>OY757038.1:2379465-2745465 GCA_963582015.1 Xanthorhoe designata
ATAAATCAAAATCTAATTATTATGTAAGTCACATGATTTCGTAGAGTGGCTCTAACTAGCAGTATCCAAAAACAAATTGCATAATGTTTATTGGTTAATAACCTCGTAACCTGTCGTTAACCTGTGGTTTAATTTAAATTGACACTAGCAATAATGTAACTTCTAGTTACAGCATTTACTGTTTGTCTATTCTGCTACTTATCAAAAGGATTTAAATATTATTTTTTTAAAGTAAGTAGGTAAGTATGTCGAATTTCGAAAAAAAGTGACATAATTTTATTCCTCTTTAGCTCTTTATATAATTGTGTAGAGTTACATCTTAGTGTCACACTTCCAGGATTACATTATGGCTATTTTTCTGAACATTTAGATACGTACCATACAGCACCGAATATAAAATGTACCTACATATTAGTTCAAGTACTAACGGTCATTGCCCTGAGATTAAACAGCTTTCCTGTATTTGAAAATGCGGAAGATCAAACATGTAATAATGAGCATATCAATTTAGTACCTACTCACTCATCGATTCATATTCTTTACTATTGAATAGCGAGTTCTTTGACGAGTTGTAATAACTATGATTATTGTTAAGGTGGTTGTATACGTGAAACTAGCGCCGCCACCTATTTTATTGTATTATAACGTTAACAAAGAAAAAAAAAAAAATTGATACCTCTGTAATAGTTTTATTTTGTTTAGTTTAGGAAGAGTAACTGAAAACAGACTTTGGTGGCCATCAAGTGCAACTTCGCTACTCTTTCTAAGCGAGGTCGCGGCGCTGGTTTGACGCATACAAACACCTTAATTAGACATTAGAAAACTTCTTATAAGATATCCACTAATTATAATGACAGAGATTACTGCTAATAATATTTACCTTATTTTGAAATTAAAAATACCGAGTAGGCAGATTAGAGATTTTCAAATCACTGTGGGTACTTTGATCTACGAGTATCTCTATTGATAACTTTCAGCTACCATCGTTTATGTAGGTAGTTATTACGACGGTGCTATTCACTACACAAATCACACCTTTTTGTAATAGCATTGTTTCAGTGAAACTTGTTTTTACTTTCAAACAATTTCTGTTTGTGTTGTACTCATATTGTTTTGTTAATTTAAGGTTAAGTCCGGCAAGCAATGTAAGTATTCTGATCGGATATTTAGAAGTGTTACTTTTTTTATCTATTTGGTGCCACTGCTGGGCAAAGCAGGTGTCCCCCAAACTCTTTTAACCGTTTCGATTTTTTGCTGAGTCCTACCCTGCATCGAAAGTGACGAAATCGTCCCGCCAGGTTTTTCGCGGCCGACCCCGACGCCGCCTTCCTATGTATTAGGTACTAAATTTCGATAATGTTTTCTTAAGTTTGTTAAGTTAGCATTTATGCTTATTTAGGTCACGTCCTAAGTTTATTTAAACTTATCAAAATTGTTTTAATCGTTCCTTTGATTCTTTGAAATGCTTCGTTTAATCTACACACAGACAATTACAATTATTTATTTACTAGGCAATGCTAACAGCTCATTAATACACAATGTATTACGATTATTTTTTAAGTTTTAATAGCTGGGTAAATAAATACTAAACGAGCATAGCGAGCTACCTCAGGCCCATCTAAACGCGCAGAAAATCGGAACAGACAAAAGTAAAATAACTCCAAATGAATAAATATCCTGAAATTTCCAAGAGGCTAATAGACGAAACCAATGACCAAAGGGCTGGTGCTTACCTCGGACAGAGGATAAGTATAGCAATCCAACGAGGTAACGTTGCCAGCCTTTTGGGCACTCTACCTGCGGTCGGTGACCTGAACTCTGTCTTCTATCTTTAGTTAAAATACTTATATATTTTAGATAGAATACAGAGTTCCTTTTATTTATTTAGTTGTTTAGGTTAAGAAGTGTAGATATTTTTTGTTCCTGTGTGTTTCTTTGTTTCTTAAATAAATAATATAAGTTAAAAAAAAAAAAAAAAAAAAAAAAAATATCCTTGGATCTATTTGCAAATGAAAAATCTTACTAAAAGTTAACGGCTCCGGCAGGATTCGAAGCTGCGTAGATACAAGCGATCGCTCTTAAGCCGAGCTTGGACATTTTACACAGCGTCATTTAATCTTAAAATAAGCAATTACAAAAACAACAATGATACGTCTCTCTCTATAATAACTGTACAGGCCTTCTTAGGTCAGTTCCTAAATAGGTATTTTTAAGCAGTATTTTGGCCACTTTTTCATACGAACTTACCTACTTAGCGGTATTTTCCTTTAGAATCATTAGGTACTTTCTTAATACGCTTAGTTCCAGTAGAGCCAGGTTAATAGACACCTGTAGAATCCAATGAGTGTCTCACTAGTTACCGGAACTGAGTAGCATCAGTTTAACCGATGTTTGATTATATAAACATGAGCTGGTCGAAGCGGACCCAGTTGGATTGAAAGGTAACTCTACTCATTCCTCATTATTTAAAAAATGAAAAAGGTCATGCCAACATCATGGCCTATGGGCATCATCGTGTCGTACTAGTATGTGTGTAGGTACTGTGTAGGTCCCAATTTCGTAAAATTTTGGGAAGTCAAAGTTTAGTTGTGAATATACTAGTGAATTTCTATACTTAGGTACCTACATATAATTATTTGCGCATAAAACATTTGTTTACTCGTACTTAGGTATTTATGCGTTTAATTATTCATAGTGTGTTGCGTTATTAACCTATGACGTTTGATATCTTATTTTCCCTAAGGTAATTATGTTATTTATTATGGATGTCTCATAAGGTTCGTCAGTTCTTACTTTTAAGTTACGCGAATCCATCATCCTTAGTGTCGTGGCTGGCGAAAGTCACTTAGCACTTCCACGCACTCAGTGCGATAGGTTCACTTTTCACTTTATCGATATTGATAGTCACAAAATATCGATTGCTGCCCTTCCCGTTTTTTTTTTAAATATTTCGGATGAATTCAAGATGGCGTAATGACGTTTGCAAGTGGCGCCAATTTCGTATTTCGAATACTTTCCCGTGCGCGAAACGTGCGTCGGCGACCAAGACGCTCTCACTCTCACCTTAGAACGTGAAGTCGGTTTTATTTAAACTATCCCCGCCGTTTGTGATTGTGAATTATCGCATCGCATCAGGGGTTATCAAATTAATATACTAGGGCAGTCGGAAGGATCAGACTTTTTTTTAACCGGTCTAGGACGTAATATTTCAGTCGATGATTCGAATGTGTGCTAGTTTTATCGGACATTGCAATAAGTACAAAAATCAAGTGAGATGTTGATGTATGATAGGTACCTACTTCATATGAAAGTTATTTTACCACTTCATTACATAATACATAACTATTTTTACCAAAATAAGCCAGCCTTGGCTTATTTTGGCGCCTTAGGTATTATGGCAAGGATTTAAAAAATGGACTTACAAAATTAGACTTACAAAATTCCCGAACACAAAAGCTAGTAAAAAGCTAGTTATTTTGTTTGTAATAATGCTTGTAATACCAAAGGGTCAATGGATTGTTCAGTAAATGTTCATAATGTAATGAATGACGTAAGGTAAGTAAGATCACAAAGTAAGCAGTCCATGGGTGCTTCTAAAATAAACGAGTAAAGAGCCACATTAGATCCATAGAGTTACTTATAGCTCTATTGCTCAAACTAGCAATAAAGTATATTTTGTAACCATCAGCAAAGACGATTAATATCTAGAAGACAGACAAAGGCCATACACAAAATCGTAACCCTAAAAAATAGCCTGAAAGCTCTAAAACATCAATTTTATCCAAGAAATTTCAATTACTTTCTAGTTAAAAATGTTTAAATATTGAATATTGTTGCTACCTACTACTAAGTATTGAAATTTCTTGGATAAAATTGATGTTTTAAAGTTTTCAGGCTATCTGGTACTGCGGGATCGGGTTACGATTTTGTGTATGGCCTTTGTCTGTCTTCTAGATATTAATCGTCTTTGCCATCAGTGATGGCTACTTACAATTTCAGGTTATTGAGCAATTTGGATAGGCTTGATAGAGGCCTTCGGATCTTGATCGCAGACCCAATAACTTCCGCCAATTTGCTATATAGATAAAAATAATTGCACTGGATGTGCAAACTAAAATGTAAGAACTAGGTTAATTTGTGCCAATATTTTGCTTTAATAATTGCCTTCGAGAAAATTTTAAATGTTTATAGAACCATAGTATTATGCTAGAATAACCAATAAGATGCTAAATGTTTCCACCACACATACTCATCATGATTTGTATTGTATATCTTTGATGAATTTAAAATGTCTGATTTTACAGGAAATTTCAGTTTCTGTAAATTGATATTTATTATATTCCTTTTCTTCACAACTTTACGTGCGATCCGCGCCGTTCTATTTTGTTGTCGGTATTTTGTCCCGCCCGGACTTCCAAATGTCATAATTTGGTAAATCGTCACTTCGTCAGCTAATAGATATACAATACCTCTTCTTAACACATTACTTTTGTTATATTTTGTGATAGAGATGTGTGATTTAAATTTTCTTAATGCATGTATTTATTTTATTCTAAACAAGGTTCAAATATTTTTTTTAATTTTACCATAACAATTTGATACAAACCTAGTTTAATTAATTAAATTAATTAACCATTTTTGAGCCTGCCTTTTCGAAATTGAACATTTCATAGACATACATTTATTTGCCGTAAAACACACAGTAATTACATAAAACAAGTTAGAACAAAAAATAGACATAGGTACCATAAATCATGTTAATGAACATGTTAATTTCAGACTTGCAACTCCGTCCACAGGTCACGCTTAGGGTGATCTAGGTAGGTACGTAATAAAGATATATATAAAACGGAAAGTGCTACGGGCTTTGACTTGCTAAGATCGCATAATCTTGCTATGAGCCCCTACACTCCGAGCACCATTCAATCGTATTGTTGGTTTACCTCGGACACCTTTGAAATGAAAGGATCAAGAGTGTTCATAAGTTAGTATGGATTGGTTTCGACTGTCTTGATGAAATGAAAAATAAAAGTGAAATATGATTACAACTATATCCTAGGGAGCGGTAGACATTTC
Organism: Xanthorhoe designata; assembly: GCA_963582015.1. Lineage (NCBI taxonomy): Eukaryota > Metazoa > Arthropoda > Insecta > Lepidoptera > Geometridae > Xanthorhoe > Xanthorhoe designata. Next base: position 2,384,542 of record OY757038.1, read on the forward strand.
TTTCAGATCTTGATGCAATTTTGAAGATCGATCGAAGATGTCTAAGGGGGTAGTCAGAGGTGTACCAAATACATATTTGATTTGGTACATGCCTACATCTTGCAGAAGTTCATCACTGTCTTGATCATACTGCTTATCCCTAGTAGGCCGTAAGGCATCGATATGATATATTTAGTGAGGAACTAAATGCTGTTTCTGAGTCTCGGTAGCGACTGAGATGTAAGGAATTCGATTCCTGCTGTAGAGCAAATGTGTCCACCATCTGCGATACTGTAAATAAGTACCTACCTATGTGTTTCGTTTCAACAAATACTTATATTTTCAAGTACCTACCACGGTAGGTACTCTTCGTTTTTGCACCCACTAGCCAATACGCAAAGCTTCTCAGAGCTATAAAAAAATAAATAAGAGGGAGTTCCAAGATTGCATAACAGACGTTCCACATTCAATGGTTATCTAACCGCGCATCCTAGTTCGGCGACTGCACATTCACAAGACGGACGGTAATCCCATGTAGCGGTCATATGAAACTGGTTTATAAACGGTCAAACAGGGCCATTGACAAATCAACAATAGATACATCGGGCAATTAATAGTGGTTCAATTCATTTTAGTAAACTCGAAAACGTGTCACCAACGGTTTGCACTTTATTGGGTTCAAATAAATAATTGTTTGAAGTCTTTGGTACGATACGAGTAGATTAAGATCCTTTAGAACCCTTTCATTCATTCATTCACAATCATTAAATTGGTTCAAAATGTTTAGTAAATATTTTGGACCTGACCTCGTTATCGAATGCATAAAAGCGCATTTCATTTGAATGAAATTACAAGCCGAAAAGAGTTAACGATCTCAGCTTCGTGTCTTCTCTTCTATCAACAGTTAGAACTGAACAAAGCTACGAATGTTACAATGCACTTGTAGTATTTCACATGTAATTGTAATTTCACACGTCAGCGTCACACAAAATATTAACAGATATGCACTAAAATATTACGTGCTTCTTAGGAATTTTCATCAGGATCTTGACTGTCCGAAGATTAGACATCTAGATTGTAGAGACTAATTGTGGTAAGTATGTTTACTTTTTACCTATTAAAAACAGGAAGACTGAAGTAATAATTGATACCGCACTAGCGGAAGTTGATAATATGAATAAGTCCAGTAATGATCCCTTTGTGTTTGACGATATAGGTACGGAATTATTAAGCTGCTTAACAAAGGCCTCCGTCATGGCTTAACGACTTAAAAAACAGGACGGCTTCGCCATAGAGAAGCCTACAGTCGACAATACGTTTAGTAGTGCAACAGAATTAGCATGCAATCACACGTAAACGTCACTTTATATCAAAACAAATGTATGCAATAGCAACCGCGAAGTCTTGCTAGTGTGCTAGTGTAGTAGTCGAAGACTAAAAGGATAATGTTTTACCTATGTCATAGGTAAGTACTTAAAATATAACTACATGCAATCTAGTTGCCGTCCTATTATTACACTCGTATGTCGACAAAGTGTTGTCAACCTAAAGAATGTGTTAACATTACTGTCCAATTGTTATAATGCACACAATTTTTGTAAGAAACAGGGCGAGACATGCGGAAGATGTGACCTTCCTTGCAAAATAAAGTCTATTGTTTAAGTAGTACGGTTCAGTTTTGATGGGTAAATTGGCAGTTGCAGAATCTTACGTGTTTAGTTTGTCTTTATCGGTTTTAATGGTGGTGATGACAGTTTCTAGTTTCGGAGAGGATTGCCGGGAGTTTTCGAAACGTGAACTTGCTGTGCATGTTTTGTAAAGCAGGAACTCCGTGTGTCGTTTAGTCAAACAAAGCTATCTTTGATCTCAATATTTTTTATACAAGTCAACAATACAACATTTAGCAACAAGACCACTCCTGAAAACTGTATGTTGTACTGTAGTATAGACCATAATTCAATGTCATTGTACAGAAAACCGTTTTATGCCAAGGGACAAGCTGTTTGATAAAGCACCGAAAAGTCCAACGACAATAAGTAAGTAGGTACCTAGAATCCTTTCTATAAAGTCGGAGGCACTGATATTGGATGCTTCTTCGTAGAAAGAGCAAAGGCAAATTGGTTCTCTTTTACTAAAAACGTGTAAAAAATGTTTATTTACATGTATTTTTAAAGTTGTTATTTATAGCATCCATATCTAAAAGCGAAAAGCTATACCCTGTAGATGACCCAACCAACCTGATTATTATTTAATATGACATACCGAGAAACTTCTTACTATATAGGTATTTATTTCACAATAGATAAAGAAATTGTCATGCTGTTATCAGACAAAAATTCCCAAGGAGTATTATTACTCTGTGTGAGATTTGTATAAAGTTTTATATATTTATGGAAGTTCCCAAATTGGTGTTTATGTTAATATCACCCATATTTAAATAAACATCAATTTTGGGGCGTAGGTAATTATTTAAAAAATCAGTCAAGTGTGAGTTTGATAATCGCGCGCCAAGAGTTTGTACAGTCGGAGTGAAGTACAAACTTAGATTCATATTTAAAAAGGATCATTTTTATTTTATTTTATATGTAGTTGAAGAATAAATGATTAAAGATTTGATAAATGCTAAAACGCCCAAACAAGGTGCGTTTTGGCATTTATACGGCAGCGAATACCGCGTAAGTTTGAATAGGCCTTAAAATGTCATCAAAGCGAAGTGATTATATTTCGTATACCAATAGCTATTGTGAAGAACCAGGGTAAAACACAGTTGGAGACCTAGTCTACTTCTCAGTTAAACATAGTCATGATCCAGTGGGGTGCCAATTGAACTAAGTGAAGCTTGTCAAGATTAACAAGTTGACGTAATTACATGCGAATTCATATTGACAATTGATAATAAATTTGCACATAACAGGAAAATATAATCTAACTTGTGTAAGTATAAAACTAGTGAAACAGAAGGTCTATAAGCATTTAATAAATAGCAGCGTTGACACGCGCGTGATCCAATAGTTTTAGTTTTTAAACAATACAAATTTTAATAGTTTTGTGATTTTATTTAGTGATTTATAAATTAATATATTTAAAAAATGGCTCAATACACAATTTTTACAGTGGTTAGTGTTGTAAAACTTTTTAACTTAAATAATTTTTTTTATATATTTTTTCGTAGTTATATATATAATAAATAATAATAATAATAAATATCCTTGGACATTCCACACGGCGTCATCTAGTCCCAATCTAAGCAACTAAATGCTTGTGGTATGGTACTCTGTGACCCTGTATCTAAAACATTACTTAACCATAACTATTTACTGTTTTGCTGGAATTGTAATCACATTACAGTGTGCTGATTGAATCATTTCTTCTCTTTCAGATAACAGCGCTTGCGCTTAGTGGATGTTCACTGGGTAAGTTTTAACTCACTACTTAAATAAAATTTATTTATTATTTTACAGTGTTAAACCACACTTAGGTATTGGAAATTTCATTATAAATGAAAAATCTTACTAAAAGTTAAAGGCTCCGGCAGGATTCGAACCTGCGTAGATACAAGCGATCGCTCTTAAGCCGAGCTGCCTGACCACTAGGCTACGGACCCTCTAAGCCGAGGCCTGAAACTATTAGTAAGATGATTTTTGTATCGGTTAAAGCACCGATGAGCGCCATCTACAGGGATATTAGAATATCACCTGCTCATTGATTGAAGTTGCATTCAACACAAATGACCAGAGATGTCGCTACGCTAATTCTATAATTTATTTATTATTTTACAGTGTTAAACCACACTTAGGTATTGGAAATTTCATTATAAATGAAAAATCTTACTAAAAGTTAAAGGCTCCGGCAGGATTCGAACCTGCGTAGATACAAGCGATCGCTCTTAAGCCGAGCTGCCTGACCACTAGGCTACGGACCCTCTAAGCCGAGGCCTGAAACTATTAGTAAGATGATTTTTGTATCGGTTAAAGCACCGATGAGCGCCATCTACAGGGATATTAGAATATCACCTGCTCATTGATTGAAGTTGCATTCAACACAAATGACCAGAGATGTCGCTACGCTAATTCTATAATTTATTTATTATTTTACAGTGTTAAACCACACTTAGGTATTGGAAATTTCATTATAAATGAAAAATCTTACTAAAAGTTAAAGGCTCCGGCAGGATTCGAACCTGCGTAGATACAAGCGATCGCTCTTAAGCCGAGCTGCCTGACCACTAGGCTACGGACCCTCTAAGCCGAGGCCTGAAACTATTAGTAAGATGATTTTTGTATCGGTTAAAGCACCGATGAGCGCCATCTACAGGGATATTAGAATATCACCTGCTCATTGATTGAAGTTGCATTCAACACAAATGACCAGAGATGTCGCTACGCTAATTCTATAATTTATTTATTATTTTACAGTGTTAAACCACACTTAGGTATTGGAAATTTCATTATAAATGAAAAATCTTACTAAAAGTTAAAGGCTCCGGCAGGATTCGAACCTGCGTAGATACAAGCGATCGCTCTTAAGCCGAGCTGCCTGACCACTAGGCTACGGACCCTCTAAGCCGAGGCCTGAAACTATTAGTAAGATGATTTTTGTATCGGTTAAAGCACCGATGAGCGCCATCTACAGGGATCTATTCTAATATCCCTGTAGATGGCGCTCATCGGTGCTTTAACCGATACAAAAATCATCTTACTAATAGTTTCAGGCCTCGGCTTAGAGGGTCCGTAGCCTAGTGGTCAGGCAGCTCGGCTTAAGAGCGATCGCTTGTATCTACGCAGGTTCGAATCCTGCCGGAGCCTTTAACTTTTAGTAAGATTTTTCATTTATAATGAAATTACTTAAATAAAGTTTCCGGGCTACTTTTTATTTTGTATATAAATCAGAATCAGTAAATTATTTACAAAACTGTTGTACAAGGGTAGGTCTTAAATGATAGGCACAAGTTTATACAGCCATCCATTTAAGATGTGCAACATTACAATAATTAGTTAGTGATAAAATAACCAATATAAATAAAATTTATTTATCATTGATTGAGCGCATGACACCTCGACTATTACCATTCTAATCATTCTATATTAGGTAAGGCACGTACAACATGTAATTTATATTCGAAGTGATCCTTGAGGTCCTACCGAAATACTCGTAAATAATTTTTTTCTTTAGTTTTTTTTTACCAAATATAAACTTTTTAAAAATTATACGGGGGCTGGCAAAGACCACGGCCCTTCATTGATCCTGACACACCTCTTTCATCTCATTCACTCTCATAACATCCTTCATACAAGCTCACCGGTTTTAGGTACTTTTGACCTGGTCATTTTCCAAAACGTCACCTATTTGGTAACCAATAACTGTTACAAATAACAAAAAAACAGGTTAGAACTACTGCAGATGGTAGAATTATTTGCAGAAGCATTTAGCACAAAGCCACAATACTAGTTTACTACTTTTTTATATTACATAAATAACTGTCCTTGGACTTTTCACACAGCGTCATCTAGTCCCAAGCTAAGCAATTTAATGCTTGTGTTATGGTAACCAGATGACTGATATACTACATACCTAAGTAGATACATTTTTTTTTTATTACTGAGTAACATAGGCTATATTTTATGCCGGTATTCCCACGGGTACGGGAACTACGCAGGTGAAACTGCGAGACACTGCTAGTAGACTATAGCTTCCTGTTTTTGAGTTCTTGAAGTAAATCGGTGCTCTAACCGAAAAATATAATCTTACTGATAAATAAATAAATAAATATCCTTGGACATTCCACACAGCGTCATCTTGTCCCAAGCTAAGCAATTTAATGCTTGTGTTATGGTAACCAGATGGCTGATATACTACACATAGATACATTTTTTTTGTAAATACATACATATTATACATAGAAAACACCCAGACACGAAACAAATATTTGCAGATCATGCAAACATTGTCCCGCAGCGGGGATCGAACCCGCAACCTCCGCGTCTCAGGCGGGCTTTCGCCCACTGCGTCACAGAGGTCGTTATATAGTTTCATCGTCGGGGTTTAAGGCTAAAGGGTGATCGCTTGTATCACGCGGGTTCGAATCCCTTTGAAGTCGTAACTTTTCGTAAGATTTTTCATTTATCAATTCTTGAAGTAAGCTCTAATTTCTTATGTTTCAGGTAATGAAGATATTGAAATGCCTAAGGAATGCCAAGGCAAGACTTACTGTACCAGTCTTCCAGAAGGTTATTCTATATACGCTTCTGAAATGGACAAAATTCTCAAAGAGAGCAAGGTATTATTATCCTTTGCATAGGACATAGGAAAGAAAGAAAAAAAAGAAAATCACAGATTCTGGTAGAATAAATGATTTTCTCTCTTTTCTGAGAGTAAGATAAAACATTATCCTTTGCATGGGTAGGTTAGGTACTGACCAGTACCTAACCTACCCATGCAAAGGATAATGTTTTATCTTACTCTCAGAAAAGAGAGAAAATCATTTATTCTACCAGAATCTGTGATTTTCTTTTTTTTCTTTCTATGTCAATTCAGTCGCCAAAACTAAACTAATTTGACAGCTGAGCCTAAGAGTTGTATCTACGCAGGTTCGAATCCTGTCGGAGCCGTTAACTTTTAGTAAGATTTTTCATTTACATGAACATGCTTAATTAGACTCCATTTTTGTGATTAAGTTTTATTGTATCTTTTCAGTATTGGGCAGGAATAGGCGCACAAGACAGCTTTTATAACGACTTAGAACCAGTATACAAAGTATCTGACGGCAACAACTGCGGATCTATTACAAGGGTAATTTATTTAGTTGGAAACCACATTTACCTTTTTTTTAATTTAATATTTGGCCCAATTTAAAAGCCAAAAACATGGTCACATTAATTATCAATTTTGTAAACACAACAATGTTCGAAATAGGATTGATAAAATTAAATATGATTGACTAATCTTTTAAATACAACACTAAAAATATTTAAGTAAGTACAAGGTGATTAATTTAAAAATAATCGCGAGCGTTAACCCCTGGGAATTCCTGAACCAAGTGATACGAAGTTCACTGGGTCATTTAGTTAGTATCTATCTAATAAACTAAGTAGACCCGCGCGGCTTTGTTTGCGTGTTGTAGGTACTTACACGCTACTTTCCATTAAAACTTTGCAACCCTTTAATGGGGTAAAATTGTGTGTGCCTATTTTTTAAGTTAGGCCTCTGGCAATACATCAGTAGAAACTGCATTCAATTCCATTCAGTAGTTTTTGCGTGATGAACAAACATACTCGTACATATAGACAAAAAAATTAAAAAACCATTTTTTGGCTATCTCGATTTTGTTATGTTACTTGTATACAATAAAGAATTAGAAGAATTATTCCTGGGGATACAGTGGTGTCAATTCAGATGTCGCAAAAACTAAACTAGACTAATTTGACAGCACTAAAATTCTTAGTGCTATCAAATTAGTTTAGTTCTAGGACATCTAAAACTAAACTAATCCAGAAAACGTAAACGTGACCAGTGCCACGTTTACGTTTTCTGGTATGTATAAACAATTTTCTTTCTTTCAGGTTGAAAAGCCGTATATCATAAAGGCGCTCGTAAATACGACTAATTCAGAAACAAAAAACAAACTAGTGGTCCAGTCGAAGTTATTTACACAGAGAATAAACACCACAAGCTGCATGTAAGTACATCTACAATTGGTCATAAACTAATCGTTCGTTCGTTCGTATGAGCAAGTGGCCAACTCTGGTGACGGAGTTTTTAGGCCGCCTAAAGGCCTCCGTCATGGCTTAACGACTTTATAAGCCGGGACCGACAATTTAACGCGCCCTCCGAAGCACGGCAGCGCTCAGATGTAAATGCCACTTGCGGTCACCCATCCAAGTAGTGACCGCTCAGAACTTTGCTTAACTTCGAGGATCTATTAAGAACGTCTTAGCAAGCTTCGCCACGAGCGCTTCAAGATCCGACTACAAAACATAGACATAGTAAAGGTAAATATAGATGTAGAATTTGGCTAAGTTGCCATGCCATGAAGAAAATTTTAGTAATAGAATTTTCATTTATTTGTTTACTTTGCATAGTGAAAGTATTCCCGGTATTCCCCGGGATCAAAAATAGCCTGTGTTAATCCAGGATATAAGCTATCCTGGTACCAAATTTCATTCAAATCCGTCCAGCCGTTTGAGTGTGAAGGAGTAACAGACATTCAAACTTACACAAAAACTTTCACCATTACAATAATAGAATTATGTGATGTTATAGATACTCGTACCTAATTATAAATGCATAATCTTAAAGTTAATGACTTTGCCGGGATCATAAACTTAGAATCACCTAGCATGTAAGACGAAACTGAAGTGATCCTTGAGGTCCTACCAAAATAAATAATTTTTCTTTCTATCTTTCTTAGTAAGATTTTTCATTTATATTGAAATACCGAAGTGTGGTTTAACACTTACAAAATCATATAGAACTATAGATAGGTACCTAATTGTTACAGAGACAAAGAGACGCCCTGCTTTGAAGAACTGAAAGCACAACAGGACAACATTGAAACCAGTTGCGAAGAAAGCTACACAACAATAACTATTTATATATACGAAGGCAATAAAATCGTTCCCCAACCCTTCAGAATGCCAGTCAGCTGCTCTTGTAAAGTCATGTTTAAGCAATTTTTTAAATAAATGTACTTACCTATCTGTTTTGTAATTATGTATTTTTTTTACACCAAAGCAACACAAAAAGGTTGAAAAATTAATGAGTTTTTGGATCATACATACATAATACATTAAATCACGCCTCTTTCCCATGGGGGTAGGCAGAGACCACGGATCTCCACTTGCTACGATCCTGACACATCTCTTCCGCCTCATTCACTCTCATTACATTCTTCATACACGCTCTCCTGTTAAGGGTAGTTCTGATTTTTGGATCTAAATGTACAAAATATAGAAAGGCATGGATGCGAACGGCACAAGGCCGATTAGAGTGGCGTTTGGAGGAGGCTTATACCTAGCAGTGGGCTATCATTTGAGCTGCCAGTGTCTTCTCCCAACAAATGAACTAGGTTTATGTTTACTAGGTATTTTGGATCACACATTTTTCAAATTACCTAAATGAAAGTAAAACAGGAAAATAAGCTAATTAGGTATCTAAATTAAATGTACTAAACTCAAAAATACTCAAGTTACCAATAATACTATAAACGAATAGGTATAGGTATACGATACGAAAAGTAAAAAAACTATACAAATACACAAACTATCTATAATAAATGAGAATAAATAAAGATTATAAAATATTAAGTAGATAATACATATTCAAATACCTACTTAAGTACACATTAGAGGCAATTCAGAGTGTCGCAAAAGCTAAACTAAACTAACTAAAATTAATGCCATCCTTTTTATTTCCATCGCTATGAAAGGGACGGCATCATTTTTAGTTAGTTAAGTTTAGCTTTTGCGACACTCCGAATTGCCACTAATATAATTATAATATTATTTTAATAGAGTTCAACTCTTTTAGAGATAGGTCCCCAGGATATTTTATAATGTTGTTGTGATTACGACTAAGAAGAAGACCAAATACATCTGATTTAAAAAAAATTAAACAAGAGAAGAGATCGGTGTCCCGTTCCTACAATACGTATTGTTACATGTATTTATGTAGGTATTTGGTATTTCACAGTCACAGAATATCAATCAATCGAAACTAAACATAAGTTTATCAATAACATTTACTATAGACAGAAACCATCTAGCAGGACTCAATGCTGTTATAATCAACTTCATTATTGTACGTTTAAATGCATAATTGTTTCCTTTATTACCTTTTGGGCTATACTGAGTGTGTTATAGAGATTAGGGGCTACAACATTGTATTTTTTTTGAGCAAATCTAGTTTTCACTGTAGGAACGGGACACCGATCTCTTCTCTTGTTTAAATCTGGTGTATTTGGTACTATTGTTTTATGATATCGGCGCAAGCTTTCATATACAAATAATTTTCTGACACTCAATACATTAGCCGTCTCATAAAAGCTTGTGGTGGGGTGCCTATGGTTGGAATAGAAGGAATTTTAGGACAGAGCGTTGGGCACGTTCAGCTGTAATGTGATGAATAAGATGTGTTTTTGCTGCTATTAGGTAGGTACTATCTTTCAAATTACTTATGTATTTGCGATCTTAATCATATGAGCAAGAACGGACGGACATAGAGAAAGGGTTCCTTGTTGACTTTGGAACCCTAAGAACGGACTGACTGATGATAAAACATTATTTGTAGAGTAGTATTAGTCATGGGACTTGAATAATTATTATTTTCAGAAATTTACGTCAACCACATGGAAAATACATTTCGAATCCTAAGTATAGACTTCCTGTAGCTTTAGTTACCAACCTATGTAGTAATTAAAAAGTGACGTAGGCAGCAAAAGCCTCCCCACAGAATACAGAGCAGAAGCCTCTCCTTACTCGCCCGCGGTCGCGCGCGAATCCGTGAAACGGGAGTGTAGATTGCATTCGCATATTCTTCACGCCTTCGCGCGCGATCCGTGCCTCATTTCCCTTATTTGTCGGTATTTTGTCTCGCGACAAGGGAACACGAACAAAATTGTCTTATTGCTGTGAGCAAAGACGAATACCAAGCTGTGAGTGAGGATTGTTGAAAGCTTCGCGAACGCGAGTGTGGATATAATAGCCCTTGTAAGTGCCGTGAAAAATATCCGAATACAAACTACGTAGACTCCTGTTTTCCAGGGTTTTTCATAGCTTTAAAAATAACTCAGTATAAATGAATATAAATTTAACTCGTTGATATGATAGTTCATTTATATTGTAAACAGTCAACTAGCAACACAAATAATTTAATTCAGTTAAAACGGAGAATACGTATTGGGTTGTCTTTTAATTGAATATACTAATTTAAACAATAAAAAATATATAATATTAACTTTAAAAATGGTGGCGGTTGATACATTTTTGTTGGTAAGTTTTTTTTATTAGGCTTTACAATTACCTATTATAGATATTGAGATATATTGAGAGAAGGCAGGCAATTGCAAAGGCTTTGTGTCTTTGTTGACTGTGAAGCGGTTAAAGGTTCGAATCTCGTAAATCTACGTACTCTATCTTAAGGAGTCTTTTTATTTAATTATTAGATACGTTGAACAAAGGAATTTAAAAAACTGGATGTTCCATTTGTGAAACCTATTAGCTTTTTTGAATACCTCTATTACCTACCTATAGTTTTATTTTGTATAGTTTAGGAGTAGCGAAGTTGCACCTACATTTAAGTAATTATAGGGGCTAACAGCACTATACAGATACGGAATATAGAGTCCTTATTAAGTATAACTTTTTGCAGTTAGAAAGTTTTGATATTAGGAATTCGTTGTTTAATTTTGTCAAAAAAAAAAACAATCTACTCTGACTCTATTTCTCACAACACAAGTATTTAAAATTGACCTATCGGTACTTAAGTACGAATCACAAAACAGTACCTTTTAGTTTGTTTATTTATATAAATGTCCTTGTTTAACATAAATAAACTAGTGGTATTCATATTTTCCTAGTTTTTTGAAAAATGGTGGTAATCAAAACAATGCTTAGGTAGGTAGGTACATCATATTGCTGAACAGGCTCATCGTAACTAACTATTTCCTGTAGAATAAATAATAAATAGATATTCTTGGACATTCCACACAGCGTCATTTAGCCCTTAGCTAAGCAACTTAATGCTTGTGTTAGGTGACCAAATGACTGATACACTACTTGGATAATTTTTTTTTGAAAATTAAATTTTTTTTTTAAAAGTGGATTAGTACTACGACTTTCGATCCGAAGGTCGTGTCGTGGCTTCGAATCCGGCCGTGCATCAATGGACTTTTCGCATCGAAAACACACTTACACACAAACTTCACCTTTATAACATTAGTGTGATGTGATGTGATTTTATTTTCAGGTGGCCGTAAGCTTGATTCCATGTATTACAGCGATGCCTTCGGTTATGCGAGGTACAGCGCTTTTTTTCTTTTATATGACAATTTATGTAATAAGTATTATAAATGTTACTGCATTTTGTACATAATGATCTAATTAGAACAAGCTAGGGACCATTTCTAGTGTAAAACGATTATTAGGTACATTAATTATACTCATATACCAACACTTAGGTATGTAATCTTAACTTTTATAGGAAGTGGACTTCCTAGCTCTATTATCAGATTAGCATGATACCAAATTATTGTATTGTCATCTCCATACCTAACAAAATGTATATTATTCATTTAGGTATGTAGGTACCTAGTTTAATAACTTGTTAACTTATAAAGGACTCGTTCGTTCGTTCGTATGAGCAAGTGACCAACTCTGGTGACGGAGTTTTTAGGCCGCCTAAAGGCCTCCGTCATGGCTAAACGACTTTAAAAGCCGGGACCGACAATTTAACGTGTCCTCCGAAGCACGGAAGCGCTCAGATGAAAATGCCACTTGCGGTCACCCATCCATGTAGTGACCGCTCAGAACGTTGCTTTACTTCGACGATCTATCAAGAACGTCTTAGCAAGCTTCGCCACGAGCGCTTATAAAGGACTAATTAGTAGGTAACTGAGAAAGTAACACTTGATAAAGGATGTCAAAATTGTTTTTTATACATTTTCAGTGCCTGAGATCAGGATAAAGAAGAACTGCTACGATAGAGGATACTGTTTCGAAAAACATGAAAACTATCCACAAGATTTAATTGACAGATTGGTGCAAAGCATGGTAATGGTGGTTTATTATTCTCCAATCTGCATCTTTTTTGCACAATAATGAGTGTATTACTTCTTGTACTATTATTTATTCTGGGGTGTAACGCGAAATTATATGGCTTGCTACACTCGCTAACGTATTCATACTTGACTTGTGTAAACGTTTAAATCGATCCCTATTTTACTTGTACTGAAATAGGCTGTGATGTAACAAAACTTTTGTGGATCACAGCCACACACACAGTCACACATTTTGCATCTATTTGGCATTCTATGTTCCTTTATGACAGGGGTAAGGCCGCCAAAATTGTCAATTATATCACAAAAGTAACACAACAGGTTTTGTGTTACCGTTACACAAATGTAACCCAAAAGTAACACATATTTTGAGTAAAGGTGATTTCATAATGGTTAAATAAATAGCCTAAAATAATGCAAGATAAACTTTTCTTTTTTACTGTACCCTTAGGCAGAAAAACACAAAAATACTGCCTATATTTTACTAAGGAAAAAATAGCTTTTTAATTTTTTTCGATCTTTGTCGTTCTGGGGCAGTTAACGGCATTAAAATAAAAATGTACAGTTACTAATGCACATAAATAGATTAATTATAATATTATTTCAATAGAAGAAAACAATTGGCCGCTGGATAACGTTAGTAAAACAAACTTAACTAATTCGGTGCTCAAGAGCCTTTTGTAACAGTTTAACTGATCACTTGGAAGGTTTTCACTATTAAAATGTAAGTACTGCGTTTGTCATACCTACAAAATTACACATTACACATTACTTTCAAAAATCAGTCCAAATACCACTAATGTTTGCGGCTTTATAGATCTACTGTGTTACGTAACACATACATTTGTGTTACAATAATAAAAAAAGTGACATAAATGTAATACAAATGCAACACAAAAGCGAATTTTTTAAAACAATTATAGGTCATATCTCGGTTATTTATTATAATTAGGCCGTAATGGGCGATTTTAAGTATACTTTTGACCTCATTGCTAAATAATTTAATACAATAACATTCAAAAATCTGTTTCTTACCTCAAAAATTACAGATAAAACTTTTTTTATGAACACAACCGCATAAAGTGACGCGCACTTTAGGTTCCTTCACTGGCGAAATAAAAGAGCTGGAATTTTTTTTTCAATTGTTTGGGTGACAGTGTTGCCGTATTAATACTGTGGTTTGCACTGTGGTAGTTTAAATAGTAGCTTTGGGATAAAAACTTGTCACACAAAAAAAAACGTAACACAAAAGCAAGAGACATTTTTTATTTAAACTATTAATAAAAAATGTTATTATAAGGATTTTCGCAAAAATATTATTAATATAGCAGAGGACTATCATCTATTTCTTCGACGGTATACCTACCTATAATTCAGGTATACTCAACAATTTATTGAATATTTTAACCATAAGAAACTGCAACAAAAAACGACAAAAAGTCACACAAAAAAATTGACAATTTTGGCGGCCTTACCCACAGGCGTTTTGTAACAAAGCGTTTGTTGGGTCATAGCGAATAATCACCCCTAGCCGACTTTAAAGTTCGTTTCCTAACTATAGGTATATTTATGCTTTTACAGAACATAACCCATGAAAATGATATGCCTTTACCATCACGCGGATTCGTTTATGACGAAAATGATTGCGACAAAAACATAGTAGTAAGTATCAGTGGGTGTGTAGTAGGTACCTTATATAAATGAGGATAGATATCATATTAAAGTTATAGTTTAAGCACTGGTATTTGTTAGCATATTCTATTTTGAATTTATGAGACTACTATATACTATATTTAAAAATATTAACGGGACTTAATCGCGTATTGAAATCAATATTATTTATTTACCTCGAGTCTACTCGTGACCACGGTGACTGTAATGTCATCGAAACGTCGAGGTAAATAAATAATATTGATTTCAATACGCGATTAAGTCCCGTTAATATTTTTAAATATGTTTTCAAGTCGCGATAGTTTAAAAAGTTTTACTATATACTAGGTAGTAGGTACGGATAACAAAAGATGCTTCAGAATGAAAAGGCTACCATAATCGAATAATATCAAAAATAGTAAAAAAAATATCATCATCATCATATTCAGCTTTTTGTGACCCACTGCTGGGCATAAGCCTCCTTCCATAACCGCCAATCAGCTCTACTTTGGGCCTTTTGCATCCAGGTCTTACCCTGTACGGAAACTATGTCGTCCATCCATCTAGCAGGTGGTCTGCCAAGAGGTCTAGTGAATCCCCGGGGCCACCATTCAGTTAAGGCCTTACTCCACCTGCCATCACCAAATCTTGCCAAGTGTCCTGCCCAACTCCATTTCAAGTTCGTAATACGGTCCCCAACATCTACCACTTTGGTACGACGTCGGATTTCCGTATTACGAACCCGGTCAAGTAAAGTGATACCAAGCATGGAGCGCTCCATGGCCCGTTGTGCGACTCGCATTCTGTGCACAGTCTCCTGAGTGAGCGTCCATGTCTCGGTACCGTAGGTCATGGTGGGCAAGATACACTGGTTAAAAAGCTTGGTCTTCAGGCACTGCGGCATCTTTCGGGCCTTAAACACATCTTCTAACTTACTGAACGCAGCCCAACCTAATTGGATGCGCCTAGCAATCTCCTTTGCTTTGTGTTCGGTGCCTAAAGATAAACAGTGTCCAAGATAGATATAATGATCCACTATCTCCAGTGTCTCACCACCAACACTTATGGTTTGTGTTGAGGCACTGGAGACATTAGTCATAACCTTAGTCTTGGACATGTTCATCTTTAGGCCCACACTGAGAGAAGCCTGGTGTAGTTCCTGCACCATTAATTGCAGATCTTGCATATTTTCGCTAACTAGGATTAGGTCGTCCGCGAAACGAAGGTGCGACAAGAAGACTCCGTTGATATTAATACCCCTTTTCTCCCAATTTAATAATTTAAAAATGTCCTCTAGGACTGCTGTAAACAACTTAGGTGAAAGAGTATCTCCTTGTCGCACGCCTCTCTTTATCGGGATTGGCCGCGTAAGGTCATGTAATCGGACTTGCATGGACGCAGACTCGTATAAGTTTTGGAGGAGAACTACATATAAAGCGTCAACGTGACAGCGATGAAGTGAATGTAACACGGCCCAGTGCTCTACACTGTAACTAAAAAAAAATATAATAACATAAAAAAGTTTTACAGATAAAAATGACCAGAAAACAAGTTTATTTTTTAACATCATCTGTTTGGCTGTAGTTTTGTTATAAATTATTCAACAATTTGACTTATTCAGATGAACGAGATTTATGAAATAGTTGACAAAAACGATAAAGTCCGCGTCGTAGTGCAATCTTCAGAAGGGCACATCAAACAACTTCTTGAAGTCGAAGAATGCATGTAAGTATTATTCGTTTAATTAGTTTTTGGAAAATGTACCCCACATTAATGGTCGATTGTGTGACGTAATATCAAAATTAAATGTATTTTGACCTTTACTAAACCTTTAATAAATTAAATCAGAAAAAAAGATTTTTTCTGACACCTTAGATAAATGTCAAGGCAATTTGATATTATCATTGCAATTATTAGCATACAGGCTTAGTTTAAAGTTTACGCGCAAGCAACGTAAAGTATACTGAGAAGCCTTGCGACTGCTGCAAGGAAGTTAGATATTAATTTCACTTAAACTTTCAAGCGTCATTGGAGGTAGTCAGAGACAAATTCAATTTTATATATTTCGCTTTCTGCAAATCGTTTGTAATTGTAACAATAGGTTTGATTCAATGCACTTCCCAACAACTGCCAGTTATAGTGGACATACACGCTACGAGAAATAGTTACGATCAGACGGTACAGTTCGAACGGTACCGATAAATCGCTACATAACTGAACGATTTCACGTAGCGTGTATGTCCACTATTAGATTCTCATGGCGCATAGCGGGACAAATATTTGTAAGATCTGCAGACGTTTGTTTCGGGCCTAGTTATTGTAGTACCAAGGACGATATTATTACCTATACTATATCGTCCTTGGTAGCCGTGTTGGTCAAGTGGATTAGTACCTCGACTTTCGATCCGAAGGTCGTGGGTTTGAATCCGGCCGTGCATCAATGAACTTTTCGCATCGAAAAATGTATATGCGCTTTAACACGAGCTTATAACGGTGAAGGAAAACATCGTGAGAAAACCAGTTAGCTCTCTAATAGCGTCGATGGGCTTGCAACCTGTTACTTAAGTATGGAAAGTTAACTTCTGCAAAAAGTGGGCATGTACCAAATATGTATGTATTTGGACATACCTCTGACTACCCCCTAAGACATCTTCAAAAGGATCTAAAATTTCCTAATGATCTGAAAGAAATGTCTACCGCTCCCGGGATACAGTCGTGATCATATTTCATTTTTCGTCCTTGGTAGTACCTATTGGGGTTGTGTTTCACTTTTATTTTTATTCTTAACTCTTAGCCCCAAGTTCGTTTTATTGTCTTTTACAGGAACCCAGGGCCCATTTCGAAACCTAGCATCCATTTCAACGCAGATATAGTGGACAATTTCGATCTACAATGCCAGCAAACGCATTTAGACGTTACCTTCCTAGTCTTGAACATGAATTGGACGGGTTTGGAACTGGTGAAGAGTAAACACGGAATCCCAGTGGCTTGCAACTGTGTTGTACTTGATATGTAAATAATCATAACAAAAAAAAATACAGTAGGTAGTATATCAGTGATTTAGTTACCATAACACAAGCATTAAGTTGCTTAGATTGGGACTAGATGACGCTGTGTGAAATTTCCAAGATATTTATTTATTATATCTATATAACAGTGTTGTGGAAAAAAGCGGCATGTTTATTGAAAGTTTTTTTCCAAATTTTTGTCAGAATATTATAATCTGATACTTAAGTATGATGATTAAGTATTTAAATAGTGCTGTGCATGCCTGTAATGGGTGCTCATATTATACATAGTATACATAGTATTTTTATGTACTTAGGTACTTAAATGTTTTTTTTTTACAATGTGTAAATGTGTACTTATCTTAAAATGCCTTATGATCTGAAAAAATATATCTACCGCATATTGGGAATACAGTTGTTATAATATTTCCATTATTTTTTTTTAAAAGAAAAGGTTAACAACCCTTGATGGCGCAAAATTTTGCCCCACTCTGTAATGTGTGACTGTGACAAAGCTCAACAAAATCCTGTACAAAGATGGCTTAGCAGAAAAATAGAACACAGACCAATTCAGCACTATAAAATTGGTTCTATCATTATGACGTCAAAATGTAGGAAATGCCTAGATTAGATTTTATAAATTTGCTTCTGTCTTCCGCTTTTGTCATTCACAAAGACTTTTTAAAACTACTCGTATTTCAAAAAAAGTAGAGGGTCCGTAGCCTAGTGGTCAGGCAGCGAGCGATCGCTTGTATCTACGCAGGTTCGAATCCTGCCGGAGCCTTTAACTTTTAGTAAGATTTTTCATTTATAGGTAATGAAATTTCGTATTTCAAAGTTGATAAAGATGGACTTCTATTAAAAGTAACAAAAACTAGTATAAGGAAATCTCATGATTCACCAAGTGTTGGATGATATTAACACCAATAAGTAGTTTTAAGATTAGTGTCCATGAAAAGAACTAGATGGCACCACTAGCAATAATAGAACGCGCTATCGTTGCGTTCTGCCTCGCCAACCACTTGACGAGCCGGTGATTTATTTATTCATTCATTTGAGTAATATACAAACCATCAAATATTGTATGTGTTTTAATTACTCGCCATCCCTTTGGTATCCTCGTCCGATATTGTTCATGGTCCTTCGAGCCGGATTTGAAAGGATACAAGGAGTGGCAGGAACCTTTTTTGTGTGGTTTGTTGAGAAAACAAACAGACCACAGCCCCGCGCGCGCCCGGAAAAAGTAGTGGATCGCTACTGGGTGCCTATACCGGATTGTCTGCCGAGTCGACGACGATGTTACGTTGACGTTTGCGGTAGCACAATCGGAGAAGCTTACCCTGGTGGAAGAATCCCGGACGGAGTGCTGCGGAGGAGGAGAGCGCCAAGTGTGCGCAGGAAATAACCGATTGCTGACCTAAGGAGTCAGCTCGTATAATATAAAAGTGAAGTGAGTCTGGACAAACTGTGAGTACATTGGAAAATTGTGGAACATAGAAAGTAGTTCTAGAAGTTTGTTTAGACTTAGAATAATTTTAAGAAATTGGTTGAGACGGGGAACCTATGCCCAATTTTTGATTTTTTTTTATCAAAAGACTTGTAAAATTTCAATATTTTTAAATTTATTTATAGACCTTTTTATTGTAAAGAATAAAGATGGAGGAAAAACTTGTAGTGCAAACTGACAATTATAATAATTTGGGTAAAGCTAGACAAAATTTCAAAAAATCTCCTAAAGAGAGAATAACTGAAGCTTATGTTGAAGTGCGCTTAGAATCGCTAGAACAGCTATGGCTATCTTTCTTAAAGACTCATCAACATTTGCTGGAAACCTATGGTGTGAAGATTATGGCACATGATTATATCAAACGCGATATTTATGACCAGGCTGAAGAGATTTACATAGAGTACAAAACCGAGTTGAAAACTATTTTAAATAATTTTGACAAATCATCTCGAGCGGAAACTTCAGTCGGGGGGGGATACGCACCTTCAGTGTCAAAGTTTGTGCTGCCAAAAATCAAAATACCAAAGTTTTCCGGAAAATATGAAGAATGGGTTACATTTAGAGATTTGTTTTCGTCACTAGTTCAAAACAATGATAACTTAGATAATGTTCAGAAAATGCACTACCTAAAAGCATATTTAACAGGAAAAGCTGAGCAGCTTCTTAGACAGATTCCAATAGCAGCAGATAATTACAATAAGTGCTGGAAATTGTTAATAGACCGATACGATAACAAACAATATTTATCAAATTGTATACTGAAAATGTTGTTCAGTCAAAAAAGTCTACTCTTTGAGTCGGCACAAGGTCTAAAGGATTTGATAGACACTGCATCTGAGTGCCTAAGTGCGTTGGTCAATGTAGGAGTTGATGTTTCAACTTGGGACATTATTGTGATACACATACTGACTTTCAAGTTGGACGATGAGACTCGAAAGCAATGGGAGTTTCATGTTACTGGAAGTATTGCATCAAATACTTTACCGACTTTCGAGCAATTTAGCAGTTTTATAACAAATAGATTTCGGGCTCTAGAATTTGTAGGACAAAAATCTAGTACAGAAGTCGTTGATAAAACTAGATCAGTGCATGCTTCACTGCCTGCAACCAGCTACCATTGTGCCTACTGTTCTGAAAATCATAAGATATTTATGTGCAAACTATTTCAAGCTCAGGACAGTGACAATCGTCGACAATTTGTGCTGGAGAACGGAATTTGTTTCAACTGCTTGGGAACAAATCACTCTGCAAAGGCTTGTAAACTTGCAATTAAATGTAGGATTTGTAGACGTCGTCATAATACCTTGCTGCATCCGAGGACTCAAAGCAAAGAAAAGTTAATGGCCGCTATGAAACCTGAAGACGAGGAGGAAGAACAAGCGGAGGAGCCAGTGGAAGAACCCACTGAAGAAATACAAGTAAATACAGCTTGTGTGCAAAACAAACCTGTATTACTAGCAACGGCATTGGTGAATGCTGAAGCAACAAATGGATCATACCAAACGGTAAGGGCCCTACTCGACCAGGGATCGCAAGCCTCATTCGTGACTGAAGCGGTAGTTCAGCTTTTACAGCTTAAAAAGACGCCAGCTCGAGGCACAATATCTGGAGTAGGTGGGGGAAAGACGGTCCAATCTAAATATGTCGTGGACATAAACCTAACATCTCAAGTGGAGCCTTATGAAATAATACATGTTAAAGCTCATGTGTTGTCTATCATCACATCCGTCCATCCAGGAAAACAAGACCAAGATGTACCGTGGCTCAAATCAGCTGACTTTAGTTTAGCGGATCCCGAATATTATACCCCTAATGAAATAGATATTTTATTAGGCGCTGACATATATTGTCAGATCATAAAAGAAGGAATTCGTAGAGATCCAAGCAGACTGTTAGTAGCTCAAGCAACGTCATTTGGTTGGATAGTGTCTGGAATTGTAGGAAACAAAAACGTATCTGATGAGTCTATGATTATAATGCACAACACTTTTACAGATGAAACCAACGATCTGAAAGAATTTTGGGAACTAGAAGCTGAAACGGTTTATGAAGAAAAGAAAACTCTAACAGACCAAAAATGTGTGACAACAGATTCCTGTATAGAAGAGTTGCACACTGGCTGTCGTAATTTGGAGAAGAGCATCGAAGTTTACAAGCAAACAAATGAAGACATTGATGATAATGATGAATTGTTGAAGAATCAACATAATTACAATAATATGTACATAAAACTAGAAGTTAAAATGGATCCAATAATTACCATTCCTAGACTTAACTGGAACAGAAGTGATGACTTTTACCACTACAGGATGATTCTGCGTAAGCTAGATGGATCTGTAACTAAAAGATATATTTTATCAGATATTGCGAGATTGTTTGAACCACTTGTTTGGATGGCACCTCTCACTATTGAAGCCAAAATAATAATTCAAACGCTATGGCCAACAGGAGGGTCATGGGATGAGGTAGTTCCAGATAATGTATTAAAAGAACGAATAACTTACCGCAAAAACCGGAAGAAATTAGAACGAGTGAAAATTCCTCGTTATATACACTGGCAGCGACACGCTCGTAAAGTCGACCAAGTCCACGGTGGGCAGAGAAATATCTGTAGCCTTGCTACAAATGCACCAAGATCCTTCTGGTACGTTGGCAACTCACACAGATATTGCTACTGGACTTTTGGTGTAATTGGCATCGAGACTACGTTCACCAGTTACAGAGACGATACAAGTGGAGAGATAAAAACAAGGTTGTAATATTGGTTTTAAGGAGTATGAGTAGATGTTTTGATAGGTATATTATATTGTAGACAAACTTTCCGATGCCCACAACGTAACGAGTAGTTACTATGTGCACAATAACTCATTAAACGTCCAACTTCAAAGTTAGTAGTGTTTCCAGTCTGTGACTGAGAAATAATAAAATCAGGATATTCTAATGTACCTATAATTTTAGAAACGTTTAATGTATAATTTTCTGAAATTTAGGATTTATTATGATTGTTATTGCTGAAGATTGTTGATTTTTTTGTGTTTAGATTAGGTGTTTCTAAAGGTTATTAGTTATGCATTCTGTTATAGTTATGAGGTTGTTTTATGTACTGTGTTTGTATCTTGTTTCATTGGTTTTATAAGTTTGTTTATGATAATGGTAATGTTTTTGTTGTATGGTAATGTTTTTGTTTTATGCAAGTTGTTATAATACATTAAGTTTATTTTGTTGTTTTAATCTGAGAGTGAAGAACAATATGCAAATGGCTCATATTGTTCTTGGTGGGCAGTATGTTGGATGATATTAACACCAATAAGTAGTTTTAAGATTAGTGTCCATGAAAAGAACTAGATGGCACCACTAGCAATAATAGAACGCGCTATCGTTGCGTTCTGCCTCGCCAACCACTTGACGAGCCGGTGATTTATTTATTCATTCATTTGAGTAATATACAAACCATCAAATATTGTATGTGTTTTAATTACTCGCCATCCCTTTGGTATCCTCGTCCGATATTGTTCACCAAGAATGCAATAAAATTCTCGATTTATGTCTGAATGTCAATCGATCTACCTATGAATAAGAAACAAAGCTCTATTTTTTGTTAGTAAAGTAAAGTTATTAGTAAATAACTAAATTTAATGTCAAAGAAAATATGAACGAACTGCCGCGACTTCGCTCGCGCGGTACCTACATAAAAAGTAGTCTATAAGTATGTGTTATTCCACGTCATAAGCTATGTATAAGTATTCCAAGTTTGAGCCAAATCCGTTCAAGCACTTTTTGCGTGAAAGAGTAACAATCATAAATCCATACAATCTTTCGCGTTAATTAGAAGGATTACATATAAAATCGCGTTGGAACAGACAGTAGAATCCCCTAGAAGAAGTTAGAAGTTTTGCGCAAGAAACGGCTTTAAATCACCCCGATATTGGAAAAACTCTGGTGGTTATCATTTTGTGGTTCCAAAGGATAATACGAAGATTTTCACCTGCGGTTTCTCTGCGTATGTTTACTCAATGTGCGTCTACTTATTCGAAAAAAAAAACAGTAGAGACAACACATTCCTCATACATACAAAAGACGCTCAACTCAATAGCTCCTCAGTCGCCGAGAAGAAAACAACGAACGCGCTTGTGAACTCCTAGATCAGACGTTAGTTGTGCGGGGATCTTTATTGTGAAAATGGTGTTTATAGGATGCATTTTTCTCGTAAGTTATTATTTTCTAACGACTTCAAAAAAGAAGACAATTCTATTTAATTTTGATACTTACCTCAGAACTCCGTCATTTGTAAGCTGATTTGGAAAAATATTTTTTATATTGCCGGCTGGCCGGACTACATAACCGTACAACGGTTAAGAACCGGTACAGATTGGGCTTTTTTTATCAAAACCTGGTAAAGATGATTGAATGCGTGAGGAGTTGAGGGTATTCGAATTTTGCAAGTTAAGCACCAAGTTTAACACTTGCATTCAGAGAGTAACATTCAGGTTTAAAAAAATATTGCGTATTTGTTTGTTTTGCCGGTTATAAGCGCCCTATACAACTTACAATGTAGGTAGTGTCTCAAGGCTATGCTAGGTACATATACATACATTATAGAATAATTAAAAGCTGCCAAACGTGTTGGTTCAGCAGCTTTTAAAGTAGGAATTTGTTAATTGCTAAAATAGTTAAGATTTTGTTATTCAGTATTCTAGAAATATTAAACAAGCCACAAAAAGATGACAAAGAATTGGCGTGTACCTACAGGAAACAATATCATATTTACCTACAATGGGATCTAAAAAACAACACACCAATAATTTCTTTATTCACACTAAATCATATACTACTTATAACCATGGGCGCAAAAACATGTTAAAACTGGTGTGGTGGGCTAGAAGGAATCTTGATTTACTGTCAGTCTCAATAATCTACTATCTTTGGTTTCGCTTTACCTACTGTGTGTTGATATTTGACATTATTTCCATACAAAAAATTACAAATAGGTAAGCAAAACCTAAGATAGATAGATTTTTGAGACTGGCCTTAAGTAAGCAGGCGAGTCACTTTTGCAACTTAAGCTGACACATAGAAACTGCATCGCGCATGCGTGAAGTAAAATAAGTCAACTGTAA
Organism: Xanthorhoe designata; assembly: GCA_963582015.1. Lineage (NCBI taxonomy): Eukaryota > Metazoa > Arthropoda > Insecta > Lepidoptera > Geometridae > Xanthorhoe > Xanthorhoe designata. The sequence continues at coordinate 2,408,572 of OY757038.1, forward strand.
AGACGTAGGTAATTTTTCCAACAAATAATGCAAGAACATTGCAATAGTTTTGCCAAGGTTTTCCTGTTAGGATTTTGCAGTCCATTGGACTTGAGTTGAATGTAATGTGTGTACGAGGAAACCTTTGCACATTGGGCAGTAGGGTCTGGCATTTAAATATGGCAGGAATACGTGAATCCATTATGAGTAGGAAACCTTTGCACATTGGGCAGTAGGGTCTGGCATTTAAATATGGCAGGAATACGTGAACCCATTATGAGTACCTACCTACCAACAACGTTTGTGAGTGCGCAAGCAAAGTTTTTTCAATACCTAGTGCAGAGCTGACTAAACTGTAGGTTTACTCGCGATAATAGAAAGAAAGAAAGAAAAATCATTTATTCTTGTAGGACCTCAAGGATCACTTAAGTTTCGTTTTACGTATTCTAAAACTAATGCGGTAATAGCTGCGCCCCGCGGTTATAAGTTTATACATATACCTCCCGTTCCCGTGGGAATACCGGGATCGAAAGTATGTGTTAATCTAGGATATAATCTATTCTGGTACCAAAATTCATTTAAATCCGTCCAGTCGTTTGAGTGTGAAGGAGTAACAAACATACACCCACACTTACACACAAACTTTCACCTTTGTATTATTAGTGTGATACTCGTATTCTGAAACAAAACTCTGTTGGTGCACCATGAACATTGTGATAAGATAAACTAACTATCGCCGATAGCTTTACAAAAGACATCACAAAAAATATTAAAAGCAGTTTTGTAATAAATATTTCTGATTCTGACAATCTACACCAATTCTTAGTTTCATTTCAATCTGTTTAATTATATGTCAAAACACCTAACAAATAAAAAAACGTGATTTAAAATATTAGCTAAGTATTTAAATAATGATTAATCTTTCATAGACGCACACTGCAGGACTGCGGTACCTATTTATGATAATATGATCAGTAAGTTCATGCAGGTACCAACTTTAAAATATATTCAGAAATCATTTCACAAATTCATGGCTTAAACATTAAAGTAGTCAAGACATGTTTTATGAAATCATCTAACATTATAACTGCGTGCTTTAAAATGGTAATGATCGGTTTAGTATGTGAACCACGTAAGTAACGTTCAATTTCTTAGCAACTCTTGCAAATTATAAGTTGATAGGTACTAAAAGTTTCTAAAAACCTAAGTCGTTTTACTGGCGCTTTCCATCTAAGAAGACAATATAATTGTTGATATAGGCAAAAACCTGTAATCTTTTGTAGCTCTATGAAAATATAAGTTTCAAAGTTACTCTAGGAAACTTTCTAGGGGTCTGATGGCATTACAAAAAGGTATTTCTTCTTTTTCAGGTGGCAGTTTGTGGAAACCATCTGGCATATGGGGCAGTAGCCAAAAAAGGTAGGCCTCAAGTAGATGTTCCAGCAACTTACCTAATACAAAAACGATTAACTTTGTCGGTACTTAGTCGTGATTATACTAACCCGCTATCTATGGAATTAAAAACGAGACGGTTGCTCAGTTGGCGAACTTGCTAAACAATACAAGCTCTTCGAAATACATGGGCTCGGTATTTTACGGTTTATTACCTGTGTTCATAAATTTTAGGCATTAATTATTGTGATCGCGAAAACGTAAGAAAGCTCTTCTTAACAGATGAGTATGTGCCCCTCAAATACCCTGGGCCAGTGAAAGAAGTGCTGCAGAACCGCTACGGGGATGTCCCGGAAGAGTGCGCAAGTAAAACATACTGCACTATTAAACCAGCTGATTATCCTCAGGAGCGTTTCAACAAGCTGTTCAAAGGCACGGTGAGGTTTTTCAGACATTTATCCTCATTTAGGATTAGACGAGAAAGGTGGAAGGGGGATAATGAGGCCTCTGCCCTACAGTGGAACGATAGACTTTTAGCAATAATATAAGATTAAACTTGTTGGTGGACAAGTTCTATGCGAGATAAAGAGAGCTGGATGCTAAGTACTAAAACAGGCTCTCTCTATCCACGACTCGGTATAAGTATGAAACTTAACAGGTCATTGCCTTCCATAAAGGTACTTGTACTGTGGACATACTGTCACATACTATGTTCTTTAAGCAGGTACCTGTCATGTCAGTTTCGTCAAGCTATTTATTTGCCTCCATTCAGAGCAAATCATACCTTCTTGATCGGCACTTAATCTTATTTTATTAATTTGCATGAAAGTAGATAATTAGGAAGAACATCCTAATTGTTTTGTTTAAAAAAAAATAACGTTCGCTCAAGGGTAATTCTGTGAACTATTGGTAGCTCGTTTAAGAGGTAGGTTTTTTCTCGTATTGTAGGTACTTATCCCGTTGAGACTCACCCATACCAAGAGAGCGAATTTCGAATATACGTTACATTACACAAACCCTTGTACACCTTTCAGTTTCTGTCACTGACATGCATAGATTCTGAGGACTTTAGGCGGCCTAAAAACTCCATCAGAGTTGGCTAGCTCATAAGATTTAAGTCTCTTATGGGGCTTTAACCAAGGCATACCTACTAAGTACCTACTGAGTATCTACTTATATTTTAAATTTAAATTGCAGAAACCAGTTTCCCAGCCGACCCTGGTAATAGATGACCTCTCAGGAGCACCGAATCGTCAAGGGGATCCAGATTATTTGGACAACTGTGAATCCGTCGTTACGGTAACAAAATTTTTACACCATAATAAATTTATACAAATTGAAAAAAAAAAAAATTGCAAATTATTTTTTTACAGTTGCATACTAATTCGTTATATCTATTTAACAACCAAACAAAATATAAAATTAAGGATATGGAAAGGCACATAAATCAATGAAAAATCGACAAAATATTAACACATAAATATTACATAGTGTTAGGATTTCCCTAACCTAACCTACCTATGTTGATTTTAAGTTTAGCATTTGTCTCTCAAACCCTTGATAGTGGCAATTCTGAGTGTCGCAAAAGCTAAACTAAGCTTACTAAAATTGTTGCCGTCCCTTTCATAGCGATGGGATTATAAAGGATGGCAATAGTTTTAGTTAGGTTAGTTTAGCTTTTGCGACACTCCGAATTGCCCCCAATTATTGATCTAACAATGTAAAATTGCATGAAGGTATCATATAAAATAGGTTGGTATTATACAGTTACACAGTTAAAATACAAGGTTAAGGTATGTTTTCCTCAATTCAACCATACACTTGAGAGAGACTGGTTTATTACCCTTTTATATCTGCATATATTCCCGCAAACCGCATTTTAATTTTCATTAGGATTACCTACCTACAATCTATTTATACTTAGCAGTTAGCACTTACCAAAAAAGGAGGATGTGCACAAATGTATGGACCTTGATGGTCTACCTACTCAATACCAATAAGCCATGTGTCATGTCAATGAAAAGGCATAACCCAGGCTTTATTTCTCATTATAAAAATATATGTTTAAATATCATTGTGGTTTTTGAAAATGTAGGAATATATAAATAATAATAGCCTTGGACTTGATTCTGTAACAGGGAAGAAACTCCAAATAATTGAAAAACCAGAGTCACAGTGCCAAAGAGTATACACATGGCATGGTAGTCATTTTCTAGACTTTCATTGATGACCTTTTTTCATTGATGAATTTTTTAGACTTTGATTGAGAGTATCTTAGCAAATAAGGCGCTGATATTATTTTAATAGTCCTGTCAGAAGTAGGTATTTTGCCTGTGTCACATTATGTGGCACCCGTACCTATGTAATATAATATGTAGGTATGTTATAGAATTCGTTGTAAGTTGTAATGGTGAAATCCTGTCGCAACGTCCGGCTAAAAAAAATAGGCATTCGTTTTATGACGTAATTGGTTACGAAAGTATTTAAAAACCTTTATGAAAACTAATAGGTAGGAGTAAGTAGGTATATTAATTTTATTTATTTATTTATTATTTATTTGCAGTACGAGCCCCTGTACAAGGTGCGGAATAGCCGCGGCTGGCACACAGTCGTGCAAGCGCCTGAAGAAAACTATGTGCAAATGGTCAGGCTGGAGACTTGCAGGTAAAATACCTGTAGGGAATTTAATCATGAATATGCGTTTCTTACTAATTTTGTGGACACAGGAGAGTAATTCCATTTTTGGATATTGATGTTATTTTTACGATTATTATACAAATACTTACTACATGTTTAAATCTAACTGTAACCAGCGGGTATAGAACTAACTGATGGATGACACACCATGCAAATCTAAAGATATTAGAAAGTACACTTTTCGTTACCATTTTAATTTTACGCAATTTTGTTTTTGCCTCTCGGTTTGGTTTGATGGAGCGCCTTCTGATAACACAACTACCTACCTAGGGAATTCTGAAAATTGTTTTTTTTCTCTAAAGTACAATAGGGTCACTATTGGGCGATACTGTGAAAGTTTGTGCTCACGGGGTCGACTATTTTCATAACAACTAGTTATTACATTGAATGTATATTTTTTTAATTAAGTCTTAAGTATGTACCATGCTTTTTAGTCTATTTTTAGCACCACACATTGGAGGGTTGGAACGTGTTGGTTCCAACACTCCAATGTGGGCATCGATCTAGGACGGTTATTGGCTACAAACGGAGCATTGCCATTGGCCATTTTGTTCGTAGCCAATGTTGGAACCAAGTTAAAGCCGATGTGTGGTGCCCGCATTATGTAGGTAAATTGTGTGTTCTTGTGTGTATGCTGAATAAATGTTTTTGTTACTTGCAGCCAAGATGAAGGACCCTGTTTCACAGCATTTCCTTCGCTTCCCGAGTTCAAGACATATTGCAAGCAAAAGTACAGTGTTTGGGAGTTCTTAGTCTTATCTGATGACAAGAACAGCACGGAGAGGGTTAGGAGTGAACTCCCTATTTGCTGCTCCTGCCACTACAAAACCGTTCTTTAGATTTAACCTCCTAATGTCATTTTCTTACAAGTTCACTTTATTTTTACAACAAAATAAATACTTTGATTTTCACTGACAGACAATATTATTGATAACCTGTTGCTTGTAGGTTTGTAAGTTAGACATATACTTACATATATATACAAAACAGTAAAACTTACATTGTAAGTTTTACTGTTTTGTACTTATACTTATTGGTAGTTATTTAAATAAATGGTGAACGTATCACGTATCATCAGCGACAGAGGAGAGTGGAAGAGGAAAACATGTTGTGCCGACCCCACTTAGCGTGGGATAAGGGCAGGAGAATGATGATGATGGTGAACGTATCACCACTTTGCTTTTCTGTGTTTGAAATTGGAGAATTTTATCACTTGCAAAATACTTAGGTATATAGCGAAATAATTTTCGTCTTTGTGCCCTCGACTGTGATATACATTCTACCTATACTTACTTATTTGGTAGGTAGGTACATGGCCACATTTTGCAGAAGTTAATATTCCATTTACATAAGTACCTACATCGAAAGCTTACTGCTGTTCTCGCGATGTTTTCCTTCACTGTTTAGAGCTCGTATTTATACCCACTTAAATATAATAATAATAATACATTTTAAAGTCGTTAAGCCATGACGGAGGCCTTAAGACGGCCTAAAAACTCCGCGACCAGAGTTGGCCACTTGCTTATACGAACTTACTTATTAACCCACTCAACCAACGTGGCTCTGAGATAAAGATGATAATGAAATAGGTACTAAGAGTTCATGTTTGTTAGACATCTGATATTAATAAATAGTTAAAAATAAGATAATTTCACCTATCATCAATAAAATAAAATAGAGAGTAGAGTAGACTTGACTCTACTCTTGAATAAAGTTTTTATAAGATAGATCTTGCACATTATTTTAAACTCGTCATTTTCGTTGCTAACGCGGACTATCCCACGTGAGACAATGCCGGGATATTACATTCTGAGAATAATTTTTAATAAGTACTTAAGTATAAGTACCTACCTACTCTACAAACGCTCTTACACGTCCTATGATGGGTAAGTAAATATTGTTTACAAATACTTAGATCACGTTCTTTCCAGATGGCAATTTGTGGAAGCCACCTTGCATATGGTGCAGGAACGGAAAAAAGTAAGCCAAACAAAGAAGGAAGGTAAAATTTGCGAAAAGTCTAAACGAAAAGCTCTAATGGAAGTGAGGATGGAATGAAATGAGCCCTAATGTTCACGTAATGACACAAGACAGTAAAATATTACACAGAGTTGTCCTCCGATCTCTCCGTGTAAATAGAATGAGCTCTTTGCCCAGCAATGAGATGAGACACAAAAGTCTTCTAATAATAATAATTTTCAAAGATGCGGTAATAGATCAAGATGGTGATGATGACAATGATGATGTAGAATCCATGCTTGCCTATCAACGTTCCAGGATGTCCTCCATAGTCCCGAGATTTAATAATAAATCAAGAGACGAGACTTAAGATTTCGGCACTTGTCTAATAAGACTAGCATTGCATACTAACACAGACTGATAGTGGCTCGAAATGTGTAGGTTAAAAGCCGGCATATAACATTAGTACCTTTAGAAGCAACGCACAGTAACTGCGCGCTCGAAAAACATGATGTGTAGGAAGGAACTGTGTATATTAGGCTCTTAGAGGGTGTTATTTTAGTACAAAACTGTTAAGATTTAGTTAAATATGAAATAAATAAATATAAAATATCCCTAGACATTCCACACGGCTTCATCCTGTCCCAAGCTAAGCAATTTAATGCTTGTGTTATGGTAACCAGATGACTGATAGGTTCTCAGTGTGATATTGCACATCAGAGGGGAGATTGTCTGCAGGATACCGAAGACGATCCAGACTATATGGACAACTGCTGTGAATCCATCGTCACGGTAAATAGAAATATACCTACGAATAACATAGATATAGCTTACTACGAACGCGGCTTCGCTTGCATATACCTACCTACCTACTCAACCTTACCTACCGTGCTGGTTGCAATTTTGAAGTAGGTATAAAGTAGTTATCCTGCCTGAAAAAGTGTGTAAAAATGTTTTACATTTACGAAGGTAAAAAAAATGTTTTGGTAAGGTAAAATAGGGTGTCATACAAATTTAACACCCCATTTAGGCACTTTTATTACCTCGAAGGAAAAACAGAATTGTTATAAGAAAGAAGGGTGTAGGTAGGTATCTGTTTACCAGTTTTCATGAAGTGTTCTTTGCTACCTATGTTTAAAAAAAATTTGCTCAGCCGTTTGGTGATCATTTCTAGTCAGCTCTGTTTTAGTTGATATCAAAACTAGACAATACCTACAATAGGTTTTTTTATGGTTTTCACGTTTTTTTTTTAATAAGACAATACAATTGATTTGTTTCATGTATTTCAAGTTTGTCAAACTATTATAAATAAAAACAATACAATTGATTTGTTTCACATTTATCAACCAACATACATTATGTTATTTGCGCGAGTACCTAAGCTATGTAGGTACCTACTTAACTTTAGTTAAATTAGGTAAAAATAAAAAATAACTATAATTATGACACGTTGTTTTTTTTTTTACTTTATGGATCTGTACTGTGGTTCTAGTGTTTATTTTTATATTTATTTGCAGTTCGATACCCTGTACAAGGTGTTGCACGACCGCGTCTGGCATACAGTCGTGCAAGCACCTGATATGAACTATGTGCAAAAAGTCAGGCTGGAAACTTGCAGGTGAATTATTACTCTTCTTTACAAGAGTACTTTCCAAGAGTCGAACGATTTAGGTTAGGTACCTACTTACCCTAAAGCTAGTGGAAGAAACACAATCTTTAACACAGCATATAACTGAAATAACAATACTATAGTACCTAACCTAGTAATAAATCGCATACTGCCTGCATACACTTTTAAATGCATCCAAAAACAGTTTCCGGTTCGTGACCTGTTTCGAGGAGGTCGTCTTGGCGACGAAAAACGTGGAAGTTTATAGAACTGTCAAGCAATAATGTTCTCGAGCGTAGAGCAATCAGAGGTTGGTTTCTTTAATTTTAATGATAAAATATTTTTCACTTCCAGCGAAGGGAAATGATGCTTCACATCATTTCCCTCACTCCCAGAGAAAAAGACATATTGCAAGCAAAAGTACAGCACTTGGGAGTTTTTGGTCGCTTCTGATGACGGCAACGGCACGAAGACGGTTGAAAGTGAAATCCCTATGTGTTGCTCTTGCCATTACAAAACCGTTCTTTAAACGCCTTTTGATTTTGATCTTATGAATTCCTTGTTTGAATTTTTTGTTGCAATAAAAGTAAAGGCTTTCATATCCACTGACAATATTGTTTAGTTTGCGTGATACCAATCAAAATGTTAAACAAGTAAAATAACAATAGAAGAGGAAAAGATAGATCTCGTGGACAACACTAGGTACCTACTTAATTTTTTAGGCATAACCTTAGATAGTAGGCTTCAATGTGTGTCCCTAATGGTGTTGGTCGCAAAAGAGCAAAAGTAGAATTACGAGATGTTTCATTCAATGTGAACCTAAAGGTTTTTGAAGAAATGATTTTGATGGGCATCCTTTATAGTTAGATAATTGAAGAACGCATTAGATAGCAATATGTCCTTTTTTATGTAAAAATCAGGTTGTGAGGAAAAGGGGGTTTGTGCAGTACCTACCTACACGGAATTTTACTGTTTTCCGGTCCGGAATGTCAGATTCCAATGTCTTGTCTCCTTATTTCCGATAAGTTAGAAGGGGACAAAGACACTTTCCGGACCGGAAAAAAGTAAAATTCCGTGTAGTGCACAAACGCCCAGACACTCCTCTAAATAAAACAAAAGCAGCATAATGATGTATGCAACACAATTATTTTCTTTTTCTTAGTCTACATTAGAGATCATCGTCTTTGACCAGCATTAAGACATAGGCACCTACCTAATTGGTTTTTACAGAAAGTTGAGGCACAATCCCACTTGGCTGTCATTTAGGCTCTCAATTATTTGTAGGTTAATAAACCAATAGGATCTTACTTCATGTTAAAAATATTCCGTTACGTAAACGGTTACAAAGTTTGGTTTTACCGATTACACAGTGACGAATTTTTGCTTTGCTTATAGCACTAAACGCGTATTAAGAGTTTTCTATAAAGCTTAACCAACCAAGTCATTCTTGACCACGATGTTCCCTTGGCAACATCTAAGGGCTACCTAATAGATGTAAATTATAACAGAATTATAGACACCAACTCGAAAAATGATGGGATTAAGAAAATACTCATGAAGGCTGTACTGTAACATGCATAAACAAACTGGGGCAAACCAGCAGTAGCGGCGTTAGGGTGGGGCGAGGGTGGGCGACCGCCCAGGGCGCCTGATATTTTATCTGGTGCTCTTGATATTTTATCATCAGATGACGATAAAATATCAGTGAAAGAGCATTTACTTAATGGAATTTATACCAGTCAATGAGTCGACTGGTAAAAGACCGACTGAAGTTATTCTTAATGTTTTAAGGGCGGACCCCTACAATTGTTCAATTCTAGTCCGGGTTGTGGTTGTTGTGGTTATGGACCGTAAGCAAAATAGAGCGCTACGTTGTTTTCATCATAAAAAAATGTTACTCGCTTCACTCGCGTCGTTTCGCGCAGAATAAGAACCCAAAATCAAGCGCGAGGTTGCTTTTATCTCAAAAAAAATTTGCTCGTTTCGCTCGGGTCGTTTATCATAGAATAAGAACCGACAGTAAGCCAAATCAAGCAAACTCAAAATTTATTTATTCAGTAACAAGATTCTTTATAGACCACTTTGAAACGTCATGTCCTTAAAACTAGGGGATTCTTTTGCCCGCTCTACGTTGCTTTCATCTTTAAAAAAGTTTTGCTCGAAGTTAAGAACGACCACCTAAGCAGATCAAAGTGCCACGTTGCTTTTACCTTCAAAAAATGTTGCTCGCTTCGCTCGCGTCCTTTTTCGAACCGGCGGCGGCCCTAGGCAAGTGTCACGTTGCTTTTATCTGCCAAAAATTTTACTTGCTTTGCTCGCGTCGTTTCTAAAAAAAAAGCCGGGTTTTCATCTAAACAATTTAATTCGCGTTTTAATTTCTTAATAATTGCTAAGCGGACGTTTTACCTTATTAAGGAAAATATTTATCTACGTATATTATACGTATATAATTTATTGAAATAAATAATTGAGTAAATTATCAAAGAACATTTTTATTTTGGTCAAAATTAACATATAATAAAAAAAATACTTTGAAACATGCAGATTCGTAAAAAGAAAGAAAGAAAGAAAAATCATTTATTTCTACTGCCTGTTCCAACGCGACTGCTGGATTGTTTGAAAATAAGAGGCTGCTGGATTGTTTGTCAACTTTCGTATCTCGGAACTGGAGTCTCGGACCTTTGATGGGCATGTATGGGGCCGAAGCCAACACACAGAGGCCCTTTTGACAGTTTTGATCTTATTGTGATGGACACACATACCGGCGGCTACTATGTAGGTATATATAACACTATAAAAATGCATCCAAAAGCAGCCTCCGGTCTGCGCAGGACTAGTACAGATGAGGAAAGCTACTGGGCTATGGGAGTGTGATGGTAGTGGACTGGTTACCGGGAAACTATGGGAACTATGGCACCCGCCGAAACAATGTAAACGAACTGGTAGTCGTTTATTATTATCATAATTTAAGCGGTATACTCTACCAAACTAAACTAAAAACAGTTGTCCGTTCTGCAGACATCTACGGCACTTATCTATCAACATTGATAAATGCAGGGAGAAAGTTTGTGCAAGCCACTGCCATCAAAACCGGTCAATTTTGCATTCCATTTATAAACATTTATGTAAGTGGCATTAGTAGGTTTATGCCCTCTATTATTAACAAAATTGTGAGCAAGTATTTATTTCAATGGGTCCACAGGAATCGAAATAGAAGCCAAGTGATGTCACTTCTGTAGAGAATCAGCGTGACGTAGTGGTTTCAGGTTTAGCTTTATTTTCGATGAGCATTATGTAGCTGATTGATTATATATTTAGTACCTACTCCCTTTAAGGGGGGAGACCTTTGCCCAGCAGTGGGACATAATAGGTTAATAAAAAATTAAAAAAAAGAGGTACCTACTCCTGCATTATAGGTCTGAGTGGAAGTTAACTGTTATTGAAGACCCAGATGTCGGTTAAAAACTTAAAAAATATTTGCGCATTATTGCTCACTATTTGTAAGTAGGTACCTACTTATTTCTCCGTAGGTAGTTTAAATATGTTATGATGTCAGCGAACGTAACAATTGTATTTTCCAGATTAATGTAACAGGATAAGCAAGCTGTTGAATAATTACGTATTAAATAATATTGCATAGTAACATTATTTCTGTGTAGGCAATACTTCATGTACTTACGTATTATTTATGATACGACGATAAAAGATATAAAAAAAATTATATACTTATTATAATATGCTAAGCACTCAAGTTTTGACTAAAGATTTTTACAATTATGAAGCTAAACAAGCCATTTCTCTAAGTTTTATTAATAATTTAAATTACCCTTTTAAAGTACAGATCGACAAGAGAAATTCGTGAAGAAAAGTGAATCAGAACCAACATTTGCCAGCAAAAATGTAACAAACAACATCCTACATCTTAGTCACGGACACGCAGTAGAATCACCTAGTTTTAAGAACGTGACATGACAAAGTGGTCTATAAACGATCGTACTGAATAAATACATTTTGATTTTGATTTTTTTTACCATTGTTTAATTTGGAGTTTTATTTCTCTACAATTAAAGTGTCTGTATGCGCCAAACAGTGAATGAAAAGATGAGGAGTAATAGGTTAGCTTGGTATGGTCATGTTATGAGGAGGGAAGAATGTCATGTTACTAGGAGAGTGTTAGGTATGAATGTGGATGGATATACTTAGGTGTAGAGGTAGGCCAAAGAAAAGATAGATGGACTGTGTGAGGGATGACATGAGTAAGAAAGGAGTGAGTGCGGAGATGACGTCTGATAGAGGGAAATGGAAGAAGAATACATGTTATGCCGACCCCACATAGTGGGATAAGGGCAGGAAGAAGGAGTATGCGCCAAACAGCGCCGTCGCTTATTTTATTTTATTATTCCGTTGAACAAAGGAATTAAAAAAACTGAATGTTCAGTTTGTGAAACCTATCAAAAGCTTTTTTTTATACCTATGTAATAGTTTCATTTTATATAGTTTAGGAGGAATAGCGAAGTTGCATTTGGTGGCCACCAAACTCTGTTTTATGTGGTGACGCAAACACAATACACCATCACAGGTAATGGTTGATAATACTGTTACGTCACATAATTATTATGAACAGTAACTACTTAAGGTAAAGTTTTTAATTAATACCTAACAATTACATTAGAGGAAATTGTATACTAGGTATATAATCCAGGGATATTTCGAATAACTGCATTCGAGTATTAGTGGCCAGAGAAGATGGATCGACTTATACAGTTTGCGCTTATTCTCACAATTGCAACAAGCAGTTCCAGTTATGTCTACGTAAGTATTTTATTATACGCGTATTTACTCTAGTAATTTTAAAAAATATCGTAAAATTACTAAAGTAAATACCTAGCGTTATTATAATGTCTACATTTAAATAACACATGAAATGTTTCGATTTTAATTTGGGTAACTTTTAATAGTAAAGTAACTTTTAAAAAAGAAATATTGAAAAGTTTGGAGGAGGAAAAGTTTTGATGCACCACCCAAAGAATAATTATTATTTTAAGTAACTAGGTATAAATTATAATTTCTTGGTTAATATTTTGTTATTTCATGTTTAAGTTTATTTTATATATTAAATAACATTTTATTTTATACTTAAATTATGTTATGTAAGTAGTTTAAAATTTTTTGCAGAATGTACTTAGTTATTGCACTTTTGTCATTTATTTACTGTCTTTTATAAGCACTTTCTTTAAAATGTAAACTAAGTCCGTTATTGGCCGTAAGCTTAGTTTAAATTGTATTTACTATTAAATATAAGGGCTGTGAATTTTGTTTGATAAATAAAATAAAATAAAAAATAAAAACGTACCGTGAGGCCGACATCGGTAACTCATACTTCATACTAATATTAAAAATGCGAAAGTTTGCGAGAATGGATGGATAATGTATGGATGTTTGTTACTTTTTCACGCGAAAACTACCGGACGGATTTGGCTGAAACTTGGAATAAGCATCGTTTATGACCGGGAATAACATATAGGTTACTTTTTATAAGCTAGTCGACAATAATGTATAATGGTTAATTCCCGTGTTTTGAATAAAATGTCAGGTACTTACTTACAACTCACATTTTACTATTTTATGTAATTAGCAACTACTAAATAATGGATTTCTCTATGATATTTCAGAAACGACATGAATCAGATGTGCCTGATACTCCGCCAGAATTCGACTTAGACGATAACTACCCTACAGAGTATATTGAAGCACTTATTGATAAGGTAATATATTTAACTGACAAACTCAGAGATTTTTTTCCCCGAGAGAAAATAAAAACAATCCAAACATGTCTAATACTAATCACACTGACATTATTTAGTAAAAGCGATTTGAAAATGGATTAACTGTTCACAGCTCAACCCTGCAGAGCTGCAAAGATTACGCTCTATAATTAACTTGCATCATAGAGCCGGTGCACCATCAAGCTCAAGATGCTCGTCGTACAAGCATGTAAGTAAATATTCACTAAGTAACTATTTTATTTATTTATTTTTGATGGACGAGCAGCTATTGTTGGTATGTCACACAGTGTTGAAATAGTCTTTGGTAGTTTATGATTGGTTAATCTTTTTGAGCACTGTTTGTAGCCAGTTGTCGAGCTTGTTTTTAAACGCATTGATAGAAGCAGCTGTAATAACGTCATCTGGTAGTTAGTAGTCACTAGTACTTGCTAGTACTAAGAAAAACTCTCCTTAAGGCCTATTCAAACCTACGCTGTATTCGCTGCCGCTGTAGGTAGAGAAAACCGAGTGGGTATGCGGTAATATTACTGTTTACACCAAACCAGAATTCGCTATCCTATGGTATAGGTCGCTCTAGCTGCGGAACTTCACACCTACCAACAAGAGTTGATAAATAAGTAGTTTTACTATTTGAAGTACCTACTTAGTAAATAAAAAAATGAAAAGATATTCTTTTCTGTTTTGCATTTATTCAATCAGAAATAAATTCAAAGCAAAAAAAAATGTTTCAGTTATGGCAAATGGAAACGTTTTTTGTATGAACAACGTTTTACAGTTTATAGTTACGTTTAACGTTTATAGTCAGCTAGTTTGGTACATACCAAACCCAACTTTACACGTAAAATTAAAATTGATATTTATTTGCAGAAAATAAGCCCACATCACGCACCAGATGAATTCGGAATAGAGTACATCATTATTCACTCGGAAAAACTACCAAAAATAGAAATTGATATAGAAGTGTGCAAGTAAGTAATAGTTAATTCATACATACATACATAAAATCACGCCTTTTTCCCATGGGAGTAGGCAGAGACTACAGATCTCCACTTGCCACGATCCTAATGCAATGCCGGCATCACGCATGGGCTTCAACTTGGTTCCAACATTAGAATGGTCAATGGCAATGCTCCGTTTACGGTTATTCGACACAAAAGGAACATTGCCATTGGCCATTCTAATGTTGGAACCAAGTTGAAGCCAATGTGTAGTGCCCGCATGACACATATCTTTCGCCTCATTCACTTTCATTAACTCTAACTCTAAACAATGAAGTAAAACATCGAGAGTAGGTAAACCAGTTAGCTTGCAAAAAACTGTGATGAGCTTACAACCTGTCACTTACAAAAACGTCTCTTTAAACATTTTTACACGTTTTTTTATGTGACAGGTGTAGGAACTAAGAACAAAATAAGTGTCTGGATTAGACTGTCTTACTACCCATTTAGATATGCCTAAAGATTGAACATAACAGTCATGATCAATAGTATTTACCTTTCAGCTACACAAAAGGTTACGACTGCGACACAAAAGAAGACGACAAACGACCAACTTACGCGAACTGCTGTGTACGTGCGAAGGAGATGATAACGTTGCCTGTACTACCAGTACCTGCCAAAGAATTTCAAGCAAGAAATAGTATTAATTATTCAGATAATCAATTCATTCAAAAAGATTTATACATCGACAGCAGATGCGAATGTGAAACAAAACCTCTAGATAAACTTTTAGAAAACGATACTGAAATATGTAAACTTATTGATAATTATTATGATTGATATGAAGTTTTGAACCAAGTACCCTTTTATTCAAAAACGATTATAATCTAGTGTGAAATTCCAAGTTGGAAGATGTTTCAACGCAGTTAACTGACCATTAGTTAGTCGTAGTAAGCGCTTTGTGGCATAGCTAGCCATTAATAGCTGGTCGTTCCTGTGCTTCGGAGGGCACGTTAGATCCCGGCTTTTAAAGTCGTGAAGCCACGTAGGTAACCTGATAACGTAAATTCGCCAAGATTTGTTTTAAAAGTTTATAAAACATAATTATTATGCAGATTATAATGTAAGAGAATAATAAATTATAATACAAAATGTTTTCCTGTTTCATTTTATTTACGTTGTTATGATAAAATAATAACGAACACCGTGCGTGGTGGTTTGTTGCTGTGTCGTTCGGGACGCACGTATAAATGTACCGTCGGTCGCTCGTATGCCTCAGCCCTGCTACTCTGCAAAACGAAAAACGAAGTTTCGTGACAATTTTCGGGGTCAGCTTATGTTGGTGGATACTGAATTCGTAATAGTTCACCAACATAATTAGAACCCAAAAATTGTCACGAAACTTCGTTTTTCGTTTTGCAGAGTAGCAGGGCAGGTTGAGGCATGCGAGACGAACCATTCGCGTCGCACGCCTCGCGATGTCTGTACGCGGCTTAACAGTTGCAAGTAGTGCAAGTAAGAGCCTGGCCACACCACGTTTTTCGAAAGCGCAAGCACTGCGCGTTTGTATCGATACAGATGCAAATGAAAAGCGCAGTGACTGCGCGTTTGTTTGTATCGATACAAACGCGTGGCGAATAAAATGTAGGCGTCAAGCTATGACACTATCACTATCCTCGCACTTGTGAAACGCGCTGCGCTGCGATGCGAACTAGCAGGTGACGAGCTACACAAAATCGCGCAGCGACTGTTCGTTCGAAAAACGCAGTGCGCTTAGGCTCCAGTTATTGAATAATACCTATTGCAGTTATTGAAGCCAAAGTGTAGTAGAAACAGTAAACTATTACTTTTAAATACATAATATGAATCGGGCAGATAATTAATTACTTTTATTATGTTTTCTTAGTAATCTTTTTGTAATTTTGTTAGATTTTTTAGTTTGATCTTCTTATGTTTTTTGCACCTACTCACATAATGGAACTCTGTTTTTTACATCGGAGGAGGGCGTTGATGTCTGCGACACAGTTTTTTAACTTCTGCAGATATCATCGACTTTCATGAAATTGTACCACTGTATCTGTTCCTAATAAAGATTTTTATTATTATTTATTTTATTATTAATGCTGCCCTTCTCTTATGCCCTAAGGCCTAATCAAATTAAAATAAAGGAATTTGTATGTTTTCCAAAATCATATTTCTGTCTTGTCGTTCGTGTGTGTAAAATCTTTGATGATAATCGGAGATGCTACACTTTTATTTAGTCATTTACGTTTTTATACAATATATTGATTTTTGTTTAGTTTGACCAGCCAGGCATAATTTCAATAAAGGATTTAATATACTTAATACCTACTTAAATAGAATTACACTTTTTCCTTTTATGTGCGTTTTCCTCAAAGATTATAAATTGTGACTTGTAATCTTAAAGCATTAAACCTTTGTTAAAAGGAAGGGAATAATATTTAATTTTTTGTTTAATCGATTGTAAAGAAACGAGCTAATGAAATAATAGTGTCGACTCGCGATAGCTGTGCGTCGACTTTCAATCCTGCAGACATTATAAGAGATTCGCTTGTTAATGGTAAGATTAGGGTCAAA
Organism: Xanthorhoe designata; assembly: GCA_963582015.1. Classification (NCBI taxonomy): domain Eukaryota; kingdom Metazoa; phylum Arthropoda; class Insecta; order Lepidoptera; family Geometridae; genus Xanthorhoe; species Xanthorhoe designata. The sequence goes on from OY757038.1 coordinate 2,425,530, forward strand.
TGAAGTTTGGGAATGCTTGCGAAGAACTGTTTGAGCTATAAAATGTTGTCGAACTGTGAGGACTTTACAGAGCAAGTAGATATCAGTTGTAGGGAAAATCATAGGAACAGCTCTCTGAGCTCTTTAAAGTCTCAACATTACAGACTTCGCAAGTCCACCCCAAGCAGTTATGCAATATGATATGACGGACTGGCCTAACGCAAAGTAGACAGTCTTCATACACTGCATGTCAACGACATCTCTAAGATTTTTAAATACAAAGATTAGCTTTCTCACTCGTGAGACTGTGAAGTCAATTTGACTTTTCCAGGACATTGTGCTGTCAAGGTGAACACCGAGGTATTTTATTGATGAGGTTCGATCCATCATTGCGCAGTTGCAAGTCCCGGGGCTGTAGTTGTTAGAACAAAGATGGGCTTGAATATTAAATGTTGAGGGAGGCTGAGAAGCTAAGGTTGGTGCAAAGGTGATATATTTTGTTTTATTTATATTGAGTGTGAGTAAGTTAGTGGACAGCCAGCATAAGTGTAGGCAAAGATACCTACCTCCTGTCCTGATGCATCTAGTAAAGATGTAGTAGTCATTAAAAAAAAAGACTTAGGTATTGAGTAGTCTTTATTAGTATCCTTAAAAAAAGGTAATAAAACTTTTTTTTTCTTTTGTTTTTGCTTCCGAGGACAGGGTGGTCCCCGTCCCATAAAAAAATTAAGATCTGATGAGGATCTTCGAAGCTTGAAGACATTTTTATTATTATGAATTTTTTGTTCATCTGTTATTCAGTCAAAGTGAACCAATCTTGATTTTTTTTTTTTATGAGTAGGTACCTATCTTATGTACTTAGGTAGGTACATTTCCGAGGTGGTTCCATAAAAAAATAAGAATTTGATAAGGATCTTCAGTTATGAACAAAAATGCCTCTCATGAGTGCAGAAATTGCTCTCTTACGAAATTTAAGTCGGTTAAAAAACTAATTTTGCCACTTGTCTACCGTATATTATAATAATGTAATAAGAGCACAATACACGTCATGGTAATTAAATGAATTAGTAATAAATGGTAAGTTATAAAAGGTATTGATAAAAACAAATTGTGATTTGTGTCACTATGGGTTGTTAGTTTGTAGGTAATTAGATATCACTAGTGACTAGCCCTGGCGTCGCTTCTTGGTATTTAAATACAAAGGTACCTACTTACCCACTGAGAGTATATAGTAGGGCAGCACAAAACAACCAAACGATATTGAACTTTAAACTTCTAAAATGTTTTAACACACTAGACCAGCCCTTAAAAAATGGCCAGGCAAGCCTGAACTGTTACTGTCGTTCCGCGTTTTCTTGTTTTATAAAAAACGTCTTAAGACTTCGCAGTCGACAGGTCTCAGAGAACTGGTCGGTTATAATTGCGACGTCGTCGGTCGGTCAGCCAGACATGCGTCGTGTCCACTCAGTTAGTGTTTGGCGTCATCGACAGCTGGTCGTTTGCCGATAGTCGCTTGTTTGGCGCGAGTGACGGTAAATGCGGCGTGGCATCGACATGTAAATAAATAAGTGACTGCGATCCTGGACGTGCCACAGTTTCGGGACAGGCTTAGCGACAAACAAGTGCATAATGACGCGGATATTACATTACCTCGTTTCGATCATCGTCGTAAGTGTTTTATAATAATCGCTTATTGTTACCGAGACTCGTTTGTAGAGCTAATTTGTAACTCGTAAAATAATGGTTGAGTTTACAAATATTTTGTATTTTAAAGTGGTTAAGGTGTTCTTGCGAATCGTTTACAAAATAGCACACAAATTATCTGTACATACATAGGTACCTATACCTAATCTAAAAGGTAATATTGTAATCACTCTACAATTATGATATTATGATTATGTCAATTTCTGACATGAATCAAACAAACTATAGTCTTTCCAATCGTTTATTTAACTTTTGACAGATCATGCACATAAAGTTTTATAATAATTTTTGATAAAAGGAACTACAGGGAATACTGTACTGTCATGGACGGGATCCGCCCACTTAGAGATGTTTCATTCGTAATTAATGACAACTGGTTTTGAAATAAATCGATTATCGATTATATTAAAACATACAATAAAATTATTGTGATTATTTTTATACCAAATCACGTAAAAACCTTTATTATTTTGCATTAAAATGCCCTAAATGTCTCTGTTGTAATGCATAAATAATTTGCGTAATGAAAACAGTTCCATGGGATCGAATTTATTCGCTGAAAATTAATGAATCTAAAATAATCGTTTAGACTTAGGTACTGTAGTTGGTTCAAATAAAAAACATGTGAATGAACTGCGGTACCTACTTGTAATGAAAAGGTGCAAAATGTTGATATTCATAGTAAATAATGAGTGTGTTAAATCGATTAAAACTTCTTCATGAATAAAATCGATCGATAAAATAAATCGAATCGGTAACGGGTCAGGGTATCACTATTTGAGTCAGTATTACAGCTGTCAAAAGTTAAATAAACGGTTGGAATTATAGTAAATTTTTGGGAGACTGAATTCGTGACGCACAGCTTAATGTTGTAGACAACTTTCCAAAATAAGACTCGGAAAGCAAAGGTAGTTTAAGTTTATACATAAAGGCACAATAAAAAAAACTCGTTTTCGAATTGCAACAAACGAGCTGGCACACTGCGACATTGATTGTTCGAACTTCACATTTCCTAGATTTTAATTAGGTACCCAACATTAAAGGCAAACAAAACAGCAACAAATAATTCTTAAAGAATACAAAATGAACATGTTTTTGCTTAATTTGGATATTAATAGCCACACAAGTAAAAAATCAAACAAATTAAGTTTTTAGAATATGAAAAAACCATTGTCAATATTAGCGGAACCGGCCAAAGCGTAAACATGGTAATAAAGTAATCCACCACTTTAACGTGACCTCTCTTTTGTAATGAATGTTGAGTCGCCAGAGCTCAATATAATTCTGCATCATTAGGTGGCACGCCTCTACAGTTGTGTTATTTGCAGTTTATACTGACTATTGATAAAAAAACTATACACAGGCACTGATTTAAATATATTTTCAGTAGGCATTTTATGCATAACAATAACATAGGTACCTAATCTATAACTAGCGATATAGGCAAACTGGCTGCGGTCTGTAACTTTTCAAAGTAATACCTTAATTATTTTTCATTGGTATTACAAAACTTTACTTTCAAAATGGATCACAATTTGTTTCTGTGTGTCATTTGTTTTAAACAACCATTCGTACCAGTGAGAGGCTTTGGGAACTCCAAAAACAATGACATGACTGTGACTAACCCTCGAACAAAGTGCAAAAACGAAATAAAACCACAGATTATATAATACACTAGTATGTCCAGTCCAGCGGGGCTATTGTAGGTATGTAATAATTTCGATATAGTGTCTAATAAAATCGCTTTCTACCGCCTGTTCACTGGATCTTCTGAACTACTTAACAGATTTTAATGCGATTGTCATCATTCATCATTACTCATTACATTAGACAGAGAAATAGAATCCCGACTTTTCGTTTCGGAAAATGTTAAGTGAAAGAAAGAAAAATCATTTTTTTTGTAGGACCTCAAGGATCACTTAAGTTTCGTTTTACATGCTAGGTGATTCTAATGCCTGTATACGAGCTCTCTGATTTTAGACAAAGTGATTTTAAAAGAAAGTTTAGGTGTATAATATACAGGGAGGGGCTTAATTTTGGCACATTAAGGATACGTAGCTTTTTTAGTACCAAGTTAGAAAGTTTTGGTCTAAATAAATCCTTGTGTTTTTTTGAAAAAACCCTGTTTGCATTTTCAGTTTTTTGAAAAAAAGTAGAGCTAGTCCGAAAAATAATATTTGTTGAAAAAACAAGTTGATCTTATTCGACTCTATTTTCCATCAGGAACACTTTTCCCTTAGTAACTTACGAAATCAAATCGTAAGTTTTTGCAATAATTCAAAAATGCATACATTTTCTATGAAAATACGAGTATGTGTACGGTTTCACTTATTAGTTCGTTTTTAATTTAAGTTCATGGCTACTACGGTAATGTACAGTCATTATACGAGCGGGTCGCTACAGTCGCTAGTAGGTATTTATAAATGTATTCCTCTGGTATTCCTTAACGATTGTCCTGTTATTCGAATGATATTTGCATTACACCAGCAATGAATCAACAGAAGTTATTTAAATCGTTTTACGTAAGCAGATTATGAAAAAGAAATTACTAAAATGTACTAGGATTTAAATTTCAAAGTGGCAGTAGCCATTAAGTAGATAACTACTTAGGAATAAACTAAACAGAGAATAGTAATAAACGAACTCTTCCACTTTAAAACTATGTTCATGACCTAATCAAGTAAGATTTCCGAAGCTTCTATTTCCGGGTAAAAAACATCACAGTAACAAGCTAGTAATACTCGTATGTTGATGACGGGATATTTGATCGCTTAGCTTAGAAGCTTTGGTCAGGACTTTTTAATGGAGCCTGGGATAGAGAAACTTGCCCTCCGAAGCATAGAAGCTATTTCCAGCTATTTTATGCTTGAATCTATCAACAACGGCTAAGCAAATGTAAGTACAGGACATCATCATCATCATTCTCCTGCCCTTATCCAACGCTAAGTGGGGTCGGCACAACATGTTTTCCTCTTCCACTCTCCTCTGTCGCTCGTCAACTCTGAACTCACTCCTCTTACATTCATATCATCTTTCACACAATCTATCCACTTCTTCTTCGGCCTTCCTCTACTTGTATACCCATCCACATTCATACTCATAACTCTTTTGGTAATATGTCTTTCATCCCTCCTCATTACATGACCATACCATGCTAATCTGGCACTCCTCACCTTTTCAACCACAGGTGCCACTTTCAAACTTCCCCTTATATACTCATTTCTTATGTCTAAACGCGTCACGCCACACATCCATCTTAACATTCGCATCTCAGTAGCATGCACTCTTCTTTCATCAGTCTTCTTCATTGCCCAACACTCTGATCCATACAACGCGACAGGTCTTATTACCGTCTTGTAGAATAAGGCTAAAAAACCAATCGACATAATACATGTACCTATTTACTTACATATTTAGTGCAAATGATTTAAATATTACATTTAGTAATTCATAGTAATTATAATGACAGAATGTGAAGTGTGTGTTCATACATTTCACATTCTGTCATTATTTAATTATTATTTTATATCATTATTAACTAGGTATAATTTTTTTTGTTTTTTTATTAATAATACTTATACACTTTATTTACAGAAACTAAACTACTTACTACATATTTACATAACTGTACAATTAGAACCAGTTGAGCCACCTAAGGATCGTTACAAACGATCTATAGGTAGCTCAACTGATCCAAACCACTGCCAGACGGATAATTATAATATTTCCCGGAAATTACTCTCTACATAAACGTGTAGGGAGTAATTTCAGGGAAATTATTTCCCTATTTGTAAGACAACATGAACCATTAAGAACATAATTATCCTGGATGAAGTCGAAGCGAAACCTCTAGTAATATGCAAAACTGAAACAGTATACAAAGAAAGACTGGTTCTATAAATACAGCTACTTTTTTTATTATGACATTCACTCGCACGCATGGATCGAAAGTAAATTCACTGTCACTTTCACACCGCACGCGGCGCATGCGCAGATATGATGCGATAACCTTGTAGGTTTATATACCACTGCCGGACAGAGGCACAAAGGTATCTTACACTACATAAATATCAAAGAAAAATTTATAATACCAGGTGTTGCAGTATATTCGTTTCGTAGATAGTGGCTAATTTGATGTCGGAGTTTTTAGGCCGGTTGAAGGGTTCCACCATAGCTTCTCACGATTTGAAAACCGAGACCAACAATTTGCGAGCAAAGAAAAATTAAACTTAAGAATCATCAACATATTTCTTTAGCTAAGATTTGGTCGAAATAATGATATGATATGAATAATAATATTCGACCAATCTGTAGTTAAAGAAATTTTGGTATTGTTGATTATGGAAATAAATAGATTTCCTATGCAAATCATATTTTTTTTAAACTATCATGGTTTTTAACATTAAATCAGTAAAACGGGATATTTACCATGATCATGGCGCGTGCAACTGTGCCGAAATATCGGGAAATTCATAAATCCACGAATCATAAACATCCCATTTTTAGTGCTTAGATATAAGAATCATATTTTGATCAAGACAACCTGACAATGTCCTACAAAAACGCGAGTAGGTAATAATACATTTCGCAGGCTACCCGTTCACATCAACCTCAGACTGAACATGAGTCTAGACTAGAACAACTTGTTTTAATATTGAGTCCTGGGGTATTATGGTCCGTGTGAAATGTTCAAGGATAATTTATTATAAAAAAAATATTTATTACTAACATCCGCGTGGCTGCACTAATAGTTCGTTCTTGCCCGGATAAAAGGTAGGTCATGCAACTTGGAATACCTATACATTAAGTATATAGTTTAACATCAAAGTCATAAACTATGCAGGTATAAGTATTCCTAGTTTAAGGTGCCTCTATGGGTGAAACTAGCGCCAACGCCGATTTTATTTTATTATTACGTTGAACAACGAAAACAGAGTTTGGTGGCCACCAAGTGCAACTTCGCTATAACTTCTCTAAACTATGCAAAATGAAACTATTACATAGGTATTTAAAAAAAGTGTATGATAGATTTCACAAACTGTACATTCAGTTTTTTTAAATTCCTTTGTTCAACGTAATAATAAAATAAAATAGGCGGCGGCGCGGCGCTAGTTTGACGCATACAACCACCTTAAGCCAAACCCGTTCAGTACCTACCAAGACGTGCTGGCGTCAAAGACCAAAAATCATTAATCTATTCTTCCATCCTCACAAACTTAGTAGGATTTGAAATCCAAACTTGCGTTGCGAACAAGTTTCAAAAGGCTCACGTAATTACGAACTTTTTGCTTAGCAGGCCACGCAAGTCTCACATTATTAGGTAAGTAGGTACCTTAAGGTTGACTTTTGAAAAAAAATTAAATAGTAATCGTGAAATGGGGAAACAGGCTACAAAGGTTGATTTATTAAGAAAAAATTAAATAATCGAGAAATGGGGAAACTTTAATTATTTCTTTGTAGGTACTAAGTAAGTTCGTATGAGCAAATGGCCAACTCTGGTGACGGAGTTTTTAGGCCGCCTTAAGGCCTCCGTCATGGCTTACTTTTCTTTGTACTAACATTATGGGAATAAAAGCGAGGAAGAACTAATTGCTCGCCACAGAGGCAATAAAAACGTAAAAATTATTAATCAAACCTAGGAACTATAAAATAAATAAATAAATATCCTGGGACATTTCACTCATCATCTAGATTCAAGCTAAGCAACTATATCGTCCTTGATCAAACGTATGTTTATAGATGAAACGTATGGGTAATTAATCATTACCAGTAAACATAGGATAGCTGACATGACATCACTGTTTTTAAACTTTTCCCAGTCATTGTTATGACTTGGTCATGAAAGTCCTTTTGTAATAAACTAGATTACTCGCCCATCTATATATATAATAAACTAGGTACCACGTGAGCGAAGCCGCGCTCACGTGGTACCTACCTTGATAAAAAAAGTAAAGTCCATGCTACACATCTGTGAAAGAATGTTTGAAATCGGATGAGTAGGTTCGGAGATTACCCCAAACATACAAATAAACCAACTTTACATCTTTATAATATTAGTAGGTATAGAAGAGTTTATCAATGTTCTATCCTCTTCTATATATTAGATAGAATCTATGCCTAAAAAATCTGTTCTGAATAAGGGAAAAATTAATAAACAATCGAGATAGGGAAGATCTTAGTGGCAACTAGATTTTGCGTTGTATGTTCTCATCAAGTTTTTAATCAGTGGTCAGAAGCAAGTAAAAACAAGATAAGGAGGTCTACTCTATAAGTCAAAAACGATGCATCGTGACAATCATCACAGTCAGCATAATATGTTGCTTAACCTTCGGAATTCAGTTTCCACCAACATAAGCTGACCTGCGATTATTGGCACGATGCATTTTGTAGAGTATAGACCCAAAGATCTCATGATTAAACATATATTTACGGGTATTTATGGGGTAAATAGCGATAAATACCCGTAAATAAATGTTTAATCATGTGTTCTGATCGCGAAAGTTTAAAAAAGCCCAAAGATCTCGTCCGGTGCGTAGGTACTACTAGTAAGCACCGAACAAGCCGAACAGAAGCGCTCGTGACGTAGCAGCAAACGTTCTTGATAGATCTTTGAAGAGCGATCACTAACCGTTATTGGCATTAACTTAACAACTAAGCGATTCCGTGCTTCGGAGGGCACGTTAATTTAACGGTCCATGCATGACGTACATGTCCAAATTGCATGCCACGGCACGGCCCTCTCCTTTGGAGAGCACCGTCGTAGCTGGACCGGGATTAGGTAAAGCAATTGTAGAAGCCTTCAGACTGGACCTAAAAACCGAGTTAGACCGACATCGACACCCGAGCTAGCCACTAGCTCATACGAACGAACCGAGCAGTCACATGCAGTGTTTATGAAGAAATTGTCTGGGGTAGGTATTAGAAATTGCTATCCCTCAAAAACGTTAGCAACTCCACAAGTGACGTAGTCAACCTCTATTTTCAAAACTAACTGATCAGCTAAAAAATAAATATCCTTGGACATTCCAGACAGCGTCATCTAGTCCTAAGCTAAGCAATTTAATGCTTGTGTTATGGTAACCAGATGACTGATATACTACAGACTACTGATATGCTAAGCCTTAGCTATTATACATATTTTACTAGTTCAAACAACACCTTAGCTGCTAAGGTGTTGTTTGAACTAGTAATTGTGAATCGCATGCGAGATCGAAGGTCGGAAGTAATCTCTTTCCTTCAGTTCTCAGTAGGCGATGTACGACTAAATACCGACGAAGACGTCACAATTTCAGCAATATTTTCCTCGCAATAAATACTTAAATGCCCAAGTACTTGCCTTAAGCGTAAAAGTCATGCTTAACGTGCATGACGTAGGTTGAACCGTGATATCATCTTAGTATCCATGCTTATAGCCAATGAATTTATGATGATATCTTGGTTCATTAGGCTAAACCACGATAAATCAAGGCCTTTTTAGGCCTGCGGCCTAAAAACTCCCGTCACCAGAGTTGGCCATTTGCTCATACGAACGAACGAACGATAAATCAAGTTAATTTAAGTATTATATAATACTTTTATACATAAAACTACTTTAAAATGCTTGCAATAAACCTTCCTCTCGATTCACTCTGTCTATTTATGAAAAAAAAACACATAGTTTTAAAAGATCTAAGCGTACGGACGGCGGGAAAGCTAATACCTATATTAAGTTTACATGGTTTATGCCCTGGAATACATAGCACATAGGCTACTTTTTACCATACGGGCAAAGTACCATTGTACTATGTAATAATAAATAAATAAATATCCTTGAACACACCGAGTTAAACTGACCGTATCTAGAAGAAATAAACAAAAAACTAAGTAAATTACTCACCATCAAAACATCCAAACATGGTTAGTAAAAATTCTTACGTACATAGTTAGTTGCTTGAGTAGGTTGACCCTGTTAATATATCACACAGGCTAGGCTATAGCTAGACAGGTAAGTAGGTGCCTTCGAAAATAGTTGAATCAATGATTGAACATACCTACTAGGTATTGTCATTGGCCTGTACTGTATACATCTTTTGCAGATGATTTAGGTGACGTCAGTCAAGTTACAGAAAGGTACTAGGTATATATATATAATTAATTATTGTTATTGGTCAAAAATGTGGTACCACCTTAAGGTTGAGATTCATTTGAACATGAAAGTCATGAAAAACAAGGTCGATTTTCAGTTCCAATAACATTATGAAGTGACAAATATTTAAAACTAGAAAGGTCTAACTATATTAGTTTGATATGAAGCCTAGCCCTGAGTGTTAGTGGAAAGCATCTTGTTTTGTAAACAAGTAGGTACCTACCTACCTACTTCATAACTTAACCTTGTGAACTCAGTATAAATAAATCATTAAGGTCATAATCATGCATCATTCAGATCAATAATAAAGATAACAGAGAGGATACCAAAACGGAAGTCCATTTCTGTTGCATGATCTAATTTATTTGAATTACTTGGTATTACCATTATTGCAGCACTACCATTATAATGCCAAACCAAATGCTATTATTCTTAAGGGTCCGGCGACGTGGCTCGGCAAAATTCAATTCTCTGCGCGTTCAAACATCGACACACGAAAAAGTCTTGGTTTGCTTGTCATTTTGCATCTGTGTGCGTGAGCGTGCGTGACACACGCACACAGACGCACTGTTAGAAAAGGTTAAAAATGTATGAACTGTAAATGCATGGCTATTTTGCAAGGAATTTGCTTGTCTCCCGTAGTCCCAGAAATGATGACTGAAAATTGTTTTTATTCTTCACACAGTGTTGTTTTTCTGTTACTAGACCATTAAGCTATGTTTCTAACAGAAGGAAACATAAAATATTCTAGTGTTTAATACTAAATAAATATTAAGAAAACATGTCTTCTATGATGTAAAAATATGCAAAATGCGATTCGGTTTAATTTCATTTTAGCTAAGTATTTTGAAAAAAGCTTCTGACAGAAACCTAGATAAATGCTATCCTAATACGAATAATAGCATACTATGCTAAGGTTATGCTCAAATTTTAAATGGTTATGGTATTACGTTTGTATGGGTAACTCGTACAGCTCCGAAGCCTTAATCCCCAGTCAATTTAGCAGTATTTACTTACCTACTTTAGTTTTTTGTTTTTTTATGAAAATCACATGAAAAAGAAGGCAATTAGCACCAGGTCAGCTGTCAAGAGCTTGAGCTTTAAATTTTGTTTTGAATAACATGGTTACTGAGCAATACGTAGGTACCTTGCTCACCTTGACAGAATAGAATTACTTAACTGCAATCACATACTAAGTAGGTAGGTACAAATGTTAAAAAACTAAGTCGGCACAGCATCAAAAGGGCAAATAAACGGGCTATAAAAATTGCATCTTGCTGGCAATTCTATTGAACAAGTATTTCTGCAAACAAGTTTTCTCACTCTAAGAACTGTTGTCCAAAGAGAAGGGTCCGCGCCCGAGTGGCACAAGTCCAGGCCTGAGCGGCTCAGGCTGAGCCTGTCTTTAAAGAGACTTATAGACTCTATAGGAAAGAGGAGCAAGCGCTACTACCTATCTAAACAAAATCGAATCAGTTTTGTATTCGCTGTTGCACTATGTAATGTCGGTTAAGTAGGTACCTAACTTTTAGATGTAAGTAGGTAGGTATCTACCACCACTTGGAACGAACAGAAATAATTATTCCTAGGTACTTACCCTGAAATTTTATTCTTCTATTCCATTCCATCTGCGCAGTCAGGACAAATAGCTCATCCCTGAATCTATGATGCACCACACTCAATAATTAGGCACGCTGGCTGTGCTGTTGTCATTTGTGTTACCTTACTCTTCATAGAGTTATCAGTTACCATGGTGGTTGCTATGGCATCCTAGTAGTATGCGTAGTATGTGATAAGTTGTAAGATTTATCATTTGTTTGAAACGTCAGTTTAATGTTTATTAGTCTACCAGTCAGTCTACCTTGGTAGCAAAGAGCATGTGCTTGGTAGTAGAATAGAACGCATAGGTACTAGCGGGACGGGCGGGCGGGGTAAACTTGGTATAGAAGAAGTTGATTGTGTTCTGTGAACTAAACTGTCGTTTCTAATCGCGTAGCACATGCTGACATTGAAAAATAATTTTAACAAGCTAAACTAAAAATCACAGAATCACTACTTTTAAATACTTATTTCACACAAACAAAAATCTACTTTGACTAAAAATAAAAGAGAAAGAAACGCGCGCGCTTTTTTTTTTTTTTTTAATGTGTGAGCAGCTGTTTGTTGTTGTTGTGTTGCCGTGCCCGACCCGTTGCCGTTGCTGTAGCATGAATTATAAACTTATTTATCGAAGGTGTTATATTACTTTGTCACTAGCTTATTGAACAATATTTTAGTCTAAACTACCCGACATTTACCGGTATCGGTACTTGTTCCATTATTTTAGTCTGTGTTATTAAATTTTAGATGGACACACAATACATGGACCTTTTTAGCACACTTAGTAGGTAGGTACCTAGGTACCTACTTACTTAAATTATTAAAAAAAATATTTTTTATAAGTATAAGGTTCTAAACATAGGAATTATCTTTTTTCATAGGTGACAGCATCAGGGCGCACGCAAAGAGGCTATTCTAACGGTTACCTGCAAAATCCACAAAGCATAATTTTTCCAGACACATTCCAAAACTATGAATACCCCAAGAACAGCCAAACGGAACAGCACATACATTCAGATCTCCAAGACCCTAGAAGACAGAGCATACAGAACAGAGTATCAGAATTGAGCAGAACAGAAAATGGACAAACAAGTAGAATTCAGTTGAACAAAAGAGGTGGGCACAGAAAGCATTACTTAACAAAGCTATTCCTGGAACTCTTTGCAGCTTTAGGTAACTACACAATCTAGATCAAAGAAAGCTGTACAAAGATGCTTCAGGTTTAATGGAAATAACGTACCTAACTAGGTAGGTATCTATCTACCTACCTAAACTTATTAACCTTTGTTATGTTAAGAAAAGTGTTGGAACTTAAATAAGTAGGTAGGTATATCTCTCAAAACTGCTGCTGTACAAAAATCTGCTATGCTCATGGCTATGCCTTATTATTAATATTTTCGTTTACCTGCCTACTTAATTTCTTTTACAGAGTAGGTACTTACCTACTTAGGTATCTTTTTATTAGGACCTATAATTCCGAAATTTCAGAATTATTTAAATCCCATGATAATTTGCAACTCCTGGTAAGTACCTACTTACCTACTTATTTGTTTTGTTGTTAAAATAATGTTTACCTACCTATTTGGTAACAACCTAGCTAGTTTAGGTACAGTATTACTGTGATCTAAACGCAATATTTCAACCAGCCATGGTGGTTATTCACTATGACCCAACAAAACGTATAGCGACAAAACGCGGCTCGTAATCACCCTCCGCGTTATCGTATTGTATTATGCGCAATAATGACGTGTTTTGTGACGTTCCCCAGGCTTATTATTATTACGTATCTCGCGACGCAACGCGACAGCGAACCTATATTTTTCTATTAAATCGCTAATTCGTTTTATTTACGTAAAAATTACCTAACAAAATCGTTTGCGAATTTGAAATGATTTTTTATTAAAAAAATACTTACCTACAGGTATGTAGTAGGTAGGTACAGATGTAGGTGATAGGTGATGTAGGTGAGTAGGTCTATTTTGATATAACGTTGTTTTTGGTTGAGGGGTGAAGGTGTCAAATATTTTAAAAAAGTATTGATTAAAGAACTTACTTATGAATGAAAGTAGGTAAGTTCCTTGACCTTAGGCAAAATAAAATGTCTCATGGTAGCAAAAGGTAGGTATAAATAATGAATAACTTAACCTAAAAACGTATAAAACATATTTTTTTAACAAATTGCAGGTGCTCTAGATGCCGAAGCGAGCAGCGCAGTAGTGTTCCCCGGGCCATCCTCTAAATCACGGTTCGAGCCAGAAATCTCAGAAGAGTGCAGAAAATTAGGCTTTTGTAAGAAGATACCCAACTATCCCAAAGATCAAGTCAAACAATTACTTAAAACAGTAAGTTTTTTTCGTGAGCTTCATAAGAACTGTACTTAGGTACTTAGGTACGTTTCTTTTTTAGAAGCTTTCATAAAATTTGCAAGCAAGATATGATTTTTTTCATGATGTCTGATTTATGATTTAGCCATTGAGTTACCTCAATGGATTTAGCAGAAAATTTTAATTGGAGAAATGAGTACCTAGGTACCTATCAAAACATTTTTGATAGCTGTTTTAACCAACTTCGGAAAAAAGAGGAGCCTATCAAGTTCACTGATAATGTAGTTTATGTAGATAATAACATAATAATGGAAGTGCAATATGAAATTTATTAAAGTTTCTAAACAAACAAACACCTACCTATAGTCAGGTAGGTCAGCAGGTTAGTTGGTAGTCCCCACCGAAATATAGGTACAATACCCATAATAATGTGAATCAATTTTGGTATTGTGTGTGACCTTTCAATTTTTTTTTCTTTTGTAATTAAGTAAGTAGGTACTTTTTTCATAGCTCGGAGATGACCTCAGACAGAGATTTCAAATGGACGAGTTGGACACCAATGACGTACAAATCGCTCAGAGATTTGGTTCGGAGGGATTCTCATTTGGACTCTGCAATTCTACTGAAGAGGTAATACCTACCTACACCGTTAAATTATTTATTAATTTGTTATTTCGTTTTGTTATTGTCGTTTGTTAGAATATGTGTATTTTACTTGTTTATTAGTGGCAATTCTGAGTGTCGCAAAAGCTAAACTAAGCTAACTAAAATTGTTGCCGTCCCTTTCATAGCGATGGGAATAAAAAGGATGGCAATAGTTTTAGTTAGGTTAGTTTAGCTTTCGCGACACTCCGAATTGCCCCCATTACCTATGTTAATTTATTTTTATTTTTGATTTATGTGTCCTAGCTAGGTATTACGCCTTAGAATAATTATTCTGTTATGTACCTAATATCTAAGTGTATCTATATAAATAAATAAATAAGAAAAATAAATCGCCAAATGCCAAACCACTTATTTTATGTGTTTAATTTTGAGACCAAGGTCTTGTGTTTTCAGGTTATCACTCCAGACTCTCTGCCAGATAAAAATGGCGTATGGTGGACTGTCCTCCAGGACAGAGATAACAAAATGACACAAGGCTTCAGAACTGAAAATTGCAACGAAAGGTAAGCTACTTTTGTATCTCGGTAGGTGCACAATTCTAGACGCTGCGTTGTGTCAGCTTATTCGCCAAATGAATGACTAGATGAATGATGATGATAAGAATGTGTAATACAAACCAACTCGAACAAACCCACTACCTTCGGAACGAAAGTCAAGGTAGGTAAGGTAAGGTACCCTACTAACCTATTCCGCCAACACGGCCATAAGGTTTTTTCAATTTTTTTAATTAATTATTTTTTTCCTACATTTTAATTTTTTCAAAGTTCCACAATCTTCTCTTTAAGTTGTCGTGATTTTTCTTAAATGTTGATTTAAAAAGGTTTATCAATCATCAATTTTCCATTCTACCAACCAACACTAAAAACTACTTTAAACGATCACCTACTAACTAAACCTACATACATACATAGGTATGTACCTACCTACTTTTCAAAACAATATTTTGTTTTTGAATTATTGCCGATAACTTCAATAGTAGGTAGGTATCAGTTACAAGATGGCACTATATTCAAAGATTGTGGTGTATCTTTTCAGAGACGTTGGTTGCAGTTCATTAGTTACCTTCCCGCCTGGTTACACTCACAAATGCGAGCAGAAGTACGTGTTCCGGACAGTGTTGGTCGTGGAAAACGACAAGCCAGTAGCACAAAAGTTTCTACGGCTACCCAGCTGCTGCTCTTGTACTATAACCGCGCCTAGTTTTTAAGTCTTAAAAAATATTTTATTGGCAAACACAAGAAAAACACTATTAGTGAGACTTTCCACCAGAGATGTACGAATAAAAGCTACCTTTAATATTGCAGATAAGATATTTTACTAAATGGAGGCACTATTTTATTCAGTAATATTTAGAGGCATCATTATATTAAAAGTTAGTGTAGGTACATAGTACTTAAATAAACCTACTGTACCTATGGTATAGGTATCCATGGTATATCGAACCGACCCGAACTGAGATCTCGCGCGCATGAATAGGTACGCATAATAGTTATTATAAACTCGGGAAAACAAACACAAAGAAAATAAAGATTTCACCTAAACTACAAAAAATCCTGTAGAATTTAATAAAAAATTAAAAGCTTAGAAAAACTTTTCTAAACGCATTCGATCTTTGGGTAGAAATAGCAGCTACATCTAGTTCTGTTATTGGTAACTAATTTGCTAAAATAGCCTGACCAATAATATTTGATTAACTTTTTGTTTATCTTTCGGAACCCAATATCCTAACAACCTCTTGATCAATTGAGCTCATTAGATTACCATACTAGCAAGCTGCCATACCACTACCTATAGGTACCTATACAGTATACCTATCAAGTTTCGTGCAGATTATTCGAGCACAAAAAAGTTAAACATAGGTAGGTATAAACATCGATAGCAAAATAGCCTAATAAGTTGCCACTAAGACCTTATCTAAACCAAAGCCGTGTTGGTCAAGTGGATTAGTTCCTACCTCGACTTTCGATCCGGAGGTCGGGTTCAATCAAATCCGGCCGTGTATCAATGAACTTTTCGCATCGAAAAATTTTTATGCGCTTTAACACGAGCTTATAACGGTGAAGAAAAACATCGTGAGGAAACCAGTTAGCTCTCTAATAGCGTCGATGGGCTTGCAACCTGTCATGTATGGAAAGTTAACTACTGCAAAAAGTGGGCATGTACCAAATATGTACACTATTTGGACATACCTCTGACTACCCCCTTAGACATCTTCAAAAAGATCTAAAAATTGCCTAATGATCTGAAAGAAATGTCTACCGCTCCCGGGATACAGTCGTGATCATATTTCATTTTTTTTTCATTAAGACCTTACCTTCGCTCACTCGATCGATTAAAACCTAATTGCCGTCAAAAAGATAAAAAATCTAAATAATCCCACCCACCTAAGTAGGTAGGTAAGTAGGTAAAGTAGCATCTTAAAAGTACAGGATGTTTTCTATTCGCATAGCCGTGAGACTCCCTGTAAGTCCCTGTAGGTACCTACAGAAATAGTATTCTAATGAATGTTAAGATAACACAGAATATTAAAAATAATTATGACTTTCCCTTCGAAGAGGTTCAGTGATTTTTTAGTGTCAAAATCCCCTTCCCCTTCAGTCTGTATTTTCACCTCCAAAGGGATTTGACACTAATCCTATGATCACTATTCAATCACACTTTTGCAGATAAATCAAAAAAATATTCAAAGTGTCACTGCAACTTGTCGATCATTAAATATTTTAGTGCCACCAAATTGACGTATCATACCTACCTATACGTCAATATACGGTATGCTTAGGTACCTACTCAACATGCATGAATGTAGGTAATAATAAAATTTAATATAAATAAAAACTTTTCACTTCAAATACGTTTAACCCTACATGCATTTATGGACGTTAGTAACGTCCATAAATGCATACACTTAAAGGGTTAAGTATACACGTTACAAAATAACTTGCACGTTTGTGTGCTGTCTGTCAAGGATACAAAATGTAAGTACCTAGATTATTAGGTACTGGAGCATCATTCGGTACCTACCTACTATAGGTATACCTATACAAAATACTAGACGTGAAAACACAAATATAAATCTGGATATTCGATAATGTAGGCAGATTTATGTTTTAAATGATCATGTTATATGTAGGTAAGTATCTAAGAGGCTAAAGTGAACTCTATATTTTTAAACGACCTTCGATTTTATTGCAAACAAATAGGTAGGTACCTACCTAGTAGCTACCCACCCACCCACCATAGATAATGAAGTGTGGATTTATTTATACATAGGTACCTAGTAGATTGTAAAAACTAGTTAATAACTTTGACCTTCCACAGCCAGGAATATTACACAATGTAATAGGTATACATACGTATTTTATTCTATGTTAAGCGTAGGTACCTAGGTACTGTGTTTGTGATAAGCTTTTTTATTTTGATGTTTTATAATTATTCATTGATAGAATAATGACCTACGTTAACCTTGATGGTTATTCCCTATGCTATGTCTCAACAAAACGTAATGTGACAAAACGCGGCTCGTCGTCACCGCGATAAAGAATTGTATTTTGCGCGTTAATGCCGCGTTTTTTCGCGTTATGCTTTTTTGTGTCATGGCGAATAACCACGCGTATCGTTAATTTATCAAGTACGTACCTACCTAGTGTTTACTTTCTCTGTGTTATCATAGGTATATCAAGGACCATAAAATCATCCAGGAGAGGCAGTGATAAGTCTCTCAACCTAATAAATTGCCTTAGTAGGAACTACTTAGGTAGTAGGTAGGTAGGTACCTATTAACGTAGTCCATTCAAAAAATATTTGATATTTTTGGAATCAACAAGTCGGCAAACCATGAGGTAGGTACCTACCTACTTCTTAACACATTTTTTTACATAAGTAGGTACATACCTATCTACCTACTGGTGGCTATTCGGGATGTCGCCTAAACTAAACTAAACTAATCTGACAGCACTAAAAATGTTGCTGTCCCTTTCATAACGATCGAAATAAAAAGGGATGTCATCAATTTTAGTGCTGTCAAATTAGTTAAGTTTAGCTTTGGCGACATCCCGAATAGCCACCACTGTTTTGTTTTGTAAGTAATTCTAGTCTGAATAAAATAAATGTGTAAAAACTGTTTCAGTGTGTTTTTGTTGAGGTAAAAGGAACCATACATGTAGACCGGGAGACCGGTACCCTTCGTACACTTAAGCCATGTAAAAAAAAAACTAACTGCAATTTTGTATTAGGACATTCGATAAAAAAAAACAGAACAGGGGGCCTACCATGAGCTCTTAGCGCGATCCAGTTTAGGACCTAAACTGAATTGTTCTTCTTATGACTTCAGTTTTACGATTCAATTTAGCATATGACATCTGAAAGCGATTGAGTTTGATAAGGTCATGGTACGGGTCCAGGACAGACGATCTGTTTTTTTCCAATCTTATTTTATTTACCGTGATAGGTACCTATATTCTAATTCATGCTCGATAAACCTAGAATGAAGACGGTTAAAAATTGACTTTGATTGATTGTCTTAATATGTCAATGTCACCGTTCAATCAACTTGACTGTCAACGTGGTTGTTTGTATTGATTGAACATTGTTTTGAACAACTTCCTTCCTTCCGTGAACTTTTCATAGAATTCCTCTTTCTTTGCTTGCTTTCCATACATTTTGTTTGAATTTTATAAAAGTTAATGGTTTGAATACTAGACAGAGTAGACAGTCAGTAGACATACTAGACATGAGTAGACACGCGAGCGAGGATAGAAGAACTGAAGAATACTATAATTAAACATCAAAAAACCGATGATCGAGGCTCAGCTGCAGTTTCTTTCAGTCAGTCAGTAAAGTAAAGTAGAGATGTTAGGATAAGTCAATTTTATGATAAACGTACCTACAGATTAGCAAATACACAAGAAATGATATTGCCGTTCAGTCGGAAACACCTAATTACTTTATATTTCACTTTACTGCGCCCGTGTTTTGCAGTATCATACGCAAATATGTCTTCAGGAAGCACCGAAGCCGGTAAGTCGTTAGGTAACTACTAATTATTCACTTCTTTCGCTGGTTTCTTGTGTTATTGGTAAATACCTACAGCCCCTACAATTTCTGCGGGAACGTTTTTTTACTGAATCCCGCAAAAGCCACTGTTGTATACTATTTCAAACAAATTAACAGTGAATCCAATCATTTTCAGATAAATATTCTGTAGCCTATGTTACGGTTCCAAGTGTGGATGTAGGGAAAACTCTTGGACATGGGCTTGTTAAGCAGAAACTTGCCGCCTGTGTCAATATTATACCTCAGGTTATCTCGATATATGAATGGAAGAATGAAATCAATGAAGACAATGAGGTAAGTAAATAACTCCTAATGCATACTTACATTCAAAATCCTTATCCTTCACTTAGGATGCTGTTTTTCACTCTAAACTCTAACTTAAAGTTTAACTCTATTTTTAAAAGTACAAACTTATTAAATTTTGCGGCTTTAAAACTCCGTCGGCAGAGTTGGCCACTTGCTCATATGAACTTACTATTTTAGGTATGTAACTATAAATTATAAATCTTGTAAAACTTAAGCTTAGCATCTTTTCAGGCACTTCTAATGATCAAAACCCGTACATCTGAAGTAGATCGGCTAACAGAATATGTGCGATCTAATCATCCCTATGAAGTATGTGAAGTGATTGCTCTCCCAATTAGGAACGGGAACCCACCGTATCTGAAGTGGATAGGAGAGAATGTACCAGAAACAAAATGCAGCAGTTAAACATTAGAATTTAAAATGGTTGGTTAAGTTTTATTCTAGTTATGATGTTATTTTACATCATTTAAGTACCTATTTGCTAATTTAGTAGAGTAGCCACAGAAGAAAATAAAGTAATTACTAAATTTAAATTTTATTTGTTAATTTATCTATATTTAAGTATAGAAATATTTATTAGACAAGCTTTTTCCTGCAGCAATTTAAATAGCTCCATAATGCGAGGCAAGAATCTACACCTATTCTGAGTTTTAATTCATCCAAAATAGTCCACTGGTTGAGGCTTTGTACCTACACACATCAAGACATCATAACATAGTTAAGTAGGTAGGTACCTAAAAAACAAAATTATTTTTATTTGATAGTTGAATGAAACCATTATATATCTGTGCTTGAAACAATTATTGTAATTTGAGCTAGTTCTAGCTTATACACTAACTAAGACATGAATTACCTACTTATGTAGTACCACAGATTATATAACACAGTAGTAAGTACATAGGTAAAGATTTGAAAGGGCAGTTTGCATAAATTTCTGATCAACGCCATCTGTTTACTAATAGTAGTACTAAATTAAAATTGAGAAATCTCTCTGAATCTGAATTCTAGCAGCTGCAGGTGTTTTGCAAGCTGATCGTAACTTTAGCCTGATGTTACCAACAGATGGTGCTACATTCGTCGAAACAAATTTTGGTAGAAAAATATTCTGTTGAAAGCTGAAATAAAAACCGGGTATGTAATTTAACCTTTTCATAATGTATACTAATTATTTGTAGGTAGGTATAATTATATTTGTGTAAAATATAGAACATTATGCTAACTCTGGTGAATGAGTTATAGGCCGCCTGAAGATAATACCAAAGACGATTAATATCTAGAAGACAGACAAAGGCCATACACAAAATCGTAACCCGATCCCGCAGTACCAGATAGCCTGAAAACTTTAAAACATCAATTTTATCCAAGAAATTTCAATACTTAGTAGTAGGTAGCAACAATATTCAATATTTAAACATTTTTAACTAGAAAGTAATTGAAATTTCTTGGATAAAATTGATGTTTTAGAGTTTTCAGGCTATTTTTTAGGGTTACGATTTTGTGTATGGCCTTTGTCTGTCTTCTAGATATTAATCGTCTTTGATAATACCAAAGACGATTAATATCTAGAAGACAGACAAAGGCCATACACAAAATCGTAACCCGATCCCGCAGTACCTACCAGATAGCCTGAAAACTTTAAAACATCAATTTTATCCAAGAAATTTCAATACTTAGTAGTAGGTAGCAACAATATTCAATATTTAAACATTTTTAACTAGAAAGTAATTGAAATTTCTTGGATAAAATTGATGTTTTAGAGTTTTCAGGCTATTTTTTAGGGTTACGATTTTGTGTATGGCCTTTGTCTGTCTTCTAGATGTTAATCGTCTTTGATAATACTTAGGTAGGTACTTACATAAAATAATTATCATCATTCTTGATATTTTAATATATATCATTACTTGATGTTTGTCTTCACCATTTGGAGCTCGTCCATTTTACCAAATTATACCTTCTAAATGCAAATGATAGACTTGTAGCTGGATTTGCAAAATGTAATTAGGTAGGTACCTACTACGTGCTGATAAAGTGTGTGAAGTTCTGTCAACTGCGCAAACAACTGAATTGATAACTTCTTTTTTTGAAGTCGGTAAAAAATAACAGTCTACCTACTTCATGGTCATCAGAAACCTTCCCCTAAATCCAACGACATTGCAGCATAGATTGTTATCATGGAAACCGCGCCCTTCCTAAATATATTGGCGGGTAGGTAGGGCTTGAAACAGTCTTTCTTTCTACCTACAGTTGTAGTACTTATATACAGACCTACCAGATTAGTACCTACATGTAAAATTTTATTTTCGGCCTCATATTTATAACCCCCGACAAAAAGCCTCGCAATGCCTCTGTTTAAAACGTTATTACAGATTTTTATAAAACATGTCTAAGAACCACCGCTAGAAAACCTGCTTTCAAATAAAACGTAAGGTAAATAAATAAATAAATTTTAAAATAGAACACGTATTCGTCCTAACTTGACTTTTCGATAACTCTCAGACCTAGACTCAGTATCAGTAGCCCTAAAAAAACTCAACCTGTTCATACATAGGTAGGTAAGTACCTACTATACTACAACATTTATTTTGCGTAAGTCTAAGTACCTTCTTTGTTTAGCAGAGTAGGCAAAATGAATGCCGAGCAAACGAGAGAAAATGTGAGTATTTCTATTTCCTTTCGTTCAATCTGATTAGCGAGAAAATATAAAGTACGGTTACTAGTAGGTATAGTATTATATTATCTGTGGTAGGTACGGCAATGAACTTGGGTTGATAATAGCTAAAATACTCAGTAGGCATTCTGCCTTGCCTTGGTACCTACTACCTAGCTATACAGAGTGAGTTTTGAGCCGTGACTCCTAACAGATATTTCGAAGGCTTTAACGGTTTCAGACTTCCCCTTCCACCTGAAAAAAACTTACCTGTATACCTATTATCATTCGCAGTGGGCGAATGCCCGCCTGAGATGCAGAGGTTGCGGGTAAGATTTCGTAACTGGTTATAGATTATCAGTGAAAAAAACACTGTTTAGTTTCACAAAGTACAATAGGTTGTAAATAATAACTTTTCTTTTCCGCTAAAAGACTAGAAGCCTAGGATCAGGCAACACTTGGCGTGGTGCCGAACCGAAATATCTGTATTTCCACCGACATTCAGTATTTACAGTCCCACACATCGGAACTTGAGAATAGGGTCTGGGAACGTGTTTTAGTTAAATCATGCATGGCCTGCTAGCTAGGTGTTGTGTACTGTTGCTTAGGCTGGAAGTTATGTTAAAAACTTTGTTGTTTTTATCAAATTCGATAGTTGTTGGGTTTGTAGCTACGATTTCTTATCATATTTCTACGTGCCTTTTTTTGTAACGCATGGTTTGTAACAATCAAAAAACAAAAAAATCAAACACAATATTTTTTTAATAGTTTTATTTTTTTTAATTCGTTCGAATAATCATTTATTTTTGGTCTAAGTTGCTTGAAACAGCAATAATATAGCCTGGACTACGTAGAAT
Organism: Xanthorhoe designata; assembly: GCA_963582015.1. Taxonomy (NCBI): domain Eukaryota; kingdom Metazoa; phylum Arthropoda; class Insecta; order Lepidoptera; family Geometridae; genus Xanthorhoe; species Xanthorhoe designata. The sequence goes on from OY757038.1 coordinate 2,448,789, forward strand.
TTTCATTCATATTTTCATGAATTGGTACCTATAGATAGACGGTCCTGTGCCTGCCAAGTTCGTTGTTCGCATTGTTAGGTATATTCCACAGGCTCTGGCTACTGCATTCATAAAGTTCTAGTACCGTAACAATTCGTTTAATAGCAGTGCCAAAAAACTTTACAGCCACCTACTTACATAACAATTTCAATTTACTCGGTAACGTGACAAAAACTACCACTACCCTCTAAACCTCTAATTGGCTCATTTGTATGGTAACTCACACAAAACGCCGTACGTACCTACCTAACAAAGAAAAGACAAATAGGTTTCGTAGGGACCCGCCTGAACATAGTCGCAGATAGAGCGCAGTCGAGTCGCGGCCAATCGTAGCGCGCTCGTAGACGTCTACGAGTCCCGTAGCGTTCGCTGTCGCAGTGGCATCGGCAGGGTGGCGTAGCTCGCCGACACCACAGGAGCTCAGGGCTCGGCAGCGAGCACAGCGAGGGGCACAGGCGAGGTGACGGAGGTATCACCAGGGGTCGCGGGCCAGGCGGATGGAGGATGGTGAAGTAAGGCAGCGCGGGCGGAGCGAGCATGTGGCGCTCGGGTCGGTAGTGCGGTCGGCGCGGCGCGATCGATCCTAGGGCGGCTGTGCGCGGCGACGGCCTCGCTCGCTGCTCAGTCGCGCGCGGACCGGCGTGGGGCGTGCGCGTGCGAGTCGCTCGTGCATGGCACGCCTGACTGGATGCCTCGCGCCCGAGGGGAATGGCTTCGTCCGAGGAAGAGACGACTACGGCGTCGCTCCCTGACGATGTCGAATGCCTCAGTGTCCGAAAATGGTGGTGCTTTCTGCTGTCGTCGAGCATCACGTTCCTTGCGGGGCTGTGCGTGGTGCTGTTATGGCGCGCGTGCGCGTTCGTCTGCTGCCACAAGGAGCCCGAGCTGGCCCCCAACGATCCCAAGCAGAAGGAGCAGAAGGCGGCGCGCCAGAGCAAACAGGAGTTCGAGGGGACGTTCATGACCGAAGCGAAAGACTGGGCCGGCGAACTCATCTCCGGCCAGACCACCACCGGCCGGATTCTGGTGAGTTTACCACTTGGTTTTCACCAAAATCCCACGAAATTTACATAGCGTGTTATGTGAACCTGACTTATATTTTCTCTCTCAAATAATTGATGAAGAGTAGTAGGAGGATCGCTTGTATCAATGCGAGTTGGAATCTCGTCGGAATCGTTATTTTGATAAAAAAAATCATGTTCTATGACAAGTAGGTACCTACCTACCTACCTGTATCTCAGGTAAAACTAAAACAAAAAAAAAAATCCGAGCTTTTTCAACATTTCGTGATCACGTAATAATTTCAATATAATTAGGACAATAACATGTTTACGACTTTCATGACGACATATACCCTTACACTTATCACATGTATTGATATACCCAACTCAAAGTAGAACAGACCTCCGACATAAACCTGATAAGTAAAATGAATTAATGAAGTTCAAAGTTTAATGTTGAACAACCAGCCTAGTACATAATAAGTTCCATGAATAATAAATCAATGCAATGCAGGTGGACATTGAATCATTTTCACTTGAATATAACTCATCGTAAACTACGATTTTCAGACTATCAAGCTATTCAGATATTAGTGGCAATTCGGAGTATCGCAAAAGCTAAACTTAACTAACCAAAAATGCTGCCGTCCCTTTCATAGCGATGGGAATAAAAGGATGGCATTAATTTTAGTTAGTTTAGTTTAGCTTTTGCGACACTCCGAATTGCCACTAGTAGAAGCTTAAACTGATTAAACTAATTGCAAAAGCAATCATTGCTGATCCCATTACTGAGCATAGGTATTTGCAGCTATGAAGTTTAACATAGGGTATTTATTTGAGTAATTTTATACATATCTATAAACAATGAGTAAGTATTTGAGTGAGGGTTTAACAGTTTCGAAAAAAATATGGCCGAGTAATTATTTCATTTACAACTATAACGGAAACACGGAATGTCAGTACTCTTCCTATGTGAAATCAATTGCCAGATTTTTTTAGAAATTTGTCAAAATATCATAAGTCAAATAAGTAACTTAATTATTATTAATTAAAGTTCTATACTTATAGGTAGACCCTCTATAGTTAGTTCAAAGACTATAACAAGATATTTTTAAAGCAATCTGTAGAACGCCACGTAAATATAAATTTTCTGCCACAGACTCAACATAAATTCGGTTGGGTGAGTTGTTACTTTTCCCTTTAAAGGTACCTACGGAGCTCTGAAGCGAAACAGGCACATAACTGTTACCCCGTAAATAATCTACGCCCAGAACTTCGGTATCCTTATACTCCACCAAGATACTTTACGAGTATTCTAGTATATCCATCGGGCGTCTACTAATTTACAAAGTAGAGCTTCCTACCCTCATTACATCATACTCCTGCCCCTGGATTGTGTACACTTGTCTCGGATTGTATCCAAGTTGTATCAAACCAAAAATCACTAAATCGCAAAAATACCTAACTAGCTTACATTTTCATTTATATTTTCAAAGTGGTTTGAAGATAATCCTGGTCCTTAGCTTTAACTTAGATGTCTGATTGATCGTATAAATAAACAATTTTAAAAGTAAATGTAAGCATGACTATGCATGCACTAAAGAAGTGCAAACAAAAAAGTGCCACGATTGATTTGATTGTCTGCTAGCAAGGTCACAGTGTGCGTCAACTCAAGATGTCAGAATCATAGGTGAACTGGTGCCTTACCTACATGTGGAAATTAATAATTATATTTACACTAGCTACGCGATGCATAGTTCCCTTTCCCGTGGGAATATCGGGATCAAAAGTAGGCTATTTTTTATCCAGGGTATAAGCAATTCTGGTACTAAATTTCATTCAAATCCGTCCAGCCGTTTGAGCGTGAAAGAGTAACAAACACACTTACGTACTTACACACACAAACTTATAATAATAACCTTTATATTATTAGTGTGATTACATTCGGTGCAAATGCGGATATGTGTGATAAAGGAGTGAGTGCTGAGAATGAGTAATAGAGGAAAATAGAGAAAGGACCACAGTCCCCACTTAGTGGGATTAGGACAGTAAGTTAATTAGTGTTATAAAGGGGTAACGTCATTGTGTGTTACTATGAATAAAAGATTAATTCAAAACTATGTGTAGTATTTTCTTTAAATATTCTTCGAGTTGATATTTTTGTTTTTCTATGCATACATTTTTGGAATTAGGCTTTTTGCAAGGTGTGACAAGGATATACCTATCGCTAGGTTACGTATTATAATTTTCAGGTTCAAGACCTTTTAAAGATGTCATGTAGCCCAAGTCTAGTCCAAACACATAATTAATACGTACTTACCCTCATTTCGCGAGTATATTCAACAAAACTTGTTAAAGTAATGGAATACAAAAACACCATGAAAATACCATTTCATCTGCTCTAGATTCCCGGTAATGGGAAAACTAGGGGCTTGACGTAATACATTCCCATAGCTACAGACATTTCAATAACAGCGTGTTAATATAGATATGTAACTGCATTTGTTTTAGTAAGTCTTTATTAATTATTTATTTTAATCTTATCTTTAAAATCCGTGGGCTCTGCCTACCCCCATGGGAAAGAGGCGTGAATATTATGTAGGTATGTAACTAAATACCGACTGTAATATTGATTGCTTTTATAGCGTTTTATTGGTTATGCGTTGTCATTGTCAACACATTTTTTCAATAAACAACACTTGAAAAACTACAGCCTATGAATATTGCCTCATAACAATTATTATTATTATTATAAGCCTGATGTTTCCCACTGCAGGGCAAAGGCCTCCCTTCCCTCTTTCCACTGATCTCGGTTTTGTGCATCTTGGCGCCATTCTTTGTTAACAATAATATAAATAAATGTCCGTGGACATTTTTACACAGCATCATCTAGCCCTAAGCTGAGCAAGTTACCTAATACTTGTGGCTTGATCGAAATTCATAATTCATGAGGTATACCTAAGCAATTTAAATCAGGGTGGGAATATCACTTCTATGTGTGTTAGTCGTTTTGTTGAAAACTACTAGACTATTATTTCTATGCCATGAGATCACCCCCTTAGTTTGACTTATTTACGACATGTCTGTCCTTGAAGCCTTAGATCCAATTTATACTCCTACCTCCACGGGAAAGTTATGCTGATGGTATTGTTTACTTAGGAAGAATAACATTTTTTTTAGGTTATGAGGGGTGGCTAAACTGTTGTTCGCTGTACTACAAAAACTTTGTAAAGTATGAGCTTTCTTAGCTCATCTATGTACCTATATAAAAATTAACACCTATTTATCTTGGTCATGCTATTACTTAAGAACTGCTTTACCGATTTCATTCATCTTTTTTTTAAACGTTTTCTAATATTTCGTAGAAGATTACATTAAAAAAAAATTGCGCAGAAACTTAGAAAATTTAACTTGTATTTTTTTGTAACCTTAGCCCTAGCATTACATACGTTTGAAATAACTGCCAGTTATTTGACAGTAAGAGACATGTCGTAAGTAGGTACCTACTATAGATTTTATTGACGTTTTATTTCAAGGGCATCAACAGAGTTAAGTAAACAATTGATGGGTATAACGACGTTTGCTGGAACAGCTTGTTCACAATAAATGTCAAATGGATTTTACATTCAAATTAAATAATAATAATAACATAGTATTATTTTATCTGTGTTAATCACGGCTGTATAACCCAACTAACTGAATGAAAAAACAACCATCTTGTTTAGAATGAGGGTAGATGTTTGCCACCGTATCGCTATTTTAGTTTAGTTTCAGAATAGTTCCGGTATCGATTGTTCTTTGTAGTAGGTATCTCTGTTTTCCAGCAGTTCCCGGCCTCCGACTAAGATTTCTCATAAAAAATTCAAAGTTCTACTGCAGGTAGTAGGTAGGTACTTTAATTTATTGAAACACCAACTCAAGACCGCTCCCAAATCCCCAGGCAATTATACCGTGACAAACTTTAGATTAGAAAGAAAATCCATTTGGCGAACGGGGTCATCTATCAATGTCCGATTTATGTCGTTCAATCGGTTGATGGCTCGATTGATTGGATTGCATTCCGATAATCATTGATTATTCTCAAAAATATTTGTAAGTAAGTAAGTATAGGCTTTTAAAACGTATTTTGAATCTGGCTATATTTCATTTTTCAATTCGACGTATTTTGAATTATGTGGAGCAGTGGGTAAAGGCCCGCCTGAGATAAAAGAGGTTGCGGGTTCAATTCTCCGAGGGACAAAATGTTTGTACCTATGTTCTGCAGATACTTGTTCCGGGTCTAAGTGTTTTCTATTACTGATGTATGTATTTACAAAATAAATATAAGTATTTTATCAGTCATCTAGTTACCATAACACAAGCATTCAATTACTTAGCTTGGGACTAGATGACGCTGTGTTAAAATGTCCATAGATATTTATTTATTTCGTAAAGTGCCAGCATTGAGTAAATCAATCAGGATGTAGTATGAGTAAAAATTAGAACACTTTACCTACTGTGTTTATGCTTCATTTTAGCTAAAACCAGACCATGACGGAGGCCTTCGAACTCCATCAACACAGTCGAAATCGATCTATAAAATATGCCATTTCACATCACACCCACATGGGTAAGCGACAGATTTGCACGTAGGCGAGAACCGAGAACATATCTAACAAATGCAGATTTTATCCTGAATGCTTTCCACACTTCAGTAAAATTGTCTTCTTTATTGTAAAAGTTTTTAAGGGTCAATTTTCAACGAAATATATAATAACTCAGGGTGTTGATGATCAATGTCTTTCTGTGTTGTCACACAACACAGAAGGACATTGATCATTTTCAGGGTTATTTCTCATTAAAAATTCACGACTTCATGTTTTGTTCAGTCATTGTCTATATGTCTGACGATGTGTAGCCTGCAGTAGTAGTATATGATTTATATAAGGACCCTGTATATATATTAATACATCATCATACTATGATTTTGCAAAAAACAGTTCAGCTTGTATCGGTTAAATATATACCAGGGCCTGTTAGCCAAGTTACATTAGCAATCTACATTATACATCTAGGTACCATCGCTTTTTGATATTATACGAACAAAAATGTATGAGAATTAACGGAATGCACATTTCTGATCGCTTGAGTTTTCGTCATAAAATATCAAATCCTATAGGTAGGTACATTTTTCTGCGTTTTTTTAAAAAACGATTGTAGAAAATGTAACTTGGCTAGAGGGGCAGAGCGTTGATAGATATAAGCTAAACCACTACCATGGCCGCGATATATCGTTTCTGTACTCAAGAGTAGGCCTGCTGCAGCCAGTGAGTCAGATGACTAATCATTGTCGTTAGGTCGAGTCATGCACTGATCCGATCATTTAGCGCCATCCGAAAATCTCCGCACTAGCCAAAGCATGAATCACGCGCATAGTAAGTATGACATAATGACAAAACTAGAAATGCCTAAAATCTTACTGAATTTAAAATGATAGTTTACTATGTCACTGTTTCAAATAACACGCTTTTTAGTAGAATCAAAATTCATAAAAAATTAGGCATAGGTACCTACTCGAATTAAAATTACCTACTTAGACAGCCACTTGCAAACTTAGCCATACAATAGGCTTTCTGTACTGTCCTTGTGTAGCATCGACTTTTAGGTGTAGACCAACCAAAAATCCATACTAACGAGCTTCGAACCTAGGATCTTTTGATGGAAAATCGAGGTATTCATTCTACCTCTTTCTCGGTAAGCTATGCTTCTGCTAAATTCCCAAGCAATTTGCAATTATCGCGGTAATTAAAATTAATTGCTTGTTAGGGTTGAGATATCGATAAATGTCATTTTCAGGGCACTTTAACTGAGTCCGAGAGTCAATACAATGCTAAGAGACTACCTTTTGATAATAGACAAATTTTAGCTTCGAAGACCGATGGTAATTTTACCAACTACCCTCACTTAATCTAAATAATTTGATCTTACTTACATAAAATATTTTATGCCTGAAGATCTTACTTGGGCGAACAGTCGTTAATTATTATTAACACACACCTAAAACATCCTAAACTCACACCAGGACTATATTTTGAACAATCAGTGCAGTTTAACTTCCTAGAAATGGTCAATATCAAAATTCCCAATTACATTGAACTTTAAACACATCAATGGTGTAACGAAAGGGAGCGCGCATCGATAATGCTAAGTGGGTCACGGCTCCGCGTGCTCGAGTAATCGCATTACCTTTACTTCCTTGTGCTCCAGTGGGTGGTTACAGTAACTGCTTAAATTGTACTGTTCCATAGAATATATCTATATCATCTACGTACCGATTTTCCGTAGGGGTAGGCAGAGATCAGATATTTTCACTTTTAAAACATATCATTCGCTTCATTCACTCTCATTGTATTCTTCATACAAGCTCGCCGGTTCTGTGTATTTGAATTATTTATTTACTGAAATAGTACAATTTAACTTACGCGAGAGATTCGTCATAATTTAAACGAATTTACGGGACTTTATCGTGTTAATGACCTTTCTATATTATTATATCCCGACATTTCCAAAATGTCACAATTTTGTTCAAATATGTTTGTCCAGTCAACCGAATGCGATAAAAAATAGGCTATTTACTGTTTTAATATAATGAAATCTTAAAATGTTGGCTAAACTTACAATAGAAACCTATCTGCTAGGTATATAAATAAATAATAAAAAATAAATATCCTTGGACATTCCACACAACGTCATATAGTTCTAACTAAAGTTAATTTTATTTTACCGATTGGTTTAACCTGATAGGTACATTATTTTTTGTACACAAATTATACATTATTGTTTTTGCTTGTTTAAATACCCTCTTCTTACGTACATTTGTTTTTACATAAGTAATATTTTTATAATATTTTTATATTTATAAGGAAAGCTTTCATAATTATTTGCTATTCATCTGACTTTTATACACACTTGATATCATTGAAACGCGTACATTTTTTTACACTTTTTGTCTATTTTGTGCAGTTTCTGCATGTTGTTAACTTCCTAAACTAATCCATAGATTGAGGTTTCTGGTTCTATATTGTTGTAATCTTATTCAGTTATTAATTCGTGTACCTATCTAAATAATAAAGCAGTTTTTATTTCATAACTAGGTACTTAAATATCCTTCTAACTACATAAATATCTAACTAGTTCCAATGGTTATATTAATTTCTGATCAAATATTCGAAGGTTTTCCTTTATAAGTAATCTGAATTCACTAAAATATCACAATAAATTCTGTGGATGTTTTTATTAAATTTTCAAAATATAATTCATTTGTCTAAACTTTTCAAGAGCATTGATGATTCTTTTTTATTTTAAAAAAAGGTCAGTATATTTTTTTATATCGTAAATTTTTGAGTCAAGTATGCAGTTGGAGCGGTTAAACTTTAAAAGAGTGACTGCAAGTGGTATTGCTTTCGTATGGCACGTTAGTCTGTAGTTCTGTCGCAAAATTGGAGGCTTTTAGGCAGCCTACAAACCAGGGTTGCACAGACTTATTAGGACCAGGGGCCACTCGGGCATATTAAGATCTAAAGGTGGGCCGCAGAAAATAGAAACAACGGGCGGATTCTATTTTTTGTTTTGTTCAGGTTCATAATCGAAAACGTTTGTTCGCAAATATAGGTAGATCCGAACCAGCTTACGGGCCGCACGTACCTACATTGACAGAGGGCCGCATGCGGCCCGCGGGCCCCGGTTTGTGCATGCTTGCTACAAACTCTGTCACAAGAGTTAGGTCATACGAACATAGGTACCTCACTTATGAGGTAGGTGAAGCACATAGGTGAACATTAAAAGTGATTAGTGGTGTTAATTATTAAGTTATTTTAACCACCATTGGCCACACGTTGCGTGCGACGCCGTCCTTGGAACCTTTTCTATTTACTTTTATGAAAGTTCAATTAAAACTAATATGATTAAGTAATCGTTAAAATATGCTTTCAGCTCTTTGAGTTGGTATTTTAGTTTTAGTATTTTTTATATACGAGTGTATCTATGTATTATATTATGCGGTGTTATAGGTATTGTTAAGTCCACGTTCAAATCTTCAATAGGTACTTGGTTTATTTCATCGCCATTTTTAGAACTTTGTATTTATTCAATAATACCAATACGTAAGTTGTTATACATTAGGTACCTACCTATATTATGGTTATGTTGAGTAACATAATGTTATCTATGCTCTAAACCGTTATCAAATTCCCTCGCTTAATAGCTCTTCAAAAAAGCTTTTAAAAGTCGTCAAATCTATTCTTTACGGTCCCAAAATTCTATTTTCACCCTCTTTTAACATGAAAAATGCATCAGTGCCGTCACACACAGCCAACTGTGACCTATAAAACTTTCATGGCAGTCTCGTGGCGGAGGTACTATACAAAACTAGGGGAATGTTCGGCTTCGTTTGTGTCAAGTTTTCTATAAAAATATAAGTCTTGACAAATACATTTATATACAGATACAAAACAACACATGTTTACATAAAATCAGTTGAGCCATCTTATAGATATAGCTATAGAACATTTACAACCATCCTAGGTAGTAGCTTAGAGCAGTTGAGCTGCTACTGCCAATACAAATAATATATTATAGGTATGTCTATTAAAAAAAAATAAGTACTGTAGTAGGGTTAGTAGCCAACTCTTGTAAAAAGTTCTTAGGACGCCTAAAGGCTTCCGTTACGGCATAATAACTTTGTGACCGACAATTTTACGTACACTGGAGCACGCCTAGAACTTTTTAATTGATGATCTAATAAAAGCCAAGCGTTCTACACCAGGAGCGCAATTTCGAATGTGTAGTTTCGGAGATAACCTATCCTGCATCCAGACTTATAAACTCTTTTTAAACTATTAGCATGGAAGATATACAGGTGCACTAAAAAGCAAGTACCTGCACTAAAAATAAGTTTATTGTTATTCTATTACATGTAAAATGCATAGGTGCTTTCTACATTGACCTATAAAACTCTCAGCCTTCGCACACAAATGAAATATAGCGCGGAACTTTGAAAAGACATATTTGGATCATCTGGCTAGTTTGACCTTTCAATATATGATATTTTAGACTTACGAAGGCATTATATGCAGTTATTACGTTCTTACTGAAATAATGGCTATACAGCGAATTTTTCTGGGTTCAGATTAATTCACGCTTCCGCGTAATCCATATCCATAAATCTTCGCTCGAAAATGATATTATAGCAAAAAGTTGCAATATAGTTTTTGCTGCAATTTTGCTTTTAAAACCATGCTGTTATTTTGAATATCGATGCTAGGTGGTTATTAGTTTGTCTCTTCGACCTGATTCGTCAGGTCTGGACGAATTTTTTTGGTATTTGAAGTCAAAGATCATTTTTAAGGTTATATAAGGTTAGCTGGAATAGATCGCGCCTCAGCGATAAGATAGCCAATTTTTTATATTTACTAGGTTTTGTAAATGTAAAAGTATTTTTTATTAATTGATTTATTCAGAGCTGGATGAGTCTACAGCGTCCCGTTATAAGAAAGCATGGATTTCCTCCCGGCTGTAAAGAGAGATAAATTTGATCATCTAGTATAGATGTGAAAGCCTAAGTAAGTAAGTGTTCCAGTACTCGCGTTTGAGGTCAGAGATATGATCGTAGCAATTCCATCGGGGTCGCCTTAGATATAGGTTTCGGTCTTGCAATATATGGTCCGTGATCGATACAAAGCATCTGTGCCTGAAACCAATGCTTTATCTATAGGTAAGTGAGACAAGAATTTTAAACATGCTATCAAATTCTACTGGAAAATCTATTAGACGGAAATTAAATCGTGGTTGCATAACAGGTTAAAGCAATAATTTAAATATTCTTGTTTATAGATCTCAATGTTTTATCCAGAAGTGAGTCAGGATTTAAACAGTTAAGAATAGTTTAGATTATAAAATCTGTTAGGTTTTATTCATGAGTCGTTTGTATTCTAAGGTTTTCTGGAATTTCATTTCTTCTATCTTTGTCTAGCATTTTTGAAAGCGGTTTTGAAAAGAACATAAATATTTAAAAAATTATCATAATATTTAAGTTATCTCTATCTAATATAAAAAATAACTCTTTGTATTAATGAATAAAATAAAACTTAAAAATGCAACATGTGGTAAAACGAGAGAATTTTATTTAAAGAACTGTTTAATTGACCTTTTAAAATATTTTAAACATCCCACCTGACCTATTTCAATACTTAATGACAGACGAAAAATGCGACGGGCACCACTCGAATACCATTTTAAGGCTGGATGGCCCTTAAAATCTGAACTTCACTTGTTACAGATCATTTGAATCGTGCCCTGAATCACAGATAAAATAATACTATACAAAACTGTATGGCATTGTGTTTAATATATGTAATTATGTGTACTGTTGGCGTTGCCTTAATAAATAAAGTTGTTTGATCTGATCATTTCATAACATAACAACTTGCAAATGTTATGCACACCAGTTGTAATGTGTAGACGTGCTAAAATACAAAAGACTTTGGAGATACAAAGGAAAAACAAATAAATGAGACAATTCACATACGTCCTGATTACCTGTGTCGTTATCATAAACAACGAATACCATAGCGCATCAGGCACAGAGCTGAAGATAATGCAAACATCAAAAGTTAGATTATTTGAAGAAATAACAATTTGTTAGCTAAATTCAGTACTTTCATTAGATTAAAATGAATACGAAAAAAATTTTGCAACTTTATTCCAGCTAGAAAAACATAGACAACGTCTTCACTTTAAACAAAATGAAAGTTCTTATTAAAAAGGTGTTCCAAAGTTGAAAGTTCATTGCAGACTATTGAACCTTGACTTTGAGTAGTGTTCAAGCTGGTCTGTTAACACCAATTACATTAATATGTCTGAGTATGGTGTTCTATTCAGAACATGTAGTTATACTATCCAATCCATAAACTAATTAAATTACAACTGGCAACCTTCATAGTTCATTCAACTGTCTATTATTTTTTATTAAAAAACGTGTAAATGTTTAACAGGCTTACGATTGTTAGTATACCCAGGGTACGGTATATTTGTGTTCCGATGTACAGCTATTTAATATTCTTTAAAGAAATAACTACTTCCACACATGTGTTTGGTACTTAGAGCATTAAAGTAGGTTTAATACTCTACCCCCTTATTAATAAACAAAGATTAACAAAGAATGTCAGTGAATGAACGAATTAGCACTTTATTGTACACGGAATAAATATACAAATACAACTTAAAATTAATACTTCGTTGATCTTTGTTTATTAATAAGAGGGAAGGTTTAGTAATACTCGTACACCCACATCTCACAAGTTTTAAATTCAAATATTAAGCTTGGAATGCAATCGAAAAGGGAGGAATTTATTTTCCACATTGGATTTAGAGATGCGCAGCTAAATTGAAATAAATTTACTCTAACTGATTGAAAACTTGCAGCGCAAACATCGAATCAGATAATAACTCGATTTGCGCAACGAATTCGAGTGTTTCAGTTTCTAATAGCTTCAAAATTATCTGTAGTGTGGGTAAATAACACGAATATATAACAGACACGTACAATAATCTCCTCCCTTCCTGGATCACATGCCATGGCATGGCATGGCATTAAACGCGTTAGAGATTTCAGAGGCTGTTATGCTCCAAGCTTGTTTTCTGTTTCATCCCTCGTAAGCCATTCTTGAACCAATCAATCAATGGCTCCCTGCTTTCAAACACCCCTAATCCGGAGTAAAGGGGGTAAGCCAAGGTTGTTAAGCAAGTGTACCTCAAACACATTACACGGGATAATCTAGCTACTAGAGCTCAGTCTGGTGCGTGTTCTATAGTACGGTGTTTTATGTCTTCTTCAACAATGTAAATTTTGTAACAGGACAATCTTCGAAAAACCTAATCACCTCTGTGATTAGGTTTTTCGAAGATTGTCCTATATCTAAAACTATTTCACATTGCAAACAAACGTTGCTTGATATAAGCCATGGGAGGAAGCGAGTTATTAAAAACGTAAAATATGATTTTAGATTATTGGCTTGGCATGCCAATAATCTAAAAACGTCTTGTGTACCCATTTTCACAATAAATGAATTATCAAATAAGAAAAGTTTTTAGTTGATAAAAAACTTTATTGGAGACGAAAACGCTTTCTTCCTTAAACTGCTACCAGTTTCACATTACGTAGCTATAGGTACGGTCGGTCAAGAAAGTGATCTACTAGTTTTGACAAAAGTTTCTGTGAGATCCAATTGTCGATAAGGTTGACTTTTTCTTGCAAGAATTCGAACTTGACACATGGCATGGCGTAAATATAGTATAGAGAGCTCATAATGTTATTGCAAGTGGAAACTGACCTTGTTGTTTCATGAAGTTCAAATGAAACTCAACCGTAGGGTGGTAGACCAAATTTTTAGCCGTAGGTACGTAATTTGAAACTGTCAATTCAAAATTACTTTTAAATATTCTTACAGCAGTTATCTTTGCTATGTCTAAAGATTCTGACACATCTTGCCTTGTATTTTGTTCTAGGTACAGAACAAAATACAAGGTAGATTTACTATTCTTTTCTCACAAACGTACCCAATGTTTTGCAACGGTAAGGTAATCAATATTCACAAGGCTTCATATTAGGATGGTAGTTTCAGCTCACCGATCTCAAATCAATATCGGCGACTATCAAACACACTCACCGTCAGAAGTCATAAAACGACACCGAACCACAAAACCCTTGTACAGTCAGCACAATATGGACTAGTAATTTTAGTTTTATGATTTTTTTTAATAAAAATATAAATCGCGCGTTTGGTAGGTTTATGCTAAGGTATTAAGTAATTTAATTAGGCTTCAGAAATTTACGGTCTTAAGAAGTGAAGATGTTGGGTTCCCAAGTAGGTAAAAAAAAGACGTGTGGCACTCGGAGACTGCCGCGGTAAAGCTATTGCATGGAGGGTGTTAGGTTATCGTTACGGAATTTCTGGATTCGGTCTCCACGCTCAAGGCCCGCGATAGCAGCTATGCAATAGCTTAAAAATAAATAACTGAAATATGGATGTAAGTGTCGTTGACTGTACATTATTCACATAACAAACTCATTACGCATTCCAGTAGCTCGCGAGAGCTTATTCTAAAGGGCAGAGTTGTGATAATTTATAAGTAGGGACTAGGGAGCATTATGTGACACGCGTGCATTTTTAACGCTTTTATAAGCTTTGTAAATCACGTACCTAAGCTTCCTGTATGTCTGAAATCTCTGATTACTCCACGGGCTACTCGGATCAGGAAATAAAAAAGCCTTCGCTCCAATTTATTTTTCACCGACTTTAAAAAAGAAGGAGGTTCTATGTATCATGCTCTATGTATCAGCGTAATTTTTATTTTTATATTTAATTGTATAAGTATTATTTAGCTGTATTTCCGAGAGGCGTCCACAGTTATTGGCGAACGAGTGACCCATTTAACCACTTCCAGTCGAATTGGTTGCCGTGACAGCTTCGTGTTTGACGAATTGTAACATAGAAAAACAAAAGGGCAAAACAAGCATATTTAGTCGGTTTTTGAACCGATTTTATTCTTAACCGACTTAAAAAAGGAGGTTTCTAAATTCAGCCGTATATATTTTTTTTATGTTTGTACGCGGATAACTTTGTCGTATATAAACCGATTTTGATTATTATTTTTGTTGAAAAGAAGATATCCAAGGGTGATAAACATTTTTTGGGGATCTTCGAGTTATGCACAGAAATGCACCTCGAGAGTACAAGAAATTGCTCTCTTCTCACGAAATTGAAGTTGGTCTAATAATTTTATTATTTAGCCACTTGTTTTTTTAAAGAAGGACAAAACTTGAAGCATATTGAAGTTCGCCGAGTTAAAAGTTTCAATGAATATAACCTTTTCAATAGACTGCTACGAGCGTAGCATTTTCGTAGCAGGAGCAACAACTGTGTAGCAGTGTGCTACGTGCGTAGCAAGCAAAGTAAACCATCATAGTTAAGTTTGAAATTTAACTTTACGTCCATTCAATTGAATGAAAAGAAAAAGCTTGTATGAGCTACCCTTTATGAAAGTGCTATAATTATGTATTTTTGTAGAATTGTACATTGTACGTATACGTATTACGTATACCAAAAGCATGCATAATTATCACGCCAAGTAATAGTATAGTTTTATTTTTTCGTAATATTTTATTTCTCTCTCTGGTTAAATGTAATTAAGATTTAAGTTGTAAGCTACGAGTTTTATTACCAAGGTTCTGTTTGGGCAAGTTTCCATGTAGCCTGATATTTTATTCACAAGTTACCTTGCAAGTTCAGACGATGACGTCTGTTTGTCGAACTAAATAAAAAAGGTTTGGAGAAAAACACCTCACTGTGCATAAACGATTTTATTTCTCCATCTTGTTTGGGAGTAGATTCAATTTGTTTTTATATTATCTTTTTTGTTCTATTTTATGTGAAGTTAAGATACGCCGTTTTTAAAGTAAAACAGTATCTTTTACTATGGCCCACTGTTGCGCAATTCTCAAAATAGTAAACAATATCGGAAGACTTCAATGATTTATAGTTTTTATTGATTACTTTCCTACTAGAATCTTTGATAGTCTATAATACTACTACGGCTGTAAATCAATGTAAGAGCCGCAATTTTAAAGGTTCCAAGATGTGATAAAATAGTGATAAAAAGGGTTTACGCGATTCGCATCCGAGATACTAAAGGGTGCAAGAAATCAGCTCTCCCAAAAACTAGAAACTTAAGGTACATTGTAATATAGATCTGACAGTTGTTTGGAATGTAGTTTCTTTATGACTAATAGCGTGGAAAATACAAATTATCCCAATCAGTAAACAAGTATATAAATTGGCGACGGGAAATCGAATGAAATGGAATCGGGTGAGGCACTTATTCGCCGCAAGCTTAATGATTTCTGGGCAAATTACCACAGAATGGGCCCCAAAAGGTCCCATTGTTCGCAAATTATGTTGTGGCAGTCCCAGACTGAGAAGTCAAAAATAACATTTAAAATAGAACGAAATAGAAAATTTTGCCCATTGTTGATGCAGGCTAAAAATTGTAACTAATATTTTACGCTCAAGGCTTATTTTGCTATAGTCTTATGTTTAGAACCTTTTATATTTAATTTTATTTAAAATTGAACTATGAAAAGGTGGCAGATGATGAGTATAAGATTACGGTAGATAATCTATTTAGGTATACATTTTAAAGCAATTATAATATAATTATATATAATTAATTAAGTAATAAGAACTAAAGAAAATTAAAAAAAATTACAGAACTAAGGTTTTGTAATTTTGAATAGTTTTGATTTCTGCCTTAATTTACCTATCCTATCCTATTTATAATCAAAGGAAAAACTATAGTAGTCTCATTTTCCCCGAGAAGTAATCTTACGCCCTGTATTTAGGGCTTTTGTTTTCCCGAGTGGGCACTTTGGCCCTCGACATAAATACTTTTTTGTTTGGCTAGTTAAGGGTTGTTTATCAGTTACGAGAATATTGTTCCCTGTTTTTGCTCGTTCAATTGTTTGTGTTATATCAGATACCCTATTGTAGGGCGGCAACCTCTCCGTCCAACAGTAGGGCAAGTAGGTATGATTAAGGTAAATATTGAATATACCTACGTAGAAGGAAATATTGGTGTTGTAGTTGTACTATTATCCCTGTGGCTTGGTGCTTTTCCAGAGTAGTGGTGCTGTGGGTGGCATTGATCTTGAAGTCTTGTTTGCGTAAATGTTGTTTTAGCACTAACTCAAAATGTTTTATTTTTTACCTTTTGTTTTTAACTACAATTGCATATTACTGTGCTGATTATGGTTACAAAATCTAGTTTTTTTAACTTGGTTTTTCTTAAATAAAACTTTATTTATGAATCTTCTCAATTTAATTTTATAAATAAGTAGGTACTTATGTTATTTTCGAGTGCGTTACTGTTATATAAACTACTTATTTTCATGACTGATGCTTTACTGACATAAACTAAGATTAACATTAACTCGATCGAACAGGTAAGAAAAATACCTAGACCATAATCCCCGCCTCATAAACCTCAACTACTAAAGGGATAGTCATCCGAATCAACTGGCCATTAGTTCAAACTGAAACAAAAAAGCATCGTCTTGCGTAAAACCGCTGAGTGGGCTACGAATGAGGCTCTATCTCCTAATCCTCGGAAATAGGTCAGTGGGTGGCGTCCTATCGATTGCCGCTACTTGTACAGCTCGCAGGAGCTGGCTCAAATGGAACGCTGAAGGATAACTATTTGCACTGCTCAAAGGTGTTTTTAGTAAACTGAGATTGTAGGGACTGGTTGCTAAATGGGCTTTACGGATTTAGTAAGTGTTTATGATTTACCTTAAAAAATGTACTTAAGTTTTTTGAATATTGTTCACTTTTCTGAAAGTGATAACTTTATCTGTGACAAAGTAATCAAAACTCAGGTCTTTACATCTTTACTAGATGATTTATTCAGCGTCAGGAGGCAATCTTTGTCTACGTTTAACGGGACACTGTCACTACAGTTGAGATAGAATAGGCTTGCTCAACACCTAAACCATCCTCTCAGTTAAACAAACCATCCGCGTATTAAACGTGTTTATTTGAAATCGCGAAGAAATCAGCATGTCTGAACTATTTGTTCTTCTGCCACACGGTTTTAGGTCAATGGCTAGCTTAAGGTAGGTTTCAAAATATGCTTTCAGTCTGTCACGTACACGTCCTATACCAAAGGGGTGAAATAGGCTCGAGTTTTGACCTAAATATTTCAGTGTATTTGAAGTGGGGTAGTTAGCCTACGGATAGACTTTACGTGGCTTTAGCAGGCTTTTTAAAAATTATTTTGTACCATGAGATATTAAATGTTTTTTCCTATAGAGGGGATTCAAAGAATTTAAGTGTATATGAACATATAAATGAACATTCAGCTCGAAAGGGGATTTTGACACTATTTAGGATAAACAAGAGGCAATGAATATTGTTTAAGAAATATGTTTCGCATAATATTAAACAGCTTTTGAATAAATAATATTTTAATATTTCAGGAAAAAACTCATTCTTAATTTGTCAATAAATGTAAGTATATATATTATGTAAAAACTCATTCGTTAGATTTTTTATTTGTCAATAAATGTAAGTATGTGTCATAAAGACCTGTGTTAAAGAATGCTAAAGTGTAGCTCAACCCTTCCTCTTAAGCGAATTGCATACTTACATGCTACTCGTGAAAAGGTTAGGATCTACTTTTATTGCAGAAGTCAAGTTATTTTTCACGGTTGCTGCCACATTTCTTTCGTACTAGCATGACACTGACCTTTTGGAGAATGTAGGCAGGTACAGTCGTACTAAACAGTATATTAATACTGCTAGAACTACTCCACAAGATTCCATTCTTTGTGAGGACTGCGTAAAATGTCGGATTTTAAGTTGAAATAGATTTAACAATACGTTAATCTACCTTCTTCAGAGTTACATCCAGCTCTGAATTAATTTAAGTACAATACCAATAGGAAACACAATATTTTAGGTTGGCATAAGTTAAACTTTAAGATTAATTTAAAACATCTTGCTTCACATCTGGTTTATATTAATAATATATTTACGACTGTTCGTAACATAGTGAGAAAAAATAATTCTCGTGATAAGATAAAATACGACATTAAGGTTGCAAACCGCATATTGCGTTGACTGTACTTTTGCAGTGCGGCCTTCTCAGACGTTGAATTATTTATTAGATATTTTATTTATAAAATACACTCGGCGGTTCACAAATTGCTCTGTTTCGCTGAATGCTTTCTTTATTTGTAGACTATTTGCTAAAGTGCCCTTTTGAATTAGTTATTAAAAGCTTGCTTTTGAACCTTTAAATTTTCTGTTGATGTCACAATATCATATTCTTAGGTTATGGGTTTTTATATCTAGCAGCCGCATATATTTCCCATACAAAATCTTTAATAAACGATTGAAAGCACATTTAATGTCTCTGTTAGGCTCAAATATTTTGTCTTTAGCTTGACAAACTCTTTTATCCCGCAGCGGGGATCGAACTCGCAACTTCTGTGTCTCAGGCGGTCTTTCACCGACTGCGCCACAGAGGTCGTCAACGAATGCTCCTTTAGATGATGCAACAGCGTAACTTTTTTTAAAAGGCGTCAGACGCAAGATTATGTTTAATGTTGAAGGAAATGGAGCTATTTTCCCTAAGCAGTACCCAATTGTACAGGATAGATGCCGTTTGCATTGGTACAACAGCCGGCACACGCAGTCTCAGCTCGATGACATACGGGGCGCCTGCCCGTGACGTGTACGACTCCGATTCCGCCCGTGACGTCACAAACCACTACACTCTTGGCCCGGAGCCATCCCGAATGTCCACTGTCCCCAAACCGAATATTAGATTTTATTTATAAAGTATTTGTTTTGAATCATATCGCGACACGTGATGTTCTTTATGCGGTGTGGGAAATGTGTTAACTTGCTGTTTTTAGTTGAGGCAGATTATGGCACGTCATATTTACTTTAGATGATTCGTCATCTATAATAAAGTGGTTTTATAAATAATCAGATAGTCGGCACGCTATATTCAAACTTGCAAAGATCTCTCACGGCTTCTTTTACCATCCCCATGTATAGATTATTTACTTTCAATTTAACGGTATCTGATAAAATATATGTTAACGGGTATTTATCGCTATTTACCATTATTTAATTTTATCCCGAAGTTTAAACTGGATTGCACCAGCCGTGGTCACGGGTAGACATGTGTTCTGATCGCGAAAGTTTAAAAAAGACGAATGTTATCTGATAAGTTAAAGTAACCAATAACCTACTATAAATGACTGCTCAGTGTTATTCGATGGTGGGGGAACTTGGCGCACTTTATCTGGCAGTTAGCTTACTTGGGACCTAAACTCTGAGATGATAAAAGCGCTTAATCGCTTACCCACCATGAATGAACATTCTAAAATGAGTTTATAAGGGCAGTTTTAGGAGCATCATAATGGACCTTTAAGAAATTAACAGCTTATTTAATGTTCCTTGTCGCATTACGAGCCATAACATTAATTCTCAAATTACACGCTAAAGCTAATGGGAATTCGAATTTGACCATAATCCTTGGCCTGTTGGCAATTATGTTCCTGCTTATAGCGTGCTAAGAGAATATGTTGTAGCAGTACAGAAATTGCTTAGTGCCTAGGGTAATTGCTTAGTGTCTACATACCTACCTACTCGAATGTAGGTAATCGTTCCATTAGCACATTCACTGGAGATAGACACTACATCTATCAATCTAGTAGTTGTTGCCGTTTTAGCTAATATTTTTTTTTTGTTTTAGTTTAGTCCGTTTTTATCTTTGTTAGTTATAAAATCTTTAGCTGAATAAACTTATTTTCTTTCTTTCTTCTTCTTTCTATATAATACTGCAATTATAAACGAGCATTCATTCTCCTGCCCTTATCCCACGCTAAGTGGGGTATATAAGCAATTATAAACGAGCAATTCTTGTATTATATTTATTAGTATTTTTCCTGCATTTTGTCTGTGCTATTGGTAATATTACAAAGGTGAGGCTAAACTATCGGCAATTTGCATACACCGGATGCACTGCAACATCAACACATCCGAGTCAGATACGTACCCGAAAGGCATTAGCGTTCCGATAAAAATGCAAATTGTACGGTAAAGGCGCACGCTTTTGCAAAACTTGCCAATTTTTATATAAGTAATCCGTACTTTGTTCACGTGAAAGTAGTAGCTGCTCGCGGCTTTGTTTACCTCAATAAATGGATGAGGGGGATGTAGCTTCCCACAGTAGTGACGGAATTTTCAGAATTGAATTAGTTCCAGACATTACCCATTAGAAACAAACAAATTTTACCTGGAAAATTATCTATGGTTTAAGCTGATTTTCCTGTCTTTTCCCGTGAACATATCTATGTTTTATGATTTACTGAATTGTCATACTTACAAGTACCTACCGTAAAATGTAGTTAACGAAGTATTTATGTTTACACATCATTATAATTCGTAAACTACATCTTCGGAAACGTCACTCTTGAATTAAAAAATTTTTAGGGTTCTGATTTTCATAGATGTTATAGATCAGATGAACTTTATTTGAACCGTAGTTGTTTCATGCTTTCTATGAATTTAGAGTCATTGTCCGTATTTTTGGCATCGTTTTAGCTCTACGCTTCAAATATCACTTCACTTCACTTCTTTTATTTTGGCTTTCGCACGGCTTGTGCCACGCATTTAGCCACTACCATGTGTTTTTAGTTAGTTTAAAGTTTAGTCACAAGGTCAAGTCAAAGTCATAGTCAGCGTCAGTAAAGATGTGGGATCTTTACTAAAGCTTTTCACGGACTATTTGAGAGAACTCGAAATGCAACGATATCCAGTTTTGTTTCATTTGCCCACACTTATGTACGTTCACGAACACTTAACAGTTAATAATCCACCATTATTACACATTAATATTCGCTAAAACACAAGTTTTGGAAAATAAAACAAAAAAGGCAACATGGCACCTCGAATTCCCGTCAAAAAGCCGCTTCAAATATCATGAATGACGAATGAGATAAAAAAAAATCTCAGACATTCCCATTGGAAGTCTTTGTCACACCCACGGTTACAGATTATTCATACATAATAGTTTAAACAGGTAAATGGAAACGAATATAAATTCTGTCTTCAGATGTTAGAACACAAAATCTTGTGATGTTTGCTTTACGTACCTATTTTAGAAAAAAAAAATACTTTAAAATCATTTAATATCCCATATAAGAGCGATCCAATCCAGGCTATTCCAAGAATAATCTCATGAAGATGAGTTCAACAGATAGATCAGATCTCAGTAGTTTATTAGTAAACAGTATCTGGATCAGACAACGTAATATCGGCTACTGTCTGCATGCCGATCGGCTTCATTACTGAACAACCAAACTGATTGTCATGCAATTCAGTTGCTTTGTCAACACATTGGAACTAAACCGCCCTGCGGCTCACTTTGCACAGCCAATTGGTGCATTTTCCTGCAGTTGTCATTTGGACTTTGTTATCAGTTTTCGAGTGGCATGTATAGAAGTATCCTCTATACTCGTTTCAAGTATTTTCAAATGTATTAGTTCAGTCAAGTTACCGAAAGCGGCGCTGCACTATCCATACATTTGAAAAACCGGGTGTCATATCAAGGATAGTATACTATACCATTGAAAACTGATGATGAACTGAAACTGATGAACCTAATATTGCCCCAGATTGGAAAATAATCAATTAGCTCTGATTGGATGAACGTAAAGGGTAAATAAACAAGTTTGGGCTGTCAATTGGATGTGTTTCAATTGGAAAATTAGACAAAAGTGTCACTAACACTATACGGGCTGGCCGAATTACGTAATTTATCTATGCAAATTGAATTGTTGAATACGTTTCTGTTTTACTTACATTATTAGGTACCAGGCTATTTTGCACCTCGATATATATGATTATCTCGATAGTCTGTTACGAATTACCATAGCCTAAATCGCAGTGTCAACTGCGGAAATAACGATATTTTGAGGATACAGGCGACTGGGCCCATACATAACTAGGACCGCGGTCCCAGTTACCTGATCACATTTTTGATATTGGTTGATTTTAATACAATACATCTGCTCTTGTTACCTCCGCTTTTGCAGAAATCAGCCCTCAGATGCATTACTTATAACAAGTTGACAGCTTCAAATACATCATAAGATCCTAAAACACTCCATATTGAATTGCTTTGCTTGCCGCAACTTAAAGAGTAACTTATCTACTAGCTAGCCATTAAACTTACTTAAACTATTGACTACGTCGTAGTTTGTCATGAAACTGGCTTTGCGATCGCTTCCCCACAGCGTGAATCGACAATTTGTGGGCTGAAATCGGTTGAGGGTGCAAAATTGCCGTTATTATGTTACGTAAACCGTTTTACTGGAGGCTTATGTTGAGGGTTAAGGCTGTTGGACCTGTTAGTAGAACTTGAGCTTGGCCTTTGTTAAACTATCATAGTAAGCAGTCTTGCTCTACTTCGCGATATAGGTATAACAACTACAAAACCGCTCCTAAGTTTAATCGGTACAACAGATCTTCTTACACTCCCCTCTGGCTCAGAAGTCCCACTCTGGTCTTTCCTGCCCCGCCCGACTAACCATTCATTCAACGCAAATTTTTAAAATTCCCCCTACATTTCTAAGAAATATTATGCTTAGAAGTCAAAATAATCAATTTATGATCAACTTGTTTATCAACGGTGTTTTGTTTTTTCTTTGATAAATGAATAAGAACCTAAAATGTTGTGTAATATCCAAGGTAAATGTGACCAAATAAGCTTTCCGCGTGGCATTTGCGACACTGGCCGACTTTGGCATCAGAATTACGGAAGACATCGTTCAATTAGCAAAAACCTAGCTATTTCTGTCCGTGTAGCTATTTTCCTTTATAGCTTCTACAAATTCTGCTTTATTTTTGTTTTTCTGTTGTAATTTTGAACTAAATCCCATTCTATTATTATTTATCGTTTTGCGGAAACGAAAGCTCTGCAAATATTGCATTCTCCTGTACGTACATTCTTGTTGTATTTTTGCCGGGTTGTTTATCTACTTTTTATTTGATTTAAATAGCGATCGATATCTTTGATTATTTCTATAATATTCCTAAAAACTACTATTCCATGTAAAAGGATTTGCATTTCATTAGGAATTCTTGTTGCATCGGAGATTTTGCTTTTAAATTGGATCTAATTTGCATTTTTCGTTTTGTTCTCTTTTGTCTGCTTAATTAAACAGACTAAAAGAACTCTCTCATCCCGAACACGTTTAGTACCTAATGAAGTACCTATTAAAATTATATTATTAACTTTCTTACAGGTTACGACTTAGAACACTAATATTATTTCAAAATGAATGGTGTCTATTTTTATAATCTGTAGCTATATCTAAGGAATATTTTTATCTAGGCCATTTTCAAATGAAAGTGGGGGAACTACTTCCACTGTCTACATAAACGGGCTTACAACTGCATCACCAAGTACGGTAAACATATTATTCTAGAATCATCATCATCATCATTATCTACAGCTCTACTTCACCCACTGCTGGTGGTATATGTTCCCTCAAATTAGTGCCATCCGCGTTGCGGATGTTCTGGTTTATATAAATATTTTGTCAAGAAGTCCTGCGCAATATAAATCATAATAGATTTTAAGCTCGAATGCTAGCAGAGGCTTATGCTAGATTGCGTGGATTGTAATGAACATTCCGTAGACATTTCACCAGCAGAATAATAGGAGGGATAGAGAAACCAACAGAAACATAGCCTTGACCCCTCGCTTTCGTGACCTGACGCCGTGAAGCTTCAGGCAATACCAATAGATTATAGTTAGACTTCGGAATGAGAAGTTATGGTGTTCTAAAAAATTATCCCTGTAAAGATACAATGTTAGCACGCGCCTTTATTGAAGCAGTTAAAAAGTCTTCAAAGATAATTATGGACAAGCAAACTAGGTATTTTGATATTTTTTAACTACTTTATTAGATATCTTAATCGACGGTTAAGCCTGAGATTTCTGTTAAAATTGTCACGGATACAAAGTAAGGGCTACAAAGTAAGCTTGATGAACAAGTCTTTAAATGACTTGCAAAAGATGATTGTTTAGAATCGAATTCGAATACCTCATTATTAATTAGTGACTCTAACATAACTGCAACATCTAAAATAAATTGAAGAGTAAGTAAGTAAAATGAATAGAAGGTCGGTAAATGATTTGAACATTCAAGTAGCAGTTACAATTTACCTTCATGTCGATTGTTTATTGATCGCCAGTAGCAGTTTGCAACAACAAATCATTTAGAAACTCGTGAGGAGCATCAGCGACGATCGCGCACCATTCCGTCTATTCTTGCCTGGCTAAATATAACACGGCCATGTCACATAACGCGACATCGTCAACCCATCTGCTTCATCAATTCATACCCTATCACCACACAAATAAAGGCCACACGAACCACCACGGCACGGCATTAGAATCGCTACAGGCACAAGGCAATTCAAACCTTAACCCGTCCGTGTAAATGTCAAGTTCGCGAACTTTGTGAGAAGTCCTTTATCAAGGTGTGCTCAGTCTTATCAGCCTGAATATAAAGGTCAAGTCGAATAGCACGATGAATGCTTTATGGAGCTGAAACTGTCAGTTCAGTAATGACCGTCATTTGCGGAGTGGAGGGATCTATGCGATGGTTACTGTAGTTATGAGGGTAATGAAGTTAAACTGACCTAAGAATAGCCTAGAAATTTATGTAGCTACAGGCACAAGGCAATTCGAACCTTAACCCGTCCGTGTAAATGTGAAATGAAAAATGAAAAATAAATTGAATTCCCAAGGCACTGTAGACTCTCAGATCTTTAGAAAATTCAAGATTAAAGGTAAATGTTAACATATTATTAAGTATGTTAAATATGAACAGCCTCTGACTGCCATGAACAATCAACAATGATGTTTCAAGTCTTCCGGGAACACACTAACAAACGATGTAGGTATAGCTAAGTACGTACCTACATACATCTTACCCCCTTGCTTCGTCGTCGACTGAAATGTAGGTAGTTCCACGCAATGATGACCTCAATTTATACATAATGATATAATGAATCAAGTTACCGCAGCTGTTGCCTAAAGCAATGTGGAAAAACTGGGACATCGACCGAAACTTGCCTTCACAAAGTTTTTCTCCCGAACGCTTCTGTTCGCTTTTAAAGATACCAACGAATTGCTTGCACCAAAAACGCTTTATTTTTCCTGGAAATATAATAGGGACAACTTATGATGCTTTTTAAAAATCTTGTGTTTCGTCGAATCGACAATAAAAATGTTCATTTGAATGCATTAAGTGAATAAGTCAATACAGAGAGTATTTTCACTAAGATTTGAGAGATACAATCATTCCTATGTAGATGCCGATAACGTTTTTCCTATATTTTCAACATCATTCTGAAAACTGATTAAATTCACAGAGACAAAGAAATTACATTAGGAGCTATCGTGATGTTGTCTTGGTAATTAATTGTATAAAGGTCTTTTAAAAACTAAAGCTTTTAATAATAAAGGCCCATTTGCACGATGCAAGTTTCTTGCCTGTTGCATACAATTAAATTGAAGAAATATTTGACTTACATGGTCTAATAACAACACAACATTCTTGAGGTATACAAGTTTTGATTCAAAACTTTTCTTAGTGTCAACAGCACATATTATTTTATGTCAAGACTTTCATTCGTTAATTGCATTCTATTTTTTTATTTAGATCCACGTGTAAACAGTTGCTTACAATTATTGCGCGTAATTATTGCATTCAATTATTGCAAGTACGTACAAAGAAATAGCATCATGTAAATGGGCCTTTACTATGAAAATCTAGGCAACATTCCTCCCACTTTTAAATCAGGTGAGGTGAGACACAGTTAACGATCAGTCACAAAACAATTAAAAGCTTCAGTGAGACGAAAACTGTATTAATGGTCATGAAACAATGTGTCGTAGGGATATTGGCAAAACGCCTAATTGGTTTAATGGGTGCTTTGGCTTCGAAATGTTAACAATGTGTAGATTATGATAATTCCTTTTTGAGGATAGCCAAACTGGCGCGGCGGGGCCACAACATTTTTACCCATATTTAGTCGCCTACTTTATACAAATATCTACGAAATTACTTAATATTAATCCACTATTATATTTATATTTATACTATAATAAGACCCATACTATCGCAAACTAAGGACATTTATCTATCTATCTCAACCTATTTTATGCCTGGAGTTCATACTATGGTGCCCAATGATCTTTCTCTTACAAAATTGAAGTCGGTTTTATAAACATTTTTATTTTTTCCACTTAGCACCACTCGTGTCAATATTGAATGGCCAAAAATATCCATTAATCATATCTGGCCTTGCATCAGAACTGTTTTGATTTGCTTTGCAATCAAGCTCACGCGTGGAATAAAAACGAAGAGAATGTCAACGCCCTCAAAGTTCTTAAAAATATGCGTGACGATATTCCATTAATAACACCAATTTTAGAAACATTGTGGCTTTATTCGAGAAATATTGCTGATGAAATTGAGTTCTAAAACAGAGCCATATTGCTAATGGAACTTTTATAGTCTTGTAGCACTGTCTATCTCTCATCACTTTTATTTCTTATTTTACTAGTTTTGTTTTATTCAAGAACTTTATAGTACTGAACAGTCGTAGATTTTTAAATAAACACGTAATAATAATAATAACTCTGCCCTTATTCTGCGCTTTTTATGGTTTCTCAATAACCTATCAGCTTACTAACAACCTGTTGAATTTACTTCACTTAACATTTTTGTTTTACGCTGACTGAAATCTCGAGGTGTTTCTTGCTTCTTTGAATTGAATTGAATTTTTTCATAAGATTATTTTGGATTTTATGTTTCGTTTGTTGCTAGATATTTAACGTGTCGGTTGTTTTAAACAGAAAAGATAAGATTTTAAACATTTATATTTATATAATCATGATGATTATCGCAACACAAACATATTAGTCTAAGATCCCGTCATACAACGACCTTCACCGAGCTGTTTATTTGATGAAACGTATTTTATATTTAATTTAATATGTCAATAAATATATTGCATATGGGTTGGCTAACAAATTTCAGTCCAGTATATGCTTAATAAATAATTAAAAAAAATTATTTTTTTTAACATTTCACCGGTATGTTTATTACACAAATTCTATACCAATCGAAAGTCTGAAGCCCATAGAATATGAAAACGTTGGGCTGCCTATTCTTTTCCGGTCACAACTCTCGGGCAGCCAGGTATAAACAGGTAAATAATATTAGCATTTTGCACCGGTCTGATTATTGAATCAAAATTAAATGAAAATAAAGATTGTTTCATTATGAATACGATGGTATATGGTTGGCTGCGAAAAATCAGTCCCGAATTCCGGTTGTCGTATTTGTATTCCGAGACGTATTTGGGCGACTTTTGGCAATAAGTCTAAACAAAAAGATTAATCTCGAATATTGCCTGACTTTTCCACTAGCACCTTGCCCCCTGCTCTTTTTTCATGTACTGGAGAGATGTTAAAAACTTCAAAATCAACGTTAGCAATGAATTTGAAATCCAAAACTGAAATGGTTGCGCCAACACAATATCAATCAACGTTGAAATAATAGATGGTTTTTACTACTTGTACCAAATTGGATCTTCTATAGCTCAAACTATTGATAAAATTGCCGAGTCAATACTTATAAAAATATGTTCAACAAACGCAACGGAGATACATTTAATTTTTGAAAGAAAGAAAGAAAGAAAAATCATTTATTCTTGTAGGACCTCAAGGATCACTTAAGTTTCGTTTTACATGCTAGGTGATTCTAATGCCTGTTCCAACGCGACTCCCTACACCAGGGAAAGAATCAGGCAAGAACCTGGTGGTGTGGGCCTAGCTTTTTTTTTAAAGCGATCGCTACTTATCACCGTCAATCAAAGATAAAAAAAAAGATAAAATTGATGTTTTAAAGTTTTCAGGCTATCTGGTACTGCGGGACAGGGTTACGATTTTGTGTATGGCCTTTGTCTGTCTTCTAGATATTAATCGTCTTTGCTGATACTGACGTTTTGATTATTTTGCTAGGAAATATGCAAGAAAGACTAATAATCAAACTGTTGATTGCATTAATTGCACCGATTTAGCGTTGAAAATAGGAATCAAATTATGCCAAAGTCTTCCCGCCTTCCATGCGTTTACAGGTTGCGATTACACGGCAGCATTTTATAATAAAGGAAAAGTATAACCTTTTTTAGCTATTTTCGACAAATGAAAAATATCAAACAGTTTTTGCATCATTAACAGATGCTGCTGATATTTTCATTTATGAAAAAATGAAGACCGTTCAAGAATTTACGGCTAGTATGTATGGTATCAAGAACTGCACCACTTTTTTTTTTGGTAGGTATTTATGTATTGAGTGGAAATTATATTGTTTCATTTATTTATTTTTAAGTTGATATAAAGTACCTATAGGTACTTTTACTTATATTTTTATTCATTATGTATGTTACACATATACATTATGTATGATACACAGTAGGTACATACGAGTCTATCGCTATCCTTTTCATTTTTAAGAACAAATAGCATGCGCACTCTCTTTCTTCAAATGGGCGGGCTTTAAACAGCTGCTATGCTGTGTCCTCTTCTACCGCATGGGATGGTTGGTTGGGACCTCTCAGTCGCACATATTCACTCGCAGCAATATTTCACTTTTCAAAATTCGACAACCGGAATTCGGGACTGATTTTTCGCAGCCAACCATATACCATCGTATTCATAATGAAATAATCTTTATTTTCATTTAATTTTGATTCAATAATCAGACCGGTGCAAAATGCTAATATTATTTACCTGTTTATACCTGGCTGCCCGAGAGTTGTGACCGGAAAAGAATAGGCAGCCCAACGTTTTCATATTCTATGGGCTTCAGACTTTCGATTGGTATAGAATTTGTGTAATAAACATACCGGTGAAATGTTAAAAAAAATAATTTTTTTAAATTATTTATTAAGCATATACTGGACTGAAATTTGTTAGCCAACCCATATGCAATATATTTATTGACATATTAAATTAAATATAAAATACGTTTCATCAAATAAACAGCTCGGTGAAGGTCGTTGTATGACGGGATCCTATACTATATAAATATTTGTAAATAATAAACTATATCTACTGTATAAATAAATGTGAGGTATATGCTGCTGTAGGAAAAGTTTTGTTCTATGTGCTTTTTCTCTCTTTAAATCGACATAATCGTGGTCATAATATTTTTAGATTCAATAAATTCGTCAATCTCAAGCAGAAAGACATTAAATGATGCATCGACTAAAGCTAAATGAGACCACAACTCCAGACTGGATAAAAGCAATATAAAACAGGATGAAAACTTTAAAACGGCAGTAAAATTTAAACCCATGTCTTAGTTTTATTAGCAGTTAATCATAGGAAAGAGCATTTAATCACGAGGACAATAAAGACTGAAGGAAAAACATTTTCGAATAGGGGTCAAGGGAAATTTTGGGAAACAGCAACTTATATGAGGAGTTAAATATGATTTTAATGAGCACGAATCAACATAGAATTTTTATGTAGTATATGTACTAGTATCCGTCACCAGAGTTGGCCACTTGCTCATACGAACTTACTTACTTTACGCCCGCTGCTTCGCTCCCGTGGTACCTACACAAACAAAAGGTAGCCTATGTGTTTTTCAGGTCGTAATCTATTATATCTTCTAAATTTCAGAAAAATCCGTTCTGTAGTTTTCGCGTGACAGAGGAACAAATGTTCATCCATTCATCCATCCAGCCATCCTCTTAAAGTTTCGCATTTATAATATTTGTAGGAGTGGATAGCAGGATATTAAAACAATAATTCAAACCTACCTACTTACTTAGATATTTACATGAATGAAACGAATGCAACTTGTTATTATTCCGTATTCTTAGAACTAACCAGAGCTATACAAGCATTAGACATGCGGAAAACACAATTTCCTCTGTCAGTATGTACAAACGATTTACCAACTTTACATTTCCAAAATGAGTACAAGAGAGTCAAAGAGTACACAACGTTCATTTAAAATTGGTTGAGCCGAACTCCCGTTGAGACGGGCAAGGAATTCGTTTTATTTATACCGTAACATTTGTCATTCGCTTTGGAAACTCCGGATTTCTGTGTCACTATTAAAATAGAAGTGTCTTTACTCTCGCGTAAACCCTCTGCCTTAGTAATGAAGACTGTAATTCAGACAAGATTATATTTGGAGTGACTTCCACTAAACTAATTTTAGAGACAGTTTCGATGTCTCTAGACTTGCACGTCATTAGTGGTTATAGATTAGGCAGCTGATAATAAAAACGTAGTTCTACTTTCAATAAAAGCTTTATTAACTGTGTTAGTTTTAGTAAAGTAGTTTATTATACATCTGCTGGTGGTCGTTATGTAAAGTAAATATTTAAAAAAAATTATCTCCGCTTCGAAAGCAACTGGAACACGATTTATTATCATTCGTGAACAGATTTCAAATATTTTTGCCGAGGCTCTCGATATGGCGATTTTTAACGAGAGGATGGGAAGTTTCATTTGGAATATTGAAAAAATATTTCACATTCTGAAGCGGTTTCATTAACAGCCGTAGGCACTGAACTGTCTATCTATGTGATATCTAGCCTTTTTTTAGTAGTGTCGGGTTTTATTTAATTGCCAATCTTTCAAACATGAAGATGTTTGAAGAGATAGCCAAGTTTTATACTTCTTGTATCGAAAATCTTAGGTTCGAATTCATATCGTCTAATGGATAAAATAGCGGACATTACGATTTCTTGCTTTATTCTCACAAACAAAGGCAAACTAAATAGTAACAAATGTTAATATATGCTCCTCTTTCCTATTTTTTTGAAAGGCAGCATTGTGTGGACTATGTTATGAAATTTAATTCGTAAAAATAAACAGGTTCGCTGGCATAATCTAAATTTTTGTTTAGACTAGATTGTATACTAGCTACCGGAATACCCTTCTATTGTCCCGTCCACAATACCGTAGTCTTTGTGCAGAGCTTAATTTGCATTCCTATCCAACCAAAACGGCAATTTGGTTTGCTACTAATTAAGCATTGTTGTTGCTCAACAAAAATTTTTGAAGATCGTGATGGTTGTTTTGACTTCAACGGTTTTGGGTGCGGTTTCAACTACTGCGCTTTTTGCAATGTCTGATAATCAGTTGTAGATATTATTTTCTACTAAAAACCAACGACAAGTCCACCAATTACTTTTACTTACCTACTGACCTTTTGAAGCTATTAATTTGTTGTATTTAGTTTATTTTATTTTCGTTTTACAGAAAATAAGACATTACTTACATACCATTTCTTTCGATTTAAAATATTATCCTTTTAGTATTTGCACGGTCTACCTAAAAGAAAATAAATCTTCAACACTACTATATATCTTCGTAGATGGTCTGTCAGGTATCATTGCATTGCCAATCAACACCTTCTAAGTTCACCCAAGCCGTGTTGACATCTCATTACAACTGATTTATTTACTCCAATTGCACACGACTTTCTCCAGAAATCGTTCTGCTCCCGCGAGTTTTAATTTGAAATTCTTGAAGACACGTAATACCCTTATGTTGCCCTCATGCGTTTGTGATGAAATTCCTGCTTAGAAGAATTCCGTCGTTGGTATTCTATATTTATCCTTCCATTTATTTTAATAATGTCAATGTGCGAGTTCAGTTGTTTCACGTAGGTATCTTGTATTACTGTGTCTTGCACTATTTAACCTCGGAGGAATACATAAGCAAATATTAAAATTCCCAAAGAGCAGACGACAAAATCGTAGTATCTGATTAAAATCGAATTCCGATTTTATCAGCAGAGTCCCTTCCGAAGACACGTCCTTGATGAGCAACTTTAGGTGCTATTATGAATTTGGGTGACCCAATTTTTTGGTCCGTACCCTGCACATGTTTCTTATAAAATACATTGCTCCATGTAGGGCAAAGGAGTTATTTCCAGTCGAAATTTATAAGGCTTTCGATTTCCGGCCCGTTAGCCCTATCCTTTTATAGGCCACCGGTTTGGAAAGAGGTTCGCATTTTTAGAGCTTATGGCTTTGGGCTCAAAGTTGAATAAAGGTAACAAAGAAAGGGCCGTTTAATGAGACTTCAATCATGGTATTGACCTTTGAGAACGGTTAGTTTTTTGTTTGTCCTAAACTTATGAGGGTGTTACAGTTTAAATTATTAAGGTGGGTAGCAATTGTGTCTGTTATTGCTGTCACACTACTCATTCCGCTTTTCATTAGACTTCAATCATGGTATTGACCTTTGAGAACGGTTAGTTTTTTGTTTGTCCTAAACTTATGAGGGTGTTACAGTTTAAATTATTAAGGTGGGTAGCAATTGTGTCTGTTATTGCTGTCACACTACTCATTCCGCTTTTCAATTCGTAATAGTTCAAACGATCAATAAATGAGCACAATAGTCTTTAGGTAGCCTTTCGCTTAAACATAATTTATCGGGAAACCAATTTTTATATCATTACTTGGAAATTGATATGATAATTTTAGACTTAAATACCTATGAGGCATCTGTACCTATTGGTTTTTTTTCTGTAGTCTGAATGTTAATCTGACTGAACAAGCTTCTGCAAGACTACACTTATGATAGTTCCATGCTTGTGTCGTACGTAAACGTTACTGGATTTTTTTTTTAACTTCTTGCGTTGGCGGAACGATCTCATCAACTTTGATGAAGGATGATGGGGTACCTACTGAATTTGTTATCCTGAAACTCACTGTCATACTGTACATGAGGCTTATAGATGTCCTTGGCACAGTCAATTATTACCAATTGCGGTAATATTATGAACCAGCTTCTATTGCGTAATCTCAACAATACTTCAGTAATGACGTAAGAAGCGTCACTAGAACACAAGATCGAGGAAATAAGGGTAAACGAACTATGACGCCGACTTATGAGCTTCAAATTCTTGTAATGTGACGCAATGGAGCTGACATAAAGCTTCCATTAGGCGGATCATTAAATTTATTGTTTATTTATTTACTGTTCTTCTGCGGTTTTACTGGACTATTGAACTGCCTACTGTTCCATGATATATTATTGATTTAAAGCTGACTTAGCCTTTTTTTTTTTTTTTTTGACGCTGGGAAAAATGCATTACGCATTCCCCCCCATTGGGGGATGGGGGGGATATGTGGGACTCCCCGGTCTAGACACCGGTATACCCACTAAACGACCCAGCGGCTGTCCTGCATCGTCTTTTTGGAGGAGGACTGGGAAACCGGCAGAGCCTTTACATCCAGTCCTCCGCCGACGAGCCCCCACCTTTACAGCGGGGCCAGCACGCCCCTCCCAGCAGGGAGGGGCCCGGGAACGACAGAACGTTCCCGCCCGACGGAGGTGGTGAATAGGTGCAATGCGGGAGAGGGCGCCCCCGCGCCTGTCTCCCGCTATTCACCACCATGGGGCGAGAGAAGACGATTAACGATCGCCTTCACCCACCCCTTCTCGGCCTTCCTCTTCTCCTCCTTCTCCGCGGCGCAGCGAGAGGATCCTCCTCCCGCGCGCGCTCTGCCGCCTCCTTCTGCGACATCACTTCCTCGCAGAAGGAGGCGACTGCAGCCCAGGCCACCTCGCTCCCCAGCATGGATTCGACCACACCGGGAAGCGAGAGGTCCGGCCCGACAATCGTCGTCAGGCCGCGACGAGGCTCGGACCACGACGGGCACACCTCGAGGGTGTGCTGCGCCGTGTCCTCAGCTGCGCCACACTCGTGGCACAGCGGGGCCTCCTCCCTTCCGATCCGGTGCAGGTACGATCCGAAGCATCCGTGCCCGGATAGCACCTGCACCATACGGAAAGAGAGGAAGCCGTGGGGCCGCTCGAGCCAATCCTGTAGGACTGGCCCGAGAGCGTCCAGCGTTCGGCGGCCAAACGCGGCGGAGGCGAGGTCCTCCGTCCAATGTTGGACGATCGCGTCCCTCGCCTGCCGCCGGACGGCCTCCCGCTCTTCCGGGGCGACGCGCTCACCGAGCGCCCTTCGCCCCGCCGTCCACACGTACACTCTGGCGAGCACCCACGCCTCGAGCTCCCAAGGAGGGGTGCCCGCCAGAGCGCATGCCGCCGCGAACCCCACCGACCGGTAGGCCCTCGCCACCCGCTGCGCGATGGCCCTTTGGGGCCTACGGATCGCGGCGGCGTTCTCCCTCCTTTGGAGGGAGTCCGCCCAGATAGGGGCCCCGTAGAGGGCCATGCTCTTTAAGATGCCGGCATACAGCTGCCGGCATCGCGCTTTTGGCCCTCCCAGGTTTGGGAGGAGCCAAGCGAGGGCACCCGCGACCTTCAGCAGGCGCGTCGACAGCCCGCTGAAATGCGGGCCGAAGCGCCACCTGCTGTCGAGCACCAGGCCCAGATATTTCATCTGGGCCTTCACCTCGATCCTGACGCCCTCAACGACTATATGGGCGTCAGGTGGGACGCGCTGCCGAGGCCCGTGGAAGAACACAGCCTCGGTCTTGTGCAGCGCGACCCCCAATCCAAGCCGACGGATCCTTCCTGCGACCAGGCATCCGCCGGCTGAGGCCAGGCTCGCCGCCTCCCTGAAGCTCCTCCCCCGGGCAGTGAGAAGAGTGTCATCCGCGTAGCAGATGACACTCGTGCCACGGAGGAGAGCTCCCCGCAGGAGCCAGTCGAAGCCGATGTTCCACAGGAGTGGTCCTAAGACAGACCCCTGTGGAACACCGGACTCCGCGCCGTACCGCCGCATCTGACCAGCTTTGTCCACGAGGAGGACTGCTCGGTCCTCCAAGTAGCTGGCCAGGAGGCCCCGCAGGTACTGAGGCGCTCCATGGTAGCGGAGCGCCTCAAGGATTGTGGAGTGAGGGACGGAGTTGAAGGCGTTGGCTATGTCGAATGACACAGCCAAAACCCCGTCACCTGCCTCCACAGCCTCCCTCACTTGGCCCTTAAGCCGGGCCAGCGCGTCCACTGTCGAACGCCTTCTTCGGAAACCGAATTGGGCGTCCGACAGGTTCGGCCCCACCTCCAGCAGGAGGCCATTGAGCCGGCTGGCGACTATCCCCTCGAACATTTTACCGACCTCATCGAGCAGAACGATGGGCCGGTATGCCGAGGGGGAGTCCGCCGGGCGTCCCTCCTTTCGGAGGAGGCACAGCTGCCCCTCCTTCCACGGTTTCGGGAACCTCCCAGACGCGAAACACGCGTCGAAGAGGTCCCGAAACCTCCCTTCCATCTGGGTGGTGGCTAGAGCCACCACCCGCGCTGGTACGCCGTCCGGCCCGGGGGCCGTCTTTTTAGCGCGGAGGCGAAGAACCTCCGCAGCCAACTCCTCCACCGTGACCGGAGGGACTTCCTCCTCCGGTGAAGGAGCACCTTGCGGGGGGTCCATTACTGGTGGGGTGAAGTTGGTCCCTGGTGGAAACAGGGACCGGACCACCCCATCCAGCAATGCCGGCTCCAGGGACTCTGTAAGTGGAGGACCAAAGGGGCGCAGTTTGTTTCGCGCCGCCTTGTATGGTCTCCCGTACGGATCCCTGTTGAGACCCTCTAACATCTCGGCTCGCGCCGCATCATCTGCGGCGGCCATCGCTGACTTGAGGACCGTCTTAGCCTCTACATAAGAGGCGTAGAGACGGTCCTCCTCCTCGGGGTCTCGCCGGCTGCGCCTTCGACTCCGCGCAAACTCCCGCCTTGCCGCCACGCAGGCGGCCCGGAGCCCCTCCAGTTCCTCCGACCACCAGTACACGGCGCGTCGGGGGGGCGGACGGTGAGACCGAGGCATGCTGGAGTTGCATACCTCGGTCAGAGACCTCCGGAGTTTCACCGCTGCGGAGTCCACGTCCAGGACTTCGACAGGAGGCGTGAGCCAGTCCTGGACGAACGCCGCCTCCTTAGCCGCCTCGCGGTCGAGGCGGGTAAGGGCCCACCGCGGGAAAGACGATCGGCCTTGGGGGGCCGTCATCCGGGGGTTGGGGGTGATGGAGATGTCGAACCGCACGTATCGGTGGTCCGACAATGTCTCCATCATCTCCACCCGCCAGTTCACGACGCGGGCGGCCAAGATGGGGGTGGCGAACGAGACGTCCACCACTGACCCTCCCCATCGCCGCACACACGTCTGAACCGTCCCTCTGTTGAGGAGGGACACACCGGACGACGCCGCCCAGAGTTCGACGGGGCGTCCCCTGACGTTATACGTCGGGTTGCCCCAGGCCGTCGACCAAGCGTTCAGGTCGCCCAAGACGGCGACCTGACGCGGCGCCGCCCTTCCCACAACCGCCGTGAGGACTCCGAGGAAGTTCTCGAAGTCCTGAAGAGGGCGGTTTGGGGAGAAATACACGCCCACCAGGGCTATTTCTCCCCACGCGGCGGCCACGTATCCCGATCCCCTCTCTAAGAGCGAGAGGGGAGGGGAGTCTGTGGAAGACCGCGCCACCAATGCCACCAAGCCGTCCCGATCACCCAGCCAGCGACTGGAGACCGAATACGGCTCGGCGACCACCGCCACGTCCACCAACCACTCAGCCATGACCTGCATTAGCAGGTCCTGGGCTGCTTTGCAGTGGTTGATGTTCGCCTGGAGGATGCGATGTTCGACCCTATCCATCAATCGGACATCGCACCTCCCTCATCAGCCGCCGAGGTCCCCGGTTCAGGGGCGGCGGTCGCAGCAGCGGCAGGCGGGGTCGGCGCCTGCGCTTTGCCCTTCTTTGGGGGAGGATTGCAATTCCTCCCCTTCATTACATGGCCCGCCGGACGGCCGCTGGCTGCGCACACAGCGCAGCGCGGCGTGGCGGCCTTGCAGGAGGCGGACTTGTGCCCCTCCTGGCCGCAGCGGTAGCAGCTGTCCGTCCGATCCACCTTGGACGGACAGAGGGCCCGGGTGTGCCCGATCCCGAAGCACCTGAAGCAGCGCAGAGGCTGATCTTCAAGTGCTTGGACCCGGCAGGAACTAAATCCTACGGCAAGCCGCCCCTTGGCGACGACGGCTTTGGCAGTGGCGACTGGGCACTCAAGGCGGATAGTGCCCATGCCACCGCGGCCGGGCCTGATGTCCCGACCTTGCACAGCTGCGGGGTCGCAGCCCCCAATGGCTGCGATCGCCGCCACCACCTCCTCTTTGGTGACCGAGTCATCTAGATCGGTCACCTCCAAGGCCGCCGACTTAACAGGCCGGACCACCTTTGCCGCGTCCGCGATGACCTCTCGCAATTTGCCTGCGAAGAGGTCCGCGTTGGCACCGCCCTGGGCCCCTGGGAACTCGAAGATTCGAGCCCCAGCTTGGGTCCGGCGGCACGTGACAGCCCCGATCCCGAGCTGGGTGGGATCGGCGTTTGTACGAGCCCGCTTGAGAACGGACTCGTACGTTTCACCCCGCTCCGCGGCCTCCACGGTGAGTGTCACCACGACGGCCGCGGTCTTGGGAGGAATTAGAGGCTTCCTCCCACCGGCGGGGGCCCTTTTGGCTGCGGGGGCAGCGGCGGCGGGCTTAGGGGCCGACTTTTTCCCCTTCCCCTTCCCCTTGCCCTTGCCGGTCGCCTGGGACGGGCAGGAAGGGGTGGCGGCGGGGGTGGCAGGGGCGGCGGCGGCCTTTTTCGCCTTTTTATTGGCCTTGCCCTTTCTCTTGTTGACCACTTCCGTCCACGGCTGATTTGACGGAGTGGTCGAGGGGAGTTGGGCGTCCTCCGGTTGGGAGGATGGCCCCGGCTGGTTCGGCCTCTTGTCTGCCGCTAGTGGCGGACGGACGCGCTTCTCCGGCAAGAGCCTGTCCTCGATGCCATCGAGGCAGGCTCGCGTGAAAGCCCTCTCCTCCATGACAACCTTGCGGATGATATCCTCAAGGTTGGAGGAGGAGGAGGAGGGACCTTCAGTCGCCGGCGCCGGTTTTGGATCGGCCTGAGTAGACCGGACCGTGGCTTCGGCAGCCGCCGGTTGTGGGCCAGCCTGAGTAGGCCGGGCCGTGACTTCAGCCAGCTTCGTGTGCAGCTGGCTGACCTCCGACTGCAGACGATCGACCGTCGCCTGCAGTTGCCGCGTCTCGTCCGTGGCGGTGCGCTGCACCAGCTCCCGGACGATGCCGCGCATGCTTGCGGCCCTGCATTTTAGGGACTTCTGGAAAGTCCCCTTCAGGTTGGAGGACTTAGAGGCGACCTCCACGATCTCCTGCTCGTCCTCCTGAGCCATGCGCTCCAGCTCGGCCAGGGAGTGGTCCTCATAACGGACGCTTGATGCGCCGTAGCCAGCCTTGGCTCGCGCAACACGCGCCTGCTGCTCCTTAGCAGCGACCTGCTCTTCCAGGTCCTGCTGGAGCTGCACCCGACGAGCCAGGTTAAGCTGGCGTTGGGCATCGGCCAGACCCACCTCGTGGGTATCGGCAATTGCGACCCGCTTTTTTGCCTTTGCTTTCAAAAGCTTAGGCTTGCTCCTCGAAGTAGTCGCCGACTCCGAGGAGCCAGATCCGTCCTTCAAAAAGGCCCGCTTTCTCGATTGGCCCTCCGTGATCGCCACGAGAGGGCCCTCCGACATCGAACTGGCGTCCGACTCCGAGTCCGACAACTCGTTCGACCGACCGCATAGGCCTACCGCCTTTCCGTCGTCGGGTTGGCCCTGAGAAGGGCCTTTTAGGAAACGCCCGGAGGCGTCCCGCGCAGGTTTAGGCAATTTCGGCATTGCCTCCGCCAGTGTTGTAGAAAACCGCAAGAAAATCTACAACGCACAGTGCACTTTAGCCGAGCCCAGTCTGCCACTCCGTTACGGTGGTCAGAACTGGGGATCGTTTCCAGGGGACGCGACGTGGACGCAAGCACTGTGGGGGGTCCCCCAGCTGACTTAGCCTGAACTAACCATATTCAAGGATTTGATTCGCAAGCTATACTTTGTTAATGTAGGTACAACCGATTTATTTTATTCTACTAAACTAAAACAACTTAAAATTATTGCTGAGCTTGTTTCTATAGTATCAGCAATATCATACGTTCGTTATGCAAGTCGCTTCATCAAAACCTTCAGCGAACGAAGGAGAGCCCCGAGCCAACCAATTACAAGATAGATTACCTCGAGTTAGCAAATCTTCCCTTGCTCCGCCTTCAAGGCGTCACCTTCGGGATGCCACAGCGGGGGCTGCATAATTGGATACCGTAAATGGATTAGCCTTGTTGCACGCAGTTATTTTTCAATCCAATAATGGCACTCGGTTTATCTTGGCCGCATTCGCAGAAATAACTCGGTAAGTTGTTATCCAAGTGACAGCATAGAAGAACAGATTTTGGGCACATTTATCACATGTACCGGAATGTACCATGATCACATGAAACTTATATTGGTACCTTTAATAGTAACAATATAATGTCAACTTAATACAACAGACAATAAACAATTTCTATCGAGTTGAAAGTTTCACTGTCTCCAAAGATTCTAATTTGCATTTACATGACAAAGCCACAGATTAAGTTTTCTGTAATAAATTCGAGTCCATAATTTTACTATACCAGTAGCAGCAGTACAAAGTTAGTCTGTTCGGAGCGTTGGTTGCGTTGTAGCTAAACGTTTTGAAGTTGGAGCAGATAAAGTTTTGCCTGTCTGGCTGGTCTGAACTCTGAACGAGAATACACAATGCTCTTTTGAACACAATTCAAAAACTGAAAACAGTTGCCAGATATCATAGAATAAACTCTGTCGGGGTTAAATAAAGTACCTACTAGTAACTAGTACCTAGATATTAATCGTCTTTGCTAGTACCTAAGATAAATACGGAAGTCAACAAATAAAACGTCTGATTTCTAAGGATCTTAGGATCCACACTTTCTACCTAGGCAGTGGCAAGACCCGGCAAGCTGCCAAGTCGGACCACTTAAGTGACAAGTTGGTGCAATTCGTTTCTGGCCCATTCGTACCATCCAATCGTGAAATAATTTAAAAAAGTTGAATGAGCTTTTCGTAAGATCTCGTATAGTATGTATGGTATTCAGTTCGTCTTGTGCCAAGTTAGAGGGTTCAATGTATTATAACTTACCTACTTGCAACGTACCATTGTTTGTGTTTCATTTATCCCAAGTAGGTACCACTGTGTACCATCATCACTTGCAATATAATCTAGAGTAGAACAGTTAAAATGTACTTAGTAGATTCATGATTTAAATTTAGCTGGTGATAATGTGCGCAGCAATATTATTTTCAATGAGCGCAGTTCCTGGTAATAAGGTTTCTTTGGTGCATATAGAATTAGGTACAGGAAAATCTTCCATGCCCTTATATGAATATTTTATCTCGTCATGTTCAAATGTCTTGCAGCTATACCTACATATTATGTAATTATATCTATTACATTTACATCTACTTTACAATTCCTATTTAAATAATATTTCTAACTTCTCACTCGACTTTGCTCGTGTTTATAGTAGGTATAAGCCTTTGTCGAATATCCATCTGTCATATACCTATCAGTTAATTATCCTTTCTGTTATATACCTATCAGTTAATTTTATTTTTAATGTTCAATTTAAAATATTTCAATTATAAATAAAGTAAAAAAATTACGCGCTATAGTCCTCATTTGAACTAGTTTCGCCTACATTAAGACTTAATAACTTTACTTAGCTTTGCATTGTACATTTTAATAAAACTAAGTAGGTGACCAGACTTATGTCTAGCTCCACGATCAATATTTACATAGTAATGATGGATGCCTACAGTATAAGAAAATACGTCCAGCTAATAGATAATGTAACCTACACAAGCTCAATCTAACTCAAGTCATCCTGACGTAATATTCAGTGCCTTAGTCTGATTGTCTTGAAACTACAGGCATTAAAGTACCAGAAAGTGTTACCTACCATAACACAGTTCACATGATGTAGACATTTGGTTCTGGTCGTTTGCTATGATCTTTGCTATTTGAGCTTAGGTAGAATGTGTTCCGTAGCATTGCATGCCTACGAGCATTACACTAAAAACCGTCAGTCCCTAAGTTTGCTACCCTAAAAGTTTGTTTAGATATCGATATTGTGTGAACCTGCGTACTTTCTGGTTACTCAAAAATGCTTTCTCTTATTTCCAGGTCGTGCTGGTGTTCATTCTCAGTATAGCGTCGCTCATCATTTACTTCATTGACGCATCCAGGTAATTTAACTTCCATCACACTTTTGAAATCCATCATATTGCTAATTTATTAATTTCAATAATCTTGTAATGCTGAAATCATAAGGAATACGTGAGTCAATGTAAATAAATAAATGTGGTCCAACTGTTTGCTGCAACTAGTGTATAAATGTTAGCTTCTGTTTTCTTTATCAGCTGAACCGTGTTACTTAGCAGTGGCTTATCCGTGACATGTTTTGTTTGTTTGTCGTATGTTCTATTATGTGTTTAGTTAGTGTTACCGACGTTAACGTGTTCGATTTCAGTGAAGAAGTGGAGAGATGCCAGAAATGGAGTGACAATATCACTCAGCAAATCGACCTTGCCTTTAACATATTTTTTATGGTCTACTTTTTTATACGAGTAAGTAGCTCTTCACTTCATTGTTGACCCTGTCTGTTATAAGTGTAATTTGTGTAATGCCTGTTTTTTCTGTTTCAGTTTATAGCAGCTAGTGACAAACTATGGTTCATGCTCGAAATGTATTCATTTGTAGATTATTTCACGATACCCCCATCCTTTGTATCAATATACCTGGATAGAACATGGATAGGTGAGTTTACCGGCACATCTTAATAGTCACCAAAATTTAATAAGATTAACGTCTTCAGTGATCACTATTTGCATGATTTTTCGAAGATCTCACATAAATAATTAGAGTCTGTTTGGTTTTGGTGACTACTACTGTCATACTTTTAATTATTAAGAGTGATATATCCTAATAATGTTCTTTCTCAATTCCAGGACTGAGGTTTCTCAGAGCTCTACGCTTAATGACCGTGCCTGATATTTTGCAATACCTCAATATTTTAAAGACATCGAGCTCAATTCGGTTGGCGCAGTTAGTTTCAATATTTATATCAGTGTGGCTTACTGCAGCCGGAATTATTCATTTGGTAAGTGTCAGTCGATTTTAAATCAATCATTATCCTACAAGGGTGATAAGCTAGATTGTCCTTTTAATTCAGACCCAAAGAAACAAGGTTTACCTGGTCGGTATTTAAACATAGTTACGACGATTCACTGAATCAATGACTCAGTCACTCACACACACAATTAATTAATGCATTATTAAATAGAGTACTTATTTCATTTCTTCGATCGTAAACAGCAGATATTAAAAATTATATATAAGAAAAGTTCTACTATTAGATTAGTATAATGTTCTAAACTCTTTGAAAACATAACATAAAACAACTAGGTCATTGATATAAAACTGTAAACTGTTGAATTCTCAGCAGAAGTAAACATTATAATGCATCACCTGTTTTGAAGGTCCTCGGTGCAAGGCTGTGGTAATCAATAACCTATATTGCACAATCACTAGGACTTTTAAGCTACATAATATTCGATTACTATAAATCCGTTACATAAAAAAAATCGCGTATTTTCTGTGTTAACATTTGACTATTGACTACGTTTCGATCTCTGGATCTCTTCCTAAGATCAGATCAACTTGGATCTCAGATGCCATTCTTTGCAAGACTAGATTTATATTCGACTACGTTTTTTCTCTCCTAAAATTTACCATGTAAGAAGTTTGTATCTTTTTTATAACGGGACAAAAAGTTGTC
The DNA here is from genome assembly GCA_963582015.1 of Xanthorhoe designata. Lineage (NCBI taxonomy): Eukaryota > Metazoa > Arthropoda > Insecta > Lepidoptera > Geometridae > Xanthorhoe > Xanthorhoe designata. The sequence goes on from OY757038.1 coordinate 2,492,221, forward strand.
TTGGAACTCTAGCTTTGTCTCGTCTAACTTGTTGTCTCTATCTGTTTCAGCTGGAGAACTCCGGTGATCCGCTAGAGTTTGAGAACTCGCAGAAGCTATCGTACTGGACGTGCGTGTACTTTCTAATAGTCACCATGTCCACAGTAGGTTACGGAGATGTGTTCTGCCATACTGTTCTCGGCAGAACGTTTTTGGTATTTTTTCTCCTCGTTGGCTTGGTAAGTTTCATTTTCACTTATTTTCTCTGTGTATGATCTTTATAATTAAATTGAAATTTACTTAATTAAAACTTGATACAACTACAAAATTGATTGTTAATTTCTGCAAGGGGAGGCAAGTTTATTCTACAGTAATATTGCGTAGGTAAACTGTTACCTCAGTAAATTGTTTAGTGCCGAGCTTGCTATTCCTTGCGTTGCTGATCTTATAACAAAGCAAAAGGAAATAACCGTGACTTGCCATCCAAAGTTAACGCAATAGTTCATCTCCGGGACTTGCTAGAGAGCGTACTGGTTTACCGCACAGCTCGTTGAATGATTGTAAGCCTGTCTAGTGCACATTACTCTAGAGCATGTCAATAACTCGGTGTTGGTGTCGGTGTCGGACCGGCAGCCCCGCGCCCCCGCGCGCCCGCGCGCCCAAGGGGCCGCCTTCGCTCAAACGACTTCTTTCTTCTACTTTCGCCGAACACTTAAATATGCTTAATTTGTCGCGACCGCATGGGTGTATTCTGTTTTTTTCTTTTGCTTTGTTACGTAACGTGAGTATCACCATATTGTGCCGGACGGCAGGCCCGCAGGCCCGCTCCCCCGGCGCCCGCCGCTCCCCTCCACTCGCGATCTCTGCATGCCGCACCTGTGCCTGGCTGTGTTCCGTTGCTCACATCACCGGTAGTCACACACTCTCGTTCCTTTTCTTTTTATTTCGCTCCGCTACCGGCTACACCTTACGACTCTGCGTCGCATAGAACGTATACCGAGACTCGAGGTGGACATTGTCGTGCATCACGCGATGGTGTCCGCGTGCGCCAGACTCGTTCCGATCGACACCGTGGTCTGTTGCAGGCAATGTTCGCTAGTAGCATTCCCGAAATTATAGAGCTGGTAGGAAGTAGGTCCAAGTACAGTGGCGAGCTGAAGCGCGAACATGGAAAAAGGTATCAGTTTGATATATGGATTGATCCTCGGAGGTGAGGGCGACTCATTCGTCAGCAAGGCGCGCTAGTTTCGCGCGTCATGCTCGCCATGATTCGCCCGATCTCTCGGAGTAAATGTGAGATCATCACCTTTAAGAAAGCTTGCTCAGTGCCGTCAGATGTATTGTGTCATCTACTCGTGCTCAGTCGCGGGCTCGGGCGCGGGGCGTGAGGCGCGCCTCGCCCGACGCTACCGCCCGAGGCAGTAGCGTCGCGGCGAGTCGTGCTCGGCCGGCCCGAGCCCTGGCCCGCCTCTGGGCGCGTCTACCGAGCGTCTATATCGAATGCCCACCGTTCCACTGTAGTTCCAAGATCCGGTCGAACCGATTTCTTTTGAGTTCCGTTCATCGATTAGTTAGCGTATGTATCCTTAGGCTTTGCATGCACCCGGTCACTCGTCCCCGTACGGGCGTCACCGCTCCCGCCGCCAGCTAGCTCGGCACGGCACCCGGTCCCACACCCACAGCCACAGCCACCACAGCCACACGCAGACAGACGACACAGGCCTGCGCCTTGTGCGAGCGCGAGGGCACGCGGCCCGGCCGGGCGGCGGGGGGGCGCGCGGGCGCGGGCGCGGGGGGGGAGGCAGGCAGGGGGGGGAGGGCACGTGCGGGTCTCTGACCTCGCGCTGTTTGCTGTGTATCGTAGGCTGTGTTCGCCAGCTGGATCCCCGAGATCACGGAGCTGGCGGCGCAGCGCAACAAATACGGCGGCCGGTACAACAAGGACGTCCGCCGCAGGTACCCTGCTCTCACGCCCCCGCTCCACGCGGCTTCCTGCCTTCCTACCTCTCACGGTTTCGATCTTGGTTGATTGAATGCGGAGTTTGCTAATGAAATTTATTAATCCTTCACTAGAATCGGTCTCTCGGTGCCGTGGCGCATGCTCGAAGAGTTAGCTCCCGGCGGCCGCGCCCCTCTCCCCCACCACAGAGAGACAGGCGCGCGGTCGACCGACGCACTACTACATGCCTTTTTTCGTAAATTTTACTCGAGTTAACTTGAGCTTTTTAATCCTTCTAACGAGACTAGATCTGGAGAGAGCCGATGTAAAGTTTTGTAATGCTGTCGATGAGTAGTGTTTGGTTTGTTCGCTTGCACACGATGCCTGTCGCCACGCTGTAGCGCTAGCTCGGCACCTCGCCACGAGTCACGAGTCCCGACGTCATACGTCACACACAGCCAGTGCCCGCCCGGCCCGCCCCGCGCCCGACGCGCCCAGCCAGACCCGGGCTGTCGGCCGAAGCGAGCCGCCGGCGCCCCGTCACCGGCGGGCGCGCGGCGGCTCCCTTCCGCTGCGGCCCTCATTACTCACCACTCGATTGAATGTGAATGTCTTATTTTGTCTGTCGGCGTTTAGGCGATATTTGCCAGTTGTATCCCAGAGATAATTGACTTAATCGGCACTAGACCCAAGTATGGCGGCACCCTCAAGAATGAGCGGGGACGCAGGTGAGCCGCTGTCTTCACTCCGTTCCGTTGAATGTGTTCCGTGTTGTGAATCTATATTCTTCCTTTTCCTCTCTTAGCACGCTTCTGTGTTCTCACTTATCTAAGCGGGACGCGAGTCCCGCGCGTTGTCTTTGTTTTTATGAGTCGATATTGATTGTAAATTTACCTTTGAATTTGAGTTCAGTTAAACTAGCGAACAGCAGATAGTGGCTAGTGTTATCGCTCGTCTATTTTATATTTAGGTTTAATGATTATGTTCTGTTAGTATCTGTAAAGGAATGTTAATGGTAAAGCTTAGTTACGGAGAGTTAAATGTTGAGTGGTACCGTATCGTAGTGCGTTGTTGGAGTTGTGGTGTGCGTTGCGAGGCCTCGACAGCGCCTTGCGCCAGCCGACGCGGTCGCGGGGCGCTGTTGAAGCGCGTCCTCCCCACCCCCCCTCGCCCGTGCCCCGAGCGTGGCCAGCGTGCCCCGTGCCCCGTGCCCCGTGCCACGCGCCACGACGCAACACGCTCGCTCCCGCCCTCGCCCCCGCCCCCTCCTGCCTGCACGACTCGTAACTGTAACTGTATCTGTTCTGTATCTCTTACTCTTAATGTTGACCCTCTTTAATGTTTTCATCTGTTATGTACTTTGGATCGATCCCCTCGGTTATCTTAGTGTAATGTATTTACGTAAATAAATTCATAGAGCGTGGCAAGGCTGTGTGCATTGAGGACATTTTTAACGCAAAATTAGATTAGTTCGACATACCATTCTAACACTTATCGAAATCATCCTAGAAGTGAACACGAATCATTTTTAATGAACTATTGATTTGAGAATTATTTGCAATGTTTATGCGGTCTTAAAATGTAAAGTAGAGTTTTGGAAAATATTTTGAAAGAAAATGATCAGTTCTTTGCCACACCTTAGATGAATAATAGTTTGCATGATTGTAAGTAGTTTGCGGTTTGCAGAGTTAAATCTTTTTATCTTTCCACTTTTCTCTTTCTGTGATGATATTAGTGAATTTGAGAGCCTCCTCTCCCTTCTTTGGTTTGTTTTCGACGGCAGCTTCAACCTCCATCATTGTACCAACACTTTGACTTTCCACTGTTCAAACTACTACTACTTCCATTTACCTACCTCTACTCTATAGAATTTAAAATTATTAAAACAATACTCACGAGCACTGAACTTACAAGAAAACAACGGTTCTTCCTCGATACATGACAACTGTACTGAATTAAATGCTTTTGTGTGAACTGTAGTGTAATGTTTGTCTAAACACAGTGTCGCCTTACTTGTTTGCTGTGATCTCTCCCAATAACAATCGATGAACCAAAACAATCTAAGACTGTTGAGATATCTATAGGTTACATCTTACAAATACACTTTCACGTTTAAATCATTATTTCTGTGGTTGAGATTTTAGTTTTGTTTTAAAGTTGATGTTTTCCCTGTTGCCATCTGTCCTAGCAAGCAACCCCTCCTTTAGTCCCCTGTCCCTATTATATTCTGTTTTAGCGTGGTAGATAGTTACACAAATCCTGACAGAAACTGAGCTTCATAGATAAGTGGTTCATTTCTTTGTGGAATTTAAATTTTACTGTGCACTGACTAACAAATTGTCATTTCAATTCATATTCAGAACAAACAATTTCATATACAATGCAACCACAAATTAATGAACATAATAATTACTGTTAATCGTAAATTATGGAGGTTATGTTTAAAGCAACGTCTTCATTTCTCAAGATTATTTAATGTATTTACCTAAAGGTACGTATATATCAATATTTATTGTTGTGCCAATGCAAAAAACAAAGTCTTAAAGGAATATAGATTCGACAACAATTGGACTAAAAATGAGGACGTTGTATTTTTTATATTTAGTACTTTCATGCTTAAATCACTTATTGTTTTGTTTAACCCTGTTGTGACCTGTTTCTTTCAATTTAATATTTACTTTTTTAACTTCTTGTGGTCCCAGGCGTTAAATAAGACTTCAAATTGCTGTAATTCTCTTTCCTTTCTTTTTAAGATATTGATGCTTTCTGAAATTTTGCTTTCTTAATTAAAGAACTAACGCTGAATAAAATGCAATTCAATTCTTTGTCAAGGCTTTCTTCAAGAGCTTTTAAGGCTATAAATATCTCAATATGCATCTCTGTAGCTGCACTTTTTTCACTTTTTCTTTACCGCGATACTATAACATATTAAATGTTTTCAGGCATATAGTCGTATGTGGACACATAACTTATGAGTCTGTGAGCCATTTTTTAAAAGACTTTCTACACGAGGACAGAGAGGATGTGGACGTAGAGGTCGTTTTTTTACACAGGTCAGTGTGCTTTTATTAAATATTATAAGTATACAAAATTTTTATTATTATGTTATAAATAATATCATATAGTCAACAATCGATATTGCAATCCAAGTTATAATTATGTGCCTTAGAGCCATTTGGGAATTATTAAAAAAAAATTCAAATTCAACGTCCCCCAACTGAAAATTACCGGTGTATTTATTAGTACCTAGATATTGTTAAACTGTGATGCTATATTTGTTGTGGCTATAAGTGTATCAGCAGGGCGAGACGGTGTAGGTGCAACATGATTTTAAACAAGTAGTTTATCATGTTCGATCGAATGACGCTTTCAGAAAAGAGCCCGATCTTGAGCTGGAAGGTCTCCTGAAGCGTCACTACACCACCGTCGAGTTTTTTCAGGGTACAATGATGAATGCCGTCGACCTTGAACGAGTCAAGGTTAGAGTAAGACAAAATAGTCAAGGCATTAGAACCGCACGGCCGTATCATTAAAAAGCGTCTACGTAATTTATTTGTATTATGTTATGTGCATAAGTGAAATATGTTTCTTCTGTAAAGGTGCTCTTCCATAGTCACTGTAGGATTATATCACTTTGGTAATTTTGATCTTGTCGTTATTTTGATGCAATCATCGCTTCTCACGGCGGTGCGGCGGCCCCTGTGGGCGCCGCCGGCCCGTCTGCAACTCGGTAACTAGCGTTGCATGGTATGGTAATTATTATTATGGTAAAGCCTCGCCAGGCGGCGGCCTGCCTCACACCCTCACTCGTGATAACCTAGCGTTCATGGCAGGAAACCGCCCGACCTGGAGCTCGAAGGCCTGTTCAAGAGACACTTTACCACCGTGGAATTCTTTCAAGGCACCATTATGAATCCAATAGATCTCCAAAGGGTAAAAGTAAGTAACTACACATGATGTGTTATTTGGGCGTGGTGTCGGTTTGAACCTGTACAGACTGCCGTTTGTATAGAAGTAGAGCGTGACTCGTTCAGTAACACGCTCAGGTTGTCTGGATTCGGTGTTCCTTTTTGTACTGAGCTACCTGTGCGTGCCTGTCGCTATGTGTGCTGCCCGGCTGGACCCGCCGGAGCGAGGCTCGGTGTGTGTCTCTAACTCCCCCTAACCCTTCGCCGCGCCCACAGGCCTAACCTACCAACTATACCGATTTGGTCTCGTTTGCGATGCTAGCCCGTGTGTTTTCGATATCGATTTTACTGTACGATCAGATTATTGTAATTAATGGCTGCCGAAGAAAGGATTCTATTTCAAAATTTAGTAGGTATGTAGTTTCAAGTACAGTTGTCGATGGTCGAACGTTTGTGGTAAGATGTTGCATGGCTCCCGGAATGCGCAGTCTTCGCATGCTCTTTACCTTCAGCTTCACTTACACCCACCTGCTTCTTTCTAAATGGACACTACGGTTATAGATTCAAGTTGAGTAGGTACCTAGTAATTGATATTACTGACTACCTAATAATTAATTGACTGAATAAACCTTTCTATGAAATCGTAGTGGTCATTTCGTTTGGATATTTTACCTTGCTATCTTTTGCATGCTTCTTCATGCTTCAATAGATTCAATAAATATGTATTAAGTATAGAATTCATGTTTGATGTTGTTAGTAACTTTTCAACCTTTTAAACAAAATATTAACAATATTAAATCCCGATGAAGTCAGATGGAATGTTATTAATTTGTTGGGAAAAGAATAAGGCTGGCAAGTTTTTGGACTTCATTTAGAATGTCTATTAATTGATAATGAATTTGAATCAAACTGTCTATGCATCGGTAAGTATTATTATAAATAAACTGGCTATTGCTGTAACTTTATGCTCTCCCTAACTTCTTTGTTCTGGGAAATTATTAAAAGCAAGTAGGTACCTTAATTCTTCTTTAAGCATTCCAATGTCATACCTAATCAAAAACATCAACAAATTAAGCATTTCTATTTTTACCTGAAATAAAGTTCTGAGCATTTAAAACCTGTAAATCTAGCTACCCAGCTTAGCTGCTAGCTTGAAAACGATCAATTCTTTAATTATGTACATCTTCAGGTACATGAAGCTGATGCATGTCTGGTACTAGCCAACAAATACTGCCAAGACCCTGACGCGGAAGACGCTGCAAATATTATGAGGGTTATCTCGATAAAAAACTATTCCGACGACATAAGGGTTATCATTCAACTAATGCAGTACCATAATAAGGTGAGTGTATTCGATGTGAGATATTTCCATAATACTTATAAACATGTTTATTAAGGTTTTAGATAATAATTACTTTTAGAGTTCAAAGGTATATAGGAAACAACGTGTAGCATTGAATGTGCAATTTGAAGACACAATTTCTTCCTCCAGGCATATCTTCTCAACATTCCATCATGGGACTGGAAACAAGGCGACGACGTGATCTGCTTGGCAGAGCTAAAGCTCGGATTTATAGCACAAAGTTGCCTCGCGCCGGGATTTTCCACAATGATGGCGAACCTCTTCGCCATGAGAAGCTTCAAGACGGTCAGCCTACCTTTTGTTTTCACACGCCACCTCTTATTTAATCCATTATATTTCAAATTTGAACGCTTGCTACTGTTATAAAAATAGGTACGCCAAATTTAACTCTCGACTTGTTGGATCCGCTTCTGACCTTTAAGCATCTTCAAGGATCTTGAATTGATGTCTTCGCTTGAAGAGACGCCGTACTCTTTATTTTTAAACTATAGTGTTATAAATATTTTTATCCCCAGTTTGGATTTTGCTGCTTACGTCATTTGATAACTGGTTTTGTTTGGGGTTTACCCAGCTAGTAATGTTAAAACAGAGCTTGCTCAACTAATTGGCAGCAGATTCAAACATATCCTTCAATCCCTTCAAACATACTCAGGTTCTAACGACTTATGCGGCATTTCCACAGTCCCAAGAAATGGCTATGTGGACTAATGACTACATGCGAGGTACCGGGATGGAGATGTATACTGAGAAGCTAAGTTCTGCCTTTATCGGGATGGCCTTTGGCTCGGCCGCTGAGTAAGTCGGCGTACAAAGCTTGCCGTGACAAAATAAGACATACAATGTTTTATACTCTAAGTGTTTGTGCATATCCATACTTCGAAATCGTCACTAACCGAAGGCGCATAGCTTCTCTCATCAATGTTACAAGTTTGTTTGCCAGCTTCATGATCCGATCTCGATGTTTTAAGTCTAATTGTTTTAAAAACTGCACTGAATAACATAGTCGATAGTTCGAACATTGTAGGGAACTAATGAAGTTTGATAGAGTCATCGAAGGAGATTTCGGCTTCCTGTCCCCGCTGCAACAACTAACAAGGCACGAGCTTTAGCGTCTCCTGTTGATTGCAGTCCCCCGACACTCAAGCTTGGCAGAACGATTACCTGCAGGGTACGGGATGCGAGATGTACACGGAAACACTGTCGACCTCCTTCACAGGGATGGGCTTCCCACAAGCGAGCGAGTAAGACTCTTACCCTCTCGATCCTGGGCCCTCCTGCACTGCACTGTAGACTAACTTGCTAACTTTAGATAGATGCACTAACCGGCTCCAAATGCTCCAATAGACAATAAAGGGTTTGCGAAACAAGAAAATTTAAATGTTCATTTGGGAGTGTTTGTCAAGTCCAAATGGCATTCTAGTAAATTCGTAAAACCCTTTTGTTGGTAACTTGTACGGAGGAGCGATTAGATCACTAGAATATAAGAATGATTGAACTTCTAGTTTTTCAGAGCTAGATGCATGTTGAATGGGTACACTTTAGTGGTATGTATTTTAGATTATTCGAATGCAACGTTTAGGTTTGTAGTTTTGAGAAAAGCCATTAGGTATGTTTAGCGGTCGATGTTAGTATAGAAAATAGTTATTTTTTATTTGATAAGTTAATTGTATTCTACTTCAGTGCAGTAAGTTAATAAATATTGTAATTAGTTCAATCAAATCTCAGCACCTAAAATTCATGGCATGTTTATAATTTATGTAACAAATACTTCTGTGTTAACCAATCCTGTGTAAAAACATCTAAATATTAGATATTATGTATTGCTACTAACTCATACGAACTTATTTACCTACTTATCGTATAATTACAGGTAAATATCATTACAATTATCAAAAGCTTAACATGTCTGGTTTTTACAGAAATTATGTATATTAGAAACTTGTAATTATTGTTTTTTGCATGATGGCACAGCTTTATTTATTTTTTAGAACATCACTTAGAATTAAGCTCGTTTAACTTATTATAAAAGTAAATAATTGATTAGTAGATAGATATCACAATAAATTTGCAATAGAACAAAATATGATTTGCTTGAATCTTTGTAAAATGGACACTATATTTTGTACCCAAAACTGCAGCTCTTATAATTCTGGACAGGTTATGCTTCACGAAGCTAAAGCTACTTCTTCTGGCTATTGAGATCAAAGGTGAGGAAGGGGCTGATAGCAAGATCTCCATAAACCCAAGAAACGTAAAGATTCACGCCAACACACAAGGATTCTTCATAGCCCAATCAGCTGATGAAGTCAAGAGGTATAATCACTTAAAATTATTTATTTCAACATTTTCTCAGTAGGTATTTTGTAAAACCTGAGTATGTGTTATTGATACTTCATGTTTCCAAATGCTAAAGCTTTTTACGCAGATGGTTTAGACAAGAGACTGTACTTCCTGTCTCTATGCGGTTGTGCTGATTGCGAACCGTTGTAAGAGTGTTTGGTACTTGTATACTTATTATTTATTACAAGCTAATTATGTTTGTGTTTGTTTTGTATTGTTTGCTTCCATATTCGTGGTGAACGTATATTTAAAATACGTAATATTCTCGAACTTACAGAGCTTGGTACTACTGCAAAGCCTGCCACGAGGACATCAAAGACGAAACACTTATCAAGAAATGCAAATGCAAAAACTGTAAGATCATTTAATTGCTTTCCCTCACCCCCTTTAGTAATACATAGAAATATAAATTATGACTATAAATTTTAAATAAAAGATTTACTAAAATTAAGAAATTTAACGATTATCTGTGACATTCTTTCTGGAGGTATATTATATATTTAAATATCTATTAACACGTACTTTGTCCTGTAATATTAAGATCACAATATAAACACGATCCATGAGTACGTCTATAATGTCACATATTGTGTAATATACACCTCCCTTGGCCGTTCTGTTAACGGGCTCATCGACACAGTCACCTGTCGTCCTCACACTGTATACTTTATCTTCAAGAGACATTAATGGAATATTGTTCGGCTAAACTTTTAGTGACCGCACACCAGCGGAAGGTTGGAGCCGACATAGGTAACTTGCACCACACCTAACCTCACAAATTGACGTTTTCCGATATTTATTTTTCGTGTCTATAATTTTTGAGTTGCTTTAGTGGTGTTGCGTCCGTACCTCACAGACTGGATCGGCTGCAAGGCATTTCTTGACCCGTGCTCGTTCACACCCTACTTAGCGATCATTGTGTATGTCCGCTCGCTCTTGAATGAACCGCCACGGATGAAGCACTCGTCACAACCATTTCTATGCCTTTTGAGATCGCTCTGATTTGTATCGACACAGACCGGTTTAGTGCATCATATGATTCTAACAAATTCAAACCAGAAACAAAAATCACACAGCAAATTCACATTCCAAATTGTAGACACAACCGATGCAAATCAGTAGACTTAACATTGATATGATGCACTTAAAAGCCCAGCACAGACAGTAATTGCATGAACCTAAACATATAGTAGAACTAAATATCGCAAACAGCAAACTGCACCGCCATTGTATCTAGATTACAAATCCATGAAAGCATGTCTCAGAAACAAAGAGAGTGAAGACAGCCACAAAGTGCTAAACGACTACCCCGAGAGTGAGCTTCCCAAGACAAAGACTTTATACAACAGTCAGGCTTGTCTGTGCTAATTGACCGTGATTAATGCGAGAAAAGCTAAAATACCATCACATCATACCTACCTCCCGCGCTTGTGATAGAATCAAATTTCAAATTAATGACGCCTCACAATACTGAGCTTGATCCTATTAATTGATATTAACATGTGAATGTCAACCCACAAGCGTTAGGTTAGGTTCTAGGATGCATACGTGTTTGTCAGTTTTTGGATTTTTACAGATGTCGGAATGATGATGATGCAGTCTGGGATGGTGAAACAAACTGTTAATTCGTACCGTGCTTACGACGGTACGGCACGATAATCCCGAGAATCCGTATTATCATACACTTTAGTTTGTTTGCATCAACTAACCATAATATGCTCATAAACAATATAAAATTGAGCTAAAGTATATGTACGCTACTACACGATTAAACGATACACGCAGCTAGTTTATGGCAGCTGGGCTATATCACAAAATATTAACTGAAATACGCTTATACGTAGGTACATTTATATTGACGAAGTTAGAGTTAGGTTAGATCTTCTGATACATACTATAGCATTTCACTTCCTACACCCACAATATCCATCGACAGATGACCATCTATCATAAGACTTCGGTTACCTTTCACCAGAATATTTCGGCTAATCAAACACTTGCCTTCGGTAACTTGTTTTGGAATAAGGTAATCTGAAGTCCTAAAGTCTCTACCGGCAACAATACTGAAGAAACTGTCCTTGGCTTTGCATCTGTGTCTGTAACTAACTAGGTATATGTTTATTTGCGTGTTGGTACCCTTCAATAGGCAGGTTAAATGAATAGTTGTTTAAACACCAAACTTTATAAGGTATTGTTTCTGGTTCAGTGGCTACATTCAGGAAAGGCGTACGAGCCGTCCAGATGGTGGGCAGGGCAAGTACGTACCCTCGATGTTTGAAGTCAGTGTATATGTCAATGTGATGTTCTTTGTGACACGCGGGCGGTGCACCACTGCACCGCGGCCCAAGCCGCCGGCGCGCACTTAGCAATCTCGTGTCCTGTTATCATTGTCTTGTCTGTCTGTATACGTTACTCTATGTGCATTTATACAGCAGTTAGATGTTTGCCTCTCTTTAGCCGATATCATAAACATCGGGAGAAATAATGTGATGTCGTTTATTTATTTTGGTGTTGTTGTTATTATGTTATTATATCGAGAATATTTTCTCTAGGAGTATTTTGATCCCTGATTTCTGCATCGATTATAGACCCTCTGAATATTGATGTTGTGAAGTTCATAGATTTACATTACAATTTTTTTATGCTTATAAAATCTATGGAAATTCTTTGACCCCGCTTAGGAAAGTTTAATTTAGATGAACCCGCCTCGATAGAACCGTCGGACTTGCAGTCATGTCTACTGCACCTGGTCCAGTCCACAATTTGGTATAATTGCTGCATTTCGATCTCATTCCAGTAAATATTTGATTGCCTTCATCTGAGCCATTCTTATTAGTAGGTTATATAACAGTCACTCCATTTAAGACCATAGTGCCATTCCCTCTGACATTAGATACCTAACTCATTAATAAATAGACTTCAATTCATTTTAATTGACCCTGAAATAGTAGCCACCTAATAGCACATAGAGCTTGTCTTTAGCTAGTATTTTTATTTGTATGTTTTTAGCTTTTTTGTATGTTTGGTGCATGGGGTTTTTGGTAGTGGATTTTGTAAATTAGATTAGATAGATTTTTTACTAATTATTGATTGATTGTTTTATGTATTTCGAATTGTTCGGTTTCACCTTTCGATTTGGTTTCTTCAACGCTTGTCAGAACTGCGTGTGAAGCTTATAACGTAAATTCGCTTACAACCACAATCAAAACGCTTTCACTCAAGTTTTAACTATATTTCGTAAGTAAAATTTTATGCCAAAGCTTCTTTGCAAACTATAAAGGTGAAACCGAAATGGATTGATTCGTAACGATGTCATTGTTGAAAGAGCCACACGCTGTATGATATTGCGATGTGCCAGTAGGTCTCGTATTACTGAGTGGTGTATCGGAATGCGAATATGTGCTGATGTTTTGCAGATGATCACCATCCTCCCCCCACCTTCACGCCGCCAGAGTTGCCCAAGAAGGTCCATGTTCGAGGTACATCTCAGGCTCAAGGACTGAGTGATTTTTTTTTTCGTTTATTTTTGTCTTTCTCTATCATCGGCCCACACTAACCCATTGAACCGGCAATGTGCTTCGTCCCAAGTTACCGAAAGGTAGTGCACTTAGATGCTTTATCACGCATTTCTCATAGAGAGCACTAAATGCAGCGGTCGAAAACCGTTGGGAATCAGTTTCGAATCGCATGAGACCCGGCTGACGTAGACTAACACCACTAACTGTCGTCGCTTAAGCAAGTGACATTTCGAACTCCCTCAAACAAATAGCCGCCAAATTCAAAAAGTAATTTACCGTACCTGTTTTTTTCGTTTGCGATCACTACTCTAGAATGGGATGAAATCAAAATTTAAAACTTCCATCGATATGTGCTTCTTGGTAAACTCTAAAGCGGATGTAATATCATTTGTGGTTTGTACCCCTGCGCCGAGCATTGCAAATATTCATGCATTGCATTTGTCTATCTACCCGCCATATTTTGTATTTTGAAGTAGAGTTGCCAGTTTTAAGCTCATCTTTTAATTATACTATACTAGATTTGAGAGTTTGTCTGAATGTGATGGCAACACTATTTTAAATTTTATATTGTTCCGCTTTTGTTGTAGAATTGGAATATTTTTATCAATATTAAATATTTAATAATTGAATTATTTATTAAAATCATTAACTTGGTGGGGGCATTGCCGTGCCCCCTTATTAATAACATTAACACTAAATTATTAGGTAACGTTTAACTCAATTCTGGTAAAGTGTCAATTGGAATTAAACTTGAATCAGATTTTCTCCAGGCTGTTCATTAAGACTACAAAATATTTTTACTAAAATTTCAGGCGAAATTGCGAGAGAAAGGGGAGAGGATATTAGTTGTAAGTATATTAATATTATGCCTTTATACATACAAATACCTGAGTCATCTTATCATTAAGTTTCTAACTTCTACAATAAGGTTACAAGATATTTTTAGCTGGTACCTAGGTAGGTAATACCTACACAATTGTTTGTCTTTTGATATTTTTATTGATTCTCCGTAACGATGCAATGAAAATCTCTAGACTCCATCGCAGAACAATTTGATGTTGGAGCTTTTCTACGAAACTTCTAGTTCCGTAGAAATAGCAGTAAGTCTGCACTAAGTCTTGATACATTTTCTATTTTATTAACTGATGAAAAAACAGAGGAGGTTCTCAAGTGTACCTACACATAATTTTTACAGAGTAGTCCAATTTCGTTCTCACTCCCAAGTCACTTACCAACTTAAGGTGCCTGTAGTGAAACTAGCGCCACCGCCTATTTTATTTTATTACTACGGAATTTAAAAAAACTGAATGTACAGTTTGTGAAACCTATCATAAGCTTTTTTTTAATACCGGTGGGCGCTAATAGTTTCACCCATACAGGCACCTTAAACAATAAAATGATTACAATAAATATTTTTTATTCATCAACAACGCAGATGCAGATGTTAAACCTATTTTCACAGTAATAAATCGAAATCACCGAAACGCCGCGCCTACCGCGTTGCTATCACCGATGGCCAACCAACTGATGAACACCACGACCACGAGACAGGTCAACAAGGTTAAGCCGAACGTGAACAGAGCACCGCCTGATACGTAAGTCATTACTTAATATAATTTGATTAATTTGAAACATATCAGTGATTTCTCGCAGTTTTTCGACATCCATCGCCAAATGTTATGAACGTGTGGTTCTGTAACTAAAAATGGTTCTGTAGCTAAACTTAACAATTGATTCTTCTGAAAATATTACTCTCACTTGCTACATCAAAGTAATATGAGCAGTAATAATTTTGGAGATGTCAATTTACTTAATTGAAGTTGATTATATTGTGTTTTGAATAGTAGCGAGATTTTGGTATAACCAAAAAGAAATTGCGAGAATTTACTAAATCAACAACAAAGCCTTATGCCAACAAAACTATTAGAATAAAACTTACTATAAGTAAATACTTCTCATAAATAAATTGTAACTAATCCCTATTTTCTTCTCATTCGAAGCTACCTCTCCTGTCAACTTTCCACGTGCACTGCACTAAACTGTCCTGCACTTTATATGTGAATTAAATATTTCTCCACATAGGTATAGCTCATATTATGCCAAAAGAAAAGTAGACGATTCTCTGACCCTGTGTTACAGGAATCCTCAGGAACAAGATACGAATTACCAGGCGTATCATCTTGCCTACGAAGTGAAAAAACTCATGTAATTTCAATAAATTATATATCAGCTAGATATTTTTTATCAGTAGTTTGAAAACGTGCCACAGTCTATTTCATATTTCGTAGAAGCACAAGTGAAGTCTGCCGTTTGATGTTTTTTGGAAACTAAATTTGATAATAATAGGTTCTAAATTTAAATTCTACTAACAGCAAGTTTATTAAAATTATTTCATTCACCGTTGTAAGTAACCGGAATTTTTTAACATTTGTAAACGAAAATGTTTATCGCATAGTTGTGAGTGAAACGACCGATGCTGCTTACAAATATTGGTTTTCTTTATAACAATGTAGAAGACTGGCAGACTTCTCTTGTGGAGATTTTTTGAAATGTAGACCGTAGTGCTTGCCTCACGACATTTATAAAGTGTTTGAGCTTAAAAAAGAAGGTATTTTATAAATATATGGTGTCTATTGTGTATTTTATTTTGCACTTCGATATAGCACGTCTCACTTTACAATTTTACAAAAGGCATGACTATATTTTCTCCTCACTTGTGCATAAAAAGTATATAGGAAACTGTAGCTTTCTAGTCAGATTTTAAATTCTGATCAAAATCTTTTGGATGAAAAGTAGAATGAAAGCTTTATGTACTCCATAGAGTATAATTCACATTACATAGCACATTAGATTAAAACCAATTTTAAAATGAGCTTTAAACTACCCACATAACACAAAAAGCACATACGCAGAACACAGAAAAGCATAGATCCGTGGTGTTCTGTGAGGTATCTTTCCGGGTTTGTTTTAATTGGTTTGTTTTGAATAGGCCTACGAGTAGGAGTAGCGGTACGAATCAGAACAGCAACGGAGGCGTGAGCCTGCCAGCCGGCCTGGCAGACGACCAGTCGAAGGACTTCGACTTTGAAAAGACTGAAATGAAATACGACTCCACTGGAATGTTCCATTGGAGCCCCGCCAGGAATCTGGAGGATTGTATATTAGTAAGTTTTTTTGTAACTAACATTTATCATGATATCTATAAAATCTAAGAATATAAGTAGTTACCTAGTGTTTTATTGAACAGTGACCATAATAAAGTTGCTCAAAAGTGTTCTATGTGATGGCATCTATCACTTTTAAAGTCCACCGTGCTTGCTAACGACCTGAATTAATTTCATCGGTTACCATTTCGGTTCCACTTCCTACTATATTCTACTGAGCAAGTGGCCAACTCTGGTGACGGGCTATATTCTACTGTTATGTCTATTGCTTTTAAGCTTCACCATCATATTATTATCTTCTAGCCGTGTTGGTCAAGTGGATTAGTACTTCGACTTTCGTTCCGAAGGTCGTGGGTTCGAATCCGGCCGTGCATCAATGAACTTTTCGCATCGAAAAATTTATATGCGCATTAACACGAGCTTTTAACGGTGAAGGAAAACATCGTGAGGAAACCAGTTAGCTCTCTAATAGCGTCAATGGGCTTGCAACCTGTCACGTATGGAAAGTTAACTTCTGCAAGATGTTGGCATGTACCAAATATGTATCTGGACATACCTGACTACCCCCCTTAGACATCTTCAAAAAGGTCTAAAAACTGCATTAAGATCTGAAAGAAATGTCTACCGCTCCCTGGGATACAGTCGCGTGATCATATTTCATTTCATATCCACCGTGTGAAATGTCCAAGGATATTTATTTATTTATTTATTTATTGTAGGTATCTTCTATTGCAAAAATTTATTCCGAAATCTTGTCTAAACTAATTCTACCCTCAACAGGACAGAAACCAAGCGGCAATGACGGTTCTAAACGGGCACGTAGTGGTCTGCCTATTCGCGGATCCGGACTCCCCACTAATAGGACTGAGGAACCTGGTGATGCCGCTAAGAGCGTCCAATTTCCATTACCATGAGCTGAAGCATGTCGTCATAGTGGGCAGTGTCGAATACATCAGGAGGGAGTGGAAGATGTTGCAGAATCTACCGAAGATTTCTGTTTTGAATGTGAGTATTTGCAGACCCAAGCCTTTATTCATACAAAGTCCAGACAGGAGGCAAGCTTTGGCTACACTTAACGGGACACTGTAGTGCCTGCGACGGAGAATAACGGTGAAGGAAAATATCGTGAGGAAACCAGTTAGCTCTCTAATAGCGTCGATGAGCTTGCAAACTGTCACGTATGGAAAGTTAACTTCTGCAAGATGTGGGCGGGCATGTACCAAATATGTGTTTGGACATACCTCTGACTACCCCCTCTGATAGACATCTTCAAAAGGATCTAAAAATTGCATAAAAAGATCTGAAATAAATGTCTACCGCTCCCTGGGATAAAGTCGTGATTTTTTTTTTCCATTTTTTTTTTATGTTTGTCTTGTAGGGTTCACCGCTAAGCCGGGCCGACTTGCGTGCAGTGAACGTGAACTTGTGCGACATGTGCTGTATCCTGTCAGCGAAGGTCCCGTCCAACGACGACCCGACGCTGGCCGACAAGGAAGCTATCTTGGCTTCGCTGAACATCAAGGCTATGACGTTCGATGACACTATAGGTGAATTAGTAAATTCATTAATATTATGATCTTATAGTTACAGACACTAAACTAGGTACTACATATTTACATAACTGTACAAAATACAAATATTTTTCATTTCTGTTACCCATGTTTATCTAATCTATCAAAACAGCCCACGGGATCCCACTGCTGGGCAAAGGCCTCCCCTTTTTCCATTCGCCTCGGTGGAGTGCTGTTGTTGTTGTATGTTTATGTTGATGGAAACTAAAAACATTTTCTAAGTATTCTATTCTTCTTTCTGATCACGATTATTTTCCAGGTGTGTTAAGCGCGGGAGTGGGAACGAACGGCGCGAGTAACGCGGCCCCGCCGCCCGGCCAGCCGCCCGCGCCCGTGCTGCTGCAGCGGAGAGGCAGCGTGTACGGGTCCAATGTACCCATGATCACAGGTGAGTAGACGTTAGGGTGAGTAGGAGTTAAGGTGAGTACGAGTTAGAGTGAGTAGAAGTTAGGGTGAGTAGGAGTTTGAGTGGGTAGAAGTTAGGGTGAGTAGGAGTTAGGGTGAGTAGGAGTTAGAGTGAGTAGAAGTTAGGGTGAGTAGGAGTTAGAGTGAGTACCTAGAAGTTAGGGTGAGTAGGAGTTAGGGTGAGTAGGAGTTAGAGTGAGTAGAAGTTAGGGTGAGTAGGAGTTACGGTAAGTAGGAGTTAGGAGTTTTCTCGTCCGCCGAATGGTAAATAAGTAGTTTCGTTCGGAGATTATCCCAAACAAACAAACAAACGAACTTTACCTTTATATTATTAGTCTTAATACTTTATAGTTACTATTTTTGCGTAGGTACAATAAACCATTCATCAATTCTACTGATTCTTGATGTGTCGCGTTGGAACAGACAATTCCTATTCTATGACGATTCGATGATCTCAAGCACTAATAGGCTCCTTTCGTGCACTTTCAGAGCTGGTGAACGACAGCAACGTGCAGTTCCTCGACCAGGACGACGACGACGACCCGGACACGGAGCTCTACCTCACGCAGCCCTTCGCCTGCGGGACCGCCTTCGCCGTCAGCGTACTCGACTCTCTCATGTCCACTGTACGTTTCTTCATATATATTTACACACACATAGACATTTACATTTAACATTACGGTGGGTACTGACCGGCGTTACGGGGCGTAATGTAACGTGTTACACCGCGAGAATTCGTGCAGTCAGTACGTCGTGTTACGGGGATACCAGCGAGTAACTCGAGTAACTCGATGCGTAACACGCTCGATGCGAATGTCACATTACACCTCGTAACGTTGGTCAGTACCTTTACAACAGCTAGGTATAGGTCGCGCCACGTAAAGCGCTGGCTGTCAAACTGCGCAGTGGTCGATGATTGGTGAAGAGGTAACGCGGCGCACTTCATACCATTGATTTAGCGAGTGCTATTGGTTCGTCAGCGAGTGAACACAGGCGCAAACATACACCCGCTATTTCCCCTCAGCGCTCTTTTTAAGTGGCGCGACCTATACTAAGTCGTTATATCTTACATCTAGTGACGGAGTTTTTAGGCCGCCTAAAGGCCTCCGTCATGGCTTAACGACTTTGAAAGCCGGGACAAACAATTTCACGTGCCCTCACGCACGGAAGCGCTCAGCTGATAACGCCACTTAAGAGAAATGTGTGTTGCAGACGTATTTCAACCAGAACGCGTTAACCCTGATCCGATCGCTGATCACCGGCGGCGCCACGCCCGAGCTGGAGCTCATCCTGGCGGAGGGCGCCGGCCTCCGGGGCGGGTACTCCACGCCTGAGAGCTTGGCCAACAGGTATGCTCTTAGAGAAAGTAAGAAATAGAGCGCTGTATATTCCTTTCTCAGTCACACCGAAACAAAAAAGAACAATCAACATTCTTGTGAGTAATACCAAAGACGATTAATATCTAGAAGACAGACAAAGGCCATACACAAAATCGTTACCCTATCCCGCAGTACCAGATAGCCTGGTAACTTTAAAACATCAATTTTATCCAACTTTCTAGTTAAACTTACCTAAAACTTTTTTATATTGAATATTGTTGCTACCTACTACCAAAGACGATTAATATCTAGCTAGGTAATACCGATTTAGTTAATTTTGATCTTGAAATACTTGTTGAAGTTCAGGAAAGGTTTAGGGCGAAGTGCGCCGGGTCGGCTTGTATAATATAACCTTCAATTCCAGGGATCGATGTAGAGTCGGCCAGATATCGCTCTACGAAGGTCCGCTAGGACAATTCGGCGAGGCGGGTAAATACGGCGACCTGTTCGTGGCCGCGCTGGGAACTTACGGCATGCTGTGTATAGGACTCTACCGCTTCAGAGATACCTCGTCGTCTTGCGACGCGAGTAGCAAGCGATACGTCATCACCAACCCACCAGATGACTTCTCACTTCTGCCTACTGATCTGGTAAAGATAAAGATCATTTATTTGCATAAACATGTGTTAATATGATGATAAAACTGGGTATAGCCGCAACATTTACTGATTTCGGTGTGCAAAACGAGAGAAATGGCATGCTTTTAGTATGAACAATTTAAGTACAAGAATGTCAAATTAATTAATAATTAATATAGTAATTCATTCTATTTTACGATTTCTATAGGCACAGGCACTGTGAAAAGTTTTCATACAGTATCTGTTGAATAACTACACGCTAGCGTATACATTGCTTAGGATAATGTCAAGGGATGTCTAAGTATCCAGGTGTCTCATTAAAATATCTATTGCAGGTGTTCGTCCTAATGCAGTTCGACCCAGGTGTAGAGTACCGGTCGTCGCGACGCGCTGGCTCGGCCACCGGCAGTAAGGACGACGCCTCCTGACTATTGCTGTGCAGCGCTCTCACCGACGGACCCTACTCCTATATATAGGCGGTACGGTCTACCACTCAGACAATCCCCCCAACCCGGTAAACCCCGTTTCAACTCGGAGCGATCGCTACCCCAAACGGTGTAGGTTTGAAATCGAAGCAACCGTTATAGTTTCGACAGGAACGTAGGAGCGATTCTTACTCCAAACGGCATGCTTAGGACTCGAAGCGACCCCGACCCCAAACGAAGTAGGTTTTGAACTCAGAGCTATTTCTAAAGGTATAGTTTTGAATTTGGCGCCATTCCAACTCCAAACAGCATAGATTTGAAGTCTGAGCAATTTGAACCACAAAACTCGTGCTTTGAGGGTAGTTTGATACTCGAATTGGGTATCGGGGTAGCGTTCTCGACCAGGTGATTTTTATAACCGAACGGACTCTGCTGGGGAATGTATCTGTCTAATTCCAACACTGCGAAAATTAATGGTTGTTTCAGCGGTTTTATGATTATGTTTAATTGGTTTAATCTTCGGAAGGACGAGGAGAGTCCTCTAAAGATTTAACATAACTCAATCGTCAGAACTCATTTTAATAATTTATTTTACATGAAATTATCTCTATTTTAACGAATTAATTAGAACGTGGTCTTTAAAAGTTAACATTTAGTCAAGTTTGTCAGATTTTCATAGAACCTGTCAATTTGACACAAACTTGATTTGAAATGTTGAATATCTTGAGATACGTGTTAAGTAGGTAAATAAATTATTGTAAAATGTACAATGTACCCAAGAACAAGTTTTGCCATTTAAGGTAAGATCTATAGATAGCTCTTGTGCTTGAATATATTGTAAAAAAATGACTTAATTTGGGACAGAAATTTACCCAGTTATAAACATATTATCAGAACCGATGGAACAAACCACCTGCAAGTTTATGTCGCAAATAATGATACTTAAAGTATCATTATCCGCGACACAGATAATGCACTTTTGCCCACTTTTTTAGCACTGCACTATTTCGGTTCTCCCTTTTTACTATCTGTTTCTTATCCTGCAATTTCGTTTCTAATTAGATTTGCTAATATAATTTAGTCACGAAAGTTGGGTATCTATATACGTAATATTTATCTTGTGTTAGCAGGAGGTTGATAGACTAAAAGGGAGACTTGAGTTACACTGCCCGTTTTGATATGATTTGGCAAAGATTTTAAATACAAATGGATGCACGGCAATCTACACTCTTCAAATGCACACATTCAAGCAAGATTTAGCACTAGTTTTGTTATCTGAGCAGCAATTATACCAACATCTATTGACATCGTTGTATGAATAAGGTAATTTGTAATTTATAACTAATTATTACGTCAAAATATATACCTTGTTTTATAATATCGGTGTTGGCAAGTCGACTATACAAAAGACAATGGAACATAATATTTAAGATTCTGACATTTAATGGCTAAAAGTATAACTAATTACTCAAATATAGTAGACGAACTCTTGTATGTTCGCTATATGTATGCGAATGTGAAAAATAATATAAACCACATTTTTCAAATTATATTCTATTTAAAACACATAATAGGTATGTACTTCGTCTGAGGTTATTAGATAGCTTTAAATGTTGGCTTATATGTTTAAGAAGCATAAACACCATGCATTATTAGTTCGAAGACGAGTACCAATCTATAGGTAAGGCATAGTTTAATCTTCACTTTATATATTTTTTAGATGTATGGTGATGGTTATACTCATACACACTTTCCCGTGGTTTGCTTGTTTCTGACACACCTCTTTCGGTTTTACGATGAGGCTTCTCTTGTATAGACATTTTATCATTCTCACTATTGAAGTTTTCGTCTTTAACTCTACATTTTCATGTGTTACTCTACACTGTCCATTTTTCTTCATTTCCACGCTTAATTTTCCATTTTGCGTATTTTAACTTTTGCCGCACATCTACAAGAGAACGTTTCTATCTATTATCTTTTATTTTTTCTCTTTGACTCTTTTAATATTTTTTTAATTGGAATGATATTGAATGCTCAATAAAACCTATAAAACTTTTAACTGCATGAAATGACGTATTATGTATATCTGGACAATTTTATTGTAAGCTACGTTTATCTTTTCTTCTTCGTAGAACCATTCCTTTTAATTCATTAGATTTTTTCTTTTCTTTTATATAGAACGCTATTTATAAAAAGCTTTTTAATTGTTTTTAGTTTTATATTAAGCATTTAATATATTTATTTGACTGATTGATTGTTAAACACATCGTTACAAACGGCGATGTGAATAATTATACATTATAGTCAATATTTTTTATTTGAATTCACATTGAATTCTTATTTTATGTAGTAATTTAAGTTACAATTCAGTCATTGGACAATATTTTAAATGCACGTATCGTAGATGTTTGTATACAGATCCATTGCTCTTTTCAGTTTGGGATTATTTTACTTTTGTTTATTATTTAGTAGAATTTTATTATTTGTTGATATTATTGTGTGAATTTTTGTGCGGAACTCGTTACATGATTTTATTTCAAAATAAATATATTATTTTTAAATTAAATAAAGTTCTGCACAAAGATTTAGCAATATGAACTAGGCTTAATTTTACTTCACTTAGATATAGCACATTTTTGTTTATTTTAAATAAAATTTCTATAAAGCTTTATATTTTTTATTTTTCTTCACAATATTTCCCCAAATACTGGGCGGGGGATTGTCAAAGTGGACGTGGTTTAAGGCGCTGCACATTAAAAAATATGAACAATTGAATGAACTATGATCAACGTGAGTGTTGAGATTAAAATAGTTGGTTTTATGTTGCGAGGACACAGTGCAAGTGAATATCGCTGTAAATATTATGTGATATTATTTTGAAGACGTTGAGCCGGGCTTTTGAAGCCTGCGATGTATTTAGAGTTAACTCGGGTGCTTTGACGATTGTGGACTCTCATAGATACTACGTTGATTGTATTAGATAAGGCATACCTTTGGTCGGCTGCGCGCGAATAGTGACCATCTCGACGTAATCCGCGCAGGTGGCCAAAGCACCTTTTAGAATTTACTAGATAATAGCTACATTCGCATCACAAAATAGTACCATTCAAAGTTTATTGGTTAGTAAAAAACGCAATAATTTATAACAAAATTTTACAAGATGTTTGATGAAAGGAACCCAAGTCTGCAAGCGACACGCACGAAATATCACCAAATTATTTTTTAAACTTAATATAAATACCTAATAATTAATAAATACCTCAATTTTACTGATAGTTAGTAAAGTTTGATTACTATAAAGAGTTTATCAAACATCCTGTACTGTACTAGATGTTTCGTGTCATAGAGAGTCATGTCATTCGTCTAGATTATGCAAAACCGGCCTTAATTACAACTAGGTTTAGAAGTGGGTGTTTTTGAATATTCGATTTTGTGGTCAAGCGTGAGTCGTTCCATGTGTCCGAGTGACAGGCGAGAGCACCGTCTTCACTGCGCCCAGCACCGACCGTTCGAACCTGCGCCTGCGCGCTGCGAGGGACAACATACAGAACCCTAGCTCGTAAAGGAATTGAATGCAAACTTACTGCCATATTTTGTAAACTCCTAATCAGTTACCCAAAAACGAAAAAGTACAAAAAAAGCCGATCAATATTAAGTACGAGAGCGAAATTATAAATTCTAAAGCACACTTTGATTAGAGACTCCATGTTATGGACACGAATGGCTTATAGAATTCAATGTTCTAGAAAGCGTTTAATTGTTATGGAAATTTTATAAATTATATCAAGAAAATATAATAAATCACCGGGCGTAAGAATGTAAAGTTTTGAGATGGTTGTGCACGATAGGTAAATAAATTATAAAATTAAATTTAATTGGTCTGTCCAAACAAATCTTAATGGCTTATTCGGCCGAGCGTACGAATTGGCTTCGCCAAATATTTGCCAATGCGTAGGGCGCGCGTCACCCATGGAGCTTGCACTGAGAGGAGTCGACACTTAAATGCAGCACAAGGATAACTGTGGAGCTAAAATTGTCGATATGCAATTGCTTGAGTCTACCACACACCTTCAGTCACTATAAAAATTGTAATTTCATTGATAGTAGACACATTTTATTAACACAAAATGACCATAATTATTTCGAAACTATTATGGTTAGAAACAACGCTAAAACGGATATTATAGGGGTGTTTCGGGTAGTAAAAGACTGAGAATGAGGGTAGACCGATTCGTCTGCCAGTGACCTACCTACATACTCACTAAAACTTCAGTTTACCGCGATCATTGCGCATGCAACTGTGCCGAAATATCGTAAAACTCAAAAAGCCACCATGGTATAAAAATTCCGTTTTTAGTGTTTACAAATTCATTATTTTGTAAAGTAATTTCAAAAACAATATTTTTTCAACGATTGCATATTATAGGATCGACTATTTAAGCCTCCCTGGATAGGTATATCTTTGCAAAAAAGTGCAATCAAGTGAGAGTATCTTCTCAGTGACAGGTCTGTGACATCGACCACCGGACATCAATAAGTCGTTTAGTTGTAATTTGAGCTTGGTACGTCGGTAAGTAGACCCATGCATGGAGCCCTAGCGAAACTAGGTACCTAATATTTAGAGTACCGTTGTGCTACATTCGACACTTAACCTTTAATTTTTTTAGCTAGATCGTTGTACATAGTCAGATGTAATTTTGTATGTTAAGTAAGATTTTTTGAATATGTCTCCTTTGCAAACTAGAGAGCTACGGTTACATAAAAGTTATGGATCGCGAGTAGTACGTTGTGATTAGGCTTGAATGTCACTGTATGCTAGCTAGGTATGTTAGTTCGGACGTCTCATTGTAAAAATGTAAAATACACGCTATCAATTTGGTACCTATCTGAATGTTAATTAAGTAGGTATTTAATATAAATGACGATTTTTCCTTTAATATTTTTATACAGCATTACAAAGTATTAAACGCAATTAAAAGTATAGAGGTGGGTCAGTGTGCAATTCGTAACGTATGACACCCAGTGTTTATGGTATGGTTATAGCGATGCATTGGCTGAAGTGATACATTTTGCATTCAATTTAATTCAAAGCGAATTTACCTAAAAAGTAAGTTCGTATGAGCAAGTGGCCAACTCTGGTGACGGAGTTTTTAGGCCGCCTTAAGCCTTCTGCGAATTTACGAAATTGGTCCTTAAGTTATATTATATAAAAGTCCGAGAAAATCAAGTCTGAAAGGTCATTGCTGTGCTGTGGAACCAAAACAAGCTACCCACAGATGCTAAGAATGCCAAACTTCTCACTTCGACCAATAGGTACAATACGGCCGACATATCTTGGCGAGTCCGAACTTGCTGCGCAATAACTTTTTTTAGGAACCAAATGGTGGCATGAGGCGACGTGCGGGGGGCGGTGGTCTCGGCTAGAGATTGACCATAAGTAAACACAATCGACCCTTTATTCAATCAAATGTCGCAATCGATTTGTTTTATTTAGGACTTATTGATTTTCGTTTATTTATGATATTAAACGAAATAGATTTACAAATATAGTGAATTTTGTCGTTAATAAACGAAATGTCGACTTTAAAAAAAAAGAAAAACCAATAAAAATTTATTTTTTTAGTTGAAAGAGATGATTTACTTAAATATCAGTTATCTATTAACGACTACTAGAGTAACGACTATTTGAGAAAATTTTAAACCTCCTTTTATATTGAAAATAAATATATTTTTACGATTTAATTTCAATCGATTTGAATAAAAATCGATTAAACAACACCCTCAGGCACGCATATTGGACATCCCTTTTTGATTACTTTGTAAAGCTTCGTGCTTATTCGGCAATGCTCGGTACACGGTAATATGTCTCAGTCACACCTTCGCATTGGTGTCGTGTTCGTGTCGCTGTCTCTGTCTTGAGCACAGTCGGTTACAAAAGTTTTCGTTGTTATTGTTGTTAATTGTTATTCTTATTGTTAAGTTTTTTGTTTGTGTTAGTTTGTTTTATTTTTGTTATTTTCAAGTGTTAGTTGGCACTTATATTATTCGCCAAATATGCCACCAAAGCATAATAGTGTGTTAAATCGCCAGGCAAGAAAAATTATTTATGATTTAACGCAGTATATGAAAAAAGAAAAAGAAGAAGGCGTAAAAGACGTAGATAAAGTTTATTTACGAGTTGCTAACGCAACTGGTGTGTCCCAACGCACAATACAGCGGATCGCAACTGAAGGCAATGTTTCGGGCTTACTTTCGGTAAATAATAATTCGGCTATACGAGTAAAAAGGTGAGGAAAGTGAATTTTTAAATTACAAGTTATTTTTATAGCTGTCTGTCTCAAAGTGGTTGATATTTCATTTTATTTACTTAGTCAGGTCACTGTATTAGGGATTTTTTATTCATAAAATGGTATAAAAAATAAATTGGCAACAAGTAACAGTTTTCTTCACGAGTGTACCTGCGCGAAAGTTCGCAAAGCCTATGTTCAGACTCGCCAAGATACGTCGGCCGTATTATACATCACCATGACTGTAACATTTATAATACTTAATCGCCTTAACGAGAGAGAATTATAGCTGAGTCCTTCTGCGTGATTGGAGTCAAGTTATGTTCAATGTATATATCTTAAGCTGCATTCTCATCAGACCTGTATCCTAATAGTTTGTAGGTGCAGCTCTTGCGCGGACGCAGCTTTCCTGCGTGCATGTCCCTGAGTACTTGAGTACTGTGTACTATGACGTACTACTCTAAACTTGAGTACCTTGTGTATGATAGAGACTAGGCCGTACGTCTCGTAGGTTTCTACAAGAGTTCTAAGCACGGCGACACATAAACGCAGTTATTTTTAAAACGGCACATATTTTCATTTCTGTGCAAACACTCATGTTTTAATTTAAATAGACTAGTTGACGATTCTGAGCAGAATTTTCTAATTTCTAAAAATAGCCTAATAAAGTGTTGCCATGCTTATCTATCTCGATATTTCAGCGCTGAATAGCGCTTTAGAGAATGCTGCATAGACATTTTACATTGTTTTAATTTATATTTCGGCGGGAGATGTCAAAAGGGCGTTGATGAGGATAACCCGAGATCAGAGAAAAATTAACAGTCCGTGCCTTTACATTACATCAAGATCCCGTTTTGGTGCAACCGAGAGTTGGAATTATAAATTTTATTTAAATTCCGTGTTATTATTTTAAATTCTATGGATGAATGTAGTTGGTACAGTTGCCTAGTGTCTTATCTAGATGTGCCGTGGTCGAATGCGAACCCCATCTCCCGCCATTTTAACTAATACGATAGGATTCAACGACTACTTTCATCTAAATTTACACTTAAAACGCCTATACGCAATCTAGTACCTATTCAATGTTCAGTGTGCATTAAATCTTAGAATTAACAACATTGTTGACTATTGCTAATAGCTTGAGGTTGTTAACGTTTTTAGAACGGAAAATGGTGAATTTTTCAATGTATTATATAATATACGTATCTTTACGCTCTCTATAATATTCGCTAGACCCTTTTATAAGCTGATTGCCATCTTGTCGTGTTGTTACACACTAGTCCTGTCTAATTAAAGTAGTATCAATATATAATGATGGCTGTGAGATAATTGTAAACAATTAAAATTATATTTGTGTAAATGAGAAAATTATAATAAATAGCAACGTAAATGATCGCTCTATCGCAACAACTAACCGGTTTCTGGCTGCCTGCGCCCTTCCTCAGAAATTATACCCATCCATGGTTGAATAATACAACGACATATTCATTAGTAAAAAAATATATTGTGTGATGTATGACAGCCAACAGATTATATTTAAAGTAGGTACCTACTTATGTTCCTGATTTTAAGTACAAATTATAATTTCTGATGAAAGGGTTCAATGTTGAAATATGATGCAAGTTTTGGCGCGAAAACTTCATTATACGGAAGGGTTGCCATAAGAATAAAGTCAACATCTATTCAAAGCATACGTTTTCTTTAGAATATCTACTTCTGTCCTGTTATCATTATCTTAGATTTTATGTAAGGTGTTTTAGAATTGTTATCTATAAGAGTTTATGTTTGTTTGACATCAATCGAGAACTAGTTATGTTGTACGGTGGCAACCCACGAATACCAAGCTCACAGCTTTCTATGCATTTGCTCAAATTTTTCAGCATTAATTATAAACCCATATTTCACCGCTTCTAGTTATCCATTTACGATAAAAACCACCATTTATATTCCAAACGATGCTACATTACCTTTGACACGTGCTCGGCCATTTTGATCACCTAACAAAACAAAATGGCGACACGCCCAGGCAGTGTAACATTGCCAGACTGTTCATATATCACACCACGAGAACAAATTATTTAATATTGTTGATGTTGATTGTTAATAAATGCAAATAATGTAAATATCAAAATAAATTCTGTATTTGTATTTGAAACACTCTTTTTCTAACCCTTCCTTTAAAAATACTGTCAATAATTTATGGGAAACATTTAGAAACAGTATATAAATAGAAAATATTATATTCATTTTCATAACACAACATTCATTTTACTTTATCAAGACTACAGTCAAAAATAGTGCTTTATATAAACTTATATACTTAACGACTTATGGACTTACCTTTTAGTAATACCCGTGATCACACCAAAAATATTAGGTACAGTCGGCCAAGAAAGTGGTCTACCAGTTTTGACAAAAGTTTCTGTGAGATCTAATTATCGATAAGGTGGACTTTTTCTTGCGAGAACTTGACACATGCACGACTTAAATATAGTAAAGAGATCAATTGTCACTTCATGTTATTGCAAGTCGAAATCGACCTTGTTGAAACTCAAGCGTAGAGTGGTAGATCACATTATTGGCCGACCGTACCTACTGTTTTATACTTTACCACTCAGAAAAATACATTTTAAATAAATTTCGCGGTTCATACTTATAGTATCTATCTCTGAATATCAGCATGAAATTTAAGAACACATTGAATTTCACAGTGAATTCATGTTTAGTTCAGCTTATTTAAATAATCTACAATATAAGTTATTCGAAAAAAAAAAATAGCAAATAAAGTAAGGCCTAATTGATTTACAAAAAAATTGCGCTCACATTTAAATCCACTCGCAGTGCAAAACATTCCTTAAAAATCTTCAAATACACTTCACTGTCTCACCCTGTCCAATTGATAAAACGGTTGACTCTTTTTCCGTGTCTTAATATGCTTCTTCGCCGACGCAACTTTCCTCTTTTCCTCTTCCAACAAAAGAGGTGGTAAAGAGACCTTTCTTATATGATACTGCTGTGACCCATTCAGTGCCTTACACTCGTGTGGTAGCTCGGGTGAACATAGCGGCTCTAACCTAGCCAGCTCTCTATGCCTGGCCGTCACCACTCGGCTATTCATAATCGTATTCCTATCCGAAGCACTCAGTGCATTACAATTCCTAGTGTCTAGTGAAACAAACGACTTAGCGCTATTTCTATCACAGTGTAGGGACGAGTCTGGTCGTGAGTTTCTCATCCATCTCGACGATGCTATTTCTGAGCGTAATATCGAGCTGGCCTGTTTCTTCTTCTGTTGCGGGCTGCGTATCTGTATCGGCGTGATTTGCAGAAGAGAACAGAATGAGTCGGGTAAGTCCTCGTCGTCGTAGGTCGGGCAGAAGGATACCTTTTCTCTGAATAACCTGAAATTGAAAGGAAAAGGTAAATTAAACTGATACAAAACAAAAGACTGATGGGAAATTGTGATGATCTTGAGTACAGAGCGATTTAAATTTAACATGCATCTTGCAGTACGAGCTTGATTTAATGATTACTAATTAACTCGTTATTTTCATATAGGTAGTTTTTTACAAACAACTTATCTAAAACAAACTTCACATCATGCTTTAAACGAAAGGAAGAGAAAAGGAAAAAAACATTTATTTTGGTAGGACCTCAAGGATCACTTCAACTTCGTCTTACATGCTAGGTGATTCCATTATACAGTGTAACTCTGCTAGTATAAGTTTAAAAACTTTCATACTATCAATTAAGCACATCATTAGAAATAAGTTTTATCATTAATTCATCATTCTTATGCCATATTAAAATAAGAACCCAAGTCTGTAATCTAGTATTTAAAAGACATTAAAACTCTAGTTAGGGTTAAGCTCGCCTTTGTACATGCCTATTAATTTAGTTTTTTGAATGTATTTGTCTTGTGTACAATAAAGAATAAAGAATACCTAGGTTTATGCTGTTCGTCCGATAGCAGTTTTTTGAATGTGTATTTTTCTTGTGTAGGTACAATAAAGAATAAAAAATACCTAGGTTCATGCTGTTCGTCCGATAGCGACACCACGGACGGCCGAGGTGAGTTCTGCGGCGTGACGTCAGTGCTAGACTGAGACAGACGCTCCTCGCTCTCGCTAAACTGCTCGTAGTCGTTGTAATGCATCGCGATGACTTCGTCGTGCTCGATCTGACGGAAGGTGTTCCTCTTATCGGGCAGCTTGATCGCTTTGCCGACCACCCTGGTAGAAATAGTAAGAGAAACACATTGAGGTACGATCTATAGAGCCACAATGAGACAAATAAAATGTCCGAGCCAAAACTCGTTTTTGCGTACAAAACGATATTGAACATTTAGAATTTTAGACAAATGACATAACGTCTACATTCGAGCAAATGTCATTGTATAGGTATGTAGAACGTTGCTCGGACATTTTTTGAGTGTTGTCAGCTATTAAATTGTGACTCTTTAGTATAGTAACTCAATGGAGAAACATGACCAACATGGTACGTCAGGCACGGTATACATCCTCTCAGATCTTTTTAGGGGTCTTTTTTAGTCGCCAAGGAACCCTTATAGTTTCGCCATGTCTGTCTATCTGTCCGCTGTTTTGCTGAGAGACTATTGATAATTTGATACCAAAAAACTGTAATTTAGCATGGAGATTGGTCACATTTAGCTTCAAAGTAGTACTACTAATTTTTGTGAGTGTTAAGTCCCACAAACCCACGATCATCTTACGTTTTCTAAGTCTTTGCGAATCGGCCATTAGGTACCGACAATTTTTTGCGCTGACATATTTAGATCTGTCCTTCCAAACAGTTCCCAAAAATCTAACCTACGACCTATAGCGTAAAAGGTAGGTACTTTCGCCAAATCGATAATTGAATTGGGTTGGCATAGTGGCCAAGGTTGCTATTAATATGTAATGAATGTTTCTTTTAATCAATAAATACCAGATAGTCCCTGGTTGCTTACAACCGATAGGTACTGAGTAAAGATTTATTCAGATGCTTACGTCTGCAATTCTATACTCAGTGTATGGTTTTTGTATGAATTTATGCGACTAATGCGAACATTCGTATAAAACACAGCGTCTTATTTCCACGCGGGGTGGTTAAAGTCGAGAATTTTTATAGAAGAGACCAAAACCGTTAAAACTGTATCTTTAGGTGCTCAAATGGGAATAGCATGGGTGCTCAATGCTTAGGTGCTCAAAAAATAGGTGCTCACTTGGGAATACTTCACTTAAACAGCCGGCTACGTTTCGCTAAGCCGGCCGTAGCGATATTCGGTTCGATTTGATTCGTTCAAATTGCGTATCAATTTTAAACACACATTTGAGAGTTAGACGACAACTCAATACCTAACTAGGTACTACTTTTTAACGAGGTAAGTAATGTTTAATAATAGGTCTGAACCAATTTTTTTTTTATTGATTTCACTACTTAGTGTTTAACATAGCCAGCCATGTTTAATCCCGAAAATAAATGGTTCTCTCTTGTAGATCGAAGTTCCTAAATCAGTGTATATTAGTTATAAAACAAACAACTCCTTATTCCAATTTTGAAGCATAAAAAATGAGGCAGCTGTCTTAGTATGTTGCTTGAAGAATGTACTCTTGACCTAGTAAGCTGAATAACAATGTTCTCATGTGAGTTTAGGTCAACACTTAATTTTTAGAATCAAGTTTTTTATTTCTATGAAATAGTAAATTTTAAAGGCTTATGGTATGGGGACTCCCTTTTCCGCATTTAGACTCAAAGGTGGTCCTTTATGTGTGATGTTAAAGGCTTATTTTTTATATTACTAGCTGACCTGACAAACTTTGTATGGCCTCAGAATTCGAGACATCATCAAAAGCCATCCCTCACAAAAATGTATGGGAAAATAATAGGCTAAACAAAATATGAAGAATAACAGAAAAAGGAGTCAGTTGGACTGCATGATGATAACCAGAATCAAGCTAGTAAACTAGCTGTTCCCAGCAGTTTCACCTGCCATTTAATTTAGTCTTGATTACATTCAATCAATAGTAATGATGTCACATTAGTGTTTAAAGTCATTATAGTAATAATATAAGTTTTGTATGTCAATGGGAAAAAGGGGAATGGAATAGAAATGGGTTTGTAGCATAATAGGCTCTCATTAAGTCCTCACCTAAGTTGTGGATGCAACTGCCTCCACTGATTGCATTCCTCCAGAATATTGGATCGTGTACACTTCTCTCCATCCTCATCATATAGGGTCCTCTCTATCCGATTCCACTCTTCAGACAAAGTTTTGGTGGCTTCAGCTGTGCTCCGACGGAGGACTGATCCAGAACTGCTGTCACTCTCTTCACTGTGAAAATCTGGTGTGCCTACAAGAAGTAGCCTCTATTTAATTAACACATAAATATGATGTAAGTACTAGCTTACTTTAGCCGTGGCTTCGCCCCTTTCCTGATAAAAATGTGTTTTTTTTGCCGATGTGTTTTTCCAGGTCATAGACTATGTATATTCCAAGTTTCAGCCAAATCCATTCAGCAGTTTTCATGTGAAAGGGCAACAAACATCCACACATCCATACAAACTTTCGCGTTCATATTATGGTGCGAAGTGGGTTACAATGGCTGCAAATTAATCAGGAAATGGAAATATAGTAAGTAAAGATTCTTACCTCCCTCACTATCAGAGAAAAAATCCGACAAAGGAGTTCCAGCGCGATCAACACTGTTCACTAAATACGGATTGATATCGTACGAATAATTGAGGTTCCGGTTTAGTACTTTGCTGGTGTTAGCAGACAGAGGTGGCAGCTCTTGAGCCGAGCGGTACCCGAACTTTTGCTGGTTGATACTTGGTAAACAATCAATCAATTTTCCGTAGTTTTTCTCCCGAGCAGAAAGATAATTTCGGGCGGACATATCAATTATTGTTAATCAATGAAATATATAATTTTCTCATAGCGAACAGAGTACAACATGTAAATGTTCGTACAGCGCTACCGAAAAGCGAAATTTGCACTAAATTTTATTTTTATTTGCGATTCCTTTCAATTTCAATACAATTTTGATTTGGTAGGTTTCTGACTGACTGTTTCAGTTTCAGTTTCATTTCAGTCAGTCAGACTCCTCAACTCAACTCAGTTTCAGGCACATGTCATTGTCATCTAGATATATGATATGTCAACATCAGTCAACCTAATCAATTGACTTGACTGAAAGTGTTTCGAGCAGTACTTAGCCTAGCCAAACACAAAACACAGACTAGCTAGACTACTAGCTAGTTAGTACTAGTGTAGTGTGTAGCCAAAGAAAAGAAGTGAAGTGAAGTGAAGTGTATCGTTGAAAAAAGCAGTAGGTACCTATCTCGAAACAAGAAAGTTTTCTGGGCTGTAGGGCGGTGTAAATGAGATTGTACATGTACAGTGTAACCCTGTTTTTGGGTGTCCATATTTAATAAATAAACACATTAAAAACTATTTAGCTCACTAAAAATTAGATTATCACAAGGTCTAAAGAAGGAAAGGTAAAGGTCAAAATTATAAATGTCAATGTCACTTGTCAAAAATTCAAAATCAAGCTATGGATTTTTGGTGGGGCGTGAAATCGCGTTTTCTTTCGTAATTTTAAACTAAAGAAATAATTTGTGTGCAATATTTGGATTATCTCGTAAACCTCAACAACATGTCTATAATTAGTACAAAGAGCGGTGACAAAACACAGAATGAGGTAAATTCCAGTCACGATTCCACTAATATTAAATTCCATTAGTGTAATCTCGCCGCTAAGTCTTCTAAATCTATTTTCGTGAAATGCTAATGCAATGAATTGCTGATTTTGTTAATCGAATGTTCCTAAAACATGTGTGGAGTAGTAGGCTATTGTCATCAATAGTGTAGTGTGTGTGATTTTCTTGTTATGTTATGAAAATGACGCAATGCGCTTCATGCGGTTCCATGTCCCAGTCAGGAGTGTTGTTTTTCGAGCAAGTGACTCCCGCAAGTATCATTTAAGAAAATAAAGTAAATATACAATGACAGGATTAAAGGTATGTCCTATAATACTTGATACTTTAAAAATGTTTCTACTTTTGTGTGATGAATTATTTGCAGTTATTTTATGAATATCTTACTAAGTACTTACTTATTAAATTAGGAATCTATGTGGCATATTTTAGTTAAACCAGTATCAAACGTAAATATTTAGAGTAAATAAAGCCAATACATTGAAAGTAGATAATTGAAATACTCTAGTTTATTAAAACTTTTTCTCAGAGCTAGCATGGTAAAAGTTGAGCTGTGTAAAGCTGGATGGTTTTCTTATGGCTCCAGCCACATGGATTTAAATACTAATAGAATCGGCTGAATCCGATAGCTATTTTTATTCATAGGTACAAAATAAATAGGCCTTGTTTTCTAGTTGTTGATTTTTTTGTTGATCAAATGTCAACCATACCTATGCATAGGTATTTATTTTTGTTTTTTGTTATGTTTTACTTGTTATATTATATTGTGTAATAATATTAACAATAATAATTAACAATATTTAGGTATCTTAGAATTGTATAGTTTTTAGTCCTAATATAGGATTAGATCAGGTTTAGACAATCTCAGTAATGTCTCAGTAGACTTACCTTATAAATATTTTCTTATTTACCTCTCATTTTAGTGATATCTTTAAGTAATTTTATAAGTAGGTAGGTATGGGTATAGGTATGTAATATAAAGGTTGTTGTTGATTTATATTGTGATTGTGATAATATTTTTGATAGTAATATATTTAGGTTGGTAAAGAAAATAGTAAAAGGAGTATACAACAAAATTATCTCAATCTATGCTACAATAAGTTTTATAAGTAACTGAAAAAAACCACTAGGTACTGCACATTTTTTAAAGCCAAATCATTTTGTTTGTTTTGTACTTGGTTAGTTTATTTTCCAGGACAACAAAAACTACATTTGTGTGTCAAATATACAAGAATCAGGGATAGGAAGACGAATTTGTGTTGTTTTCACATATTGTGCAAATTTACCTAAAATAGAAAAAAATTGAAAGTTAACTTCTTTAAAATGTGGGCATGTATAAAATGTATTTAGACATACCTCTGATTACCCTCTTAGACATCTTCAAAGGCTCTAAAAATTGCATTAATATCTGAAAGAAATGTCCACCGCTCCCTGGGATACAGTCATGATCATATTTTATTTTCCTCAAATAGAAAATCTCCAAATACCAATTTGATATTTATTTTATGATGCATATTTGTTCTATGTAACTACATTATGAGGATTGTAAATAAATATTTGATACTTGTGCAAATATTTAGCACATTGTGAGAATCATCTCAACCAAACTTAATTACTTAATTACAAAATTTGCATACCAATATTCATGGTGAAATATGTGAACTCTCAATGACATAACATAACATCTTGTACTTACCATTATTTCATGCAAATAAACTATTTCAGTTCAACTATTTCATTTCAATCCCTTGTCCGCCTTTGAGTAAAGGACGTAAAGGACCGCCTTTGAGTCTAAATGCGGAAAAGGGAGTCCCCATACATACATACATACATACAATCCCTTGTCTACCACAGACTTGACCTCGAACTGATGTAAACACTTGCCCCCTTATGCACATTGGTAAACCTACTTTAGCTAAAATGGATTTTAAATCTGTTGCAATCTCTTTTCATTGACATAAGAGTAACAAGAAAAAAACATTGTTTAAATCTATAATAAATTGACAAATCTTTATGAATATTGGACCTTTTCTTACTATTTAAGTATAACAAATTTATCGCGTAATTTTATAACCTACATTAATTTTTTTTTATAATTATGTCTGCTGATCGCGAAATATTATGGTAAGTATATAATTTATTGATAAAATTGCTTACAGAAAATCCTCATGCCATACACCTACATCCAGCAAGTGCCCGGCAAGCAGATACGGACAAAGCTTGCCTCGGCCCTCAACTATTGGCTGAAGATCTCTGATGAGAAGCTCACTGCTGTTGGAGAAATTGTCCAAATTCTACATAACTCTAGTTTGCTGTGAGTTGCATTTTATATCATTACTAGCTTACCCACCCGCGGCATTGCTCGCGTGGTACCTACCTTGATAAAATATAGCCAATGTTCATTTGGAAAGTCCATGAGGCATGATTCATGCATGGACCATGCCTCACATGAAATAATTTTTGGAATTGGATTGGTATTTCGGAGATTACCCCAAACAAACAAACAAACCAACTTTACCCCTTTATAATATTAGCATAGATAGATTATAGCGTGCCTGTCAGAACCTCCAAACCTCCGCTAGGAGTAATAGTGTTCTGTGCTCCTAACTATTTGATAAATAGAATACTTAATAAGATGCTAAGTAGTCTTCTCAAATTTAATTTTCATTAATATTGAAGCACTCGAAGTTAGGTGGCGTTCTGCGCAGTTATAAAATGGTCGAATAGAACACTCGTGATATAAAATAAAGAGAGCTTCCGTGCGTCGGCGTCGGAGGACTCGTCAAATTTTCGTCTATAAAGTTGATAAGCCGTGATCCGTGATCCGCGAGCCGTGATCGTCGAAATTATTCATGTGTTTAATAAAAAACTGCATAGGTACGTAACCAATTCCAAGAACAATTTTGTCTAATGTAATCTTTACACGTGCCAAAATCATTGCGCGCCAAATTACAATCATTGATATGATTAGCGCAGTTACAATACATGGTTGTTCCCAGAATAACTATTTCTGTTTATTCCAAGGGCGATCTAGTTAACAGCATTACAAAGAAACCATCAATAGGGAATTCCTACCAATTAACAGGCTCAGTCATATCTATTAGTATCAGCATTTCGCACTACATATTCGCAATATCATGGTGATATTTATGACTTCGACCATAATACCACATAATGAAAATGAGTTATTTCTGCAACTCAATTTTGATTGTATGTACCTATGATTGATTTCAATTTCAATTTATTTATTTTGGTCTGTGAACCTAGGTAACAAAATATGGTTTAAACTTATAATAGAACCACTAGATCCTGCTGATTAGCGTACAAACACTTTTGATTACTTAGGTATATAAGTATTGGATATTATTATATCATTTTGTAAAGGTAAAGTATCAATGGTCAGGCGACATTGCGAGGGCGGTAGGAGAACAGTGGATCCGGCAGGCACAACACCGCCAAGAGTGGCGTGATAGAGAAGAGGCCTTTACCCAGCAATGGGTGTTACCGGCGGAGTAGATAGATAGATAGAAAGTATCAATACTCCTCTGCAGCGCAGTGGATGAAGTTTGAGACGCAGCGCAGGAGGTTACGGGTTCGATGCCCGCTACGGGGCAAATGTTTATGTTCTGCAGATATTTGTTCCGGGTCTGGGTGTTTTTTATATAATGTGAGTGATATTTTTTTTAATTTGTAATTTTTTGTTATTAATTGTCTTGGGTTTCCTAGTTTGCAATAAAAGATAATAATTTCAACCAATTTGAACAGACTATTTTCATTTGAGAATGAATCTTATGACAAAGGAATAGCACACACAATTGGTGAATTTTTTGTTGTTAAAATCTAGTAACTTATTGCAGAATCGATGATATACAAGACAATTCGATACTACGTCGCGGGATACCCGTTGCACATTCGATATACGGCGTCGCGAGCACCATCAATGCGGCCAACTACGCCATGATCGTCGCCCTAGAGAAGACCTTGGAGCTCGGACATCCTATGGTGAGCAACAAACCTTTAGAATCTAGGTGAAATTCAATAAGCATTTTTTTGATAAGCTTTTTTGATAGCATTAGTAGGCCGCGTACCTACTAGATACCCAATAGATTAAAAAGCTAGATAATCAAAGGGTGAAGAACTAGCGTAAACATGTTTTAGGGCCTAACAATAAATATCTTATCGCTGATAGGTACCTAAATCTTAAAATCAAGCTCGGTACCAGCATCCCCTAAAATCTTAAAATCAAGGTCAATTTATTGAAAAATAAGTGACATTCTGCGCGGTCTCAAAATGTATCTTTGACGGCTAAAGCATTAGTTGTTAACTTGTTATTAAGACTGAGCTTGTCTGTATTATTGTCACGTTAAGTTGCTCCTGGCTAAAGTTAAGCCATGACTTTAGGCGGCTTAAAAACTCCGGCAATAGTTGACTACCATACAATACAAACCTATTGAAATACCAATTGGCTCTCAGTTCTAACAAAAATGTCCCAGTGACCTGTACATCTTAACTCTTGCATTTATGTATAAATTTGCATACATTTATTAAAATATGAATGCAAACAATCTGCATACATAAATATTTATCTGTGTCCTTTTATGTGACGCTCATCTTTGTATGCGTATTGTACCTATGTTTACAATGTGCTTTATCGCATGACTCTATAAGTCACACAATTGATTGTATCAAAATATTTATAGCTTTTTATCTATTTGGCCTGCACAACTACCTATAGATCTGAAGTGAATAAGAATCGGGGCCATATTGCAACAATGAATTTCCCGTTTCGGAAAATCTTGAGATATTCTAATATATCAATATAGTATAATAGTTAAGCAACGTTCTGAGCGGCCACAACTTGGATGGGTGACCGCAAGTGGCATTATCAGCTGAGCGCTTCTGTGCTTCGGAGGGCATGTTAAATAGTCGGCCCCGGCTTTTAAAGCTTTTAAAGGCTTTTTAGGTGGCCTAAAAACTCCTTCACCAGAGTTGGCCACTTGCTCATACGAACGAACGAACTATGTCAGCTTCATGCTTCATTAAACTTGTTGATGAACTAGCTTCCTTACATTGTATTTAGCTTAAACATAAACATCCTATATCTGTAGCTTTAAATAAAACTTGGCTCAACTCACACCAAAAGAGCATCGAAGAGCAGCGAAGCGCGGGCATCCGCGCGACTCGTTCGAGTTTCTCATGCGATAATAAGTATTATAGTAATGAAAATAAAGTTGAAATTCGTATGACATTGAAACTGCGCTCCGCTTTGCTGTTCTTCGATGCTCTTTTGGTGTCAGTTGAGCCTAAGAGCTCAGCTCTTGTCGGTGTAATGATGCAATTTCCTCCATATACTCGTTTCCAATGCGATCTCTTTTACTTCTTGATACGACATGACAGCGACCTTCTCTTTATCTGTAGCTGTTATTATGAAAGTAAATTATTTGATTAGAAGTGTTATTTCAGGCGACGCAGGTGTACACAGAGCAATTGCTGGAGTTGCATCGAGGACAGGGCATGGAGATATACTGGCGCGACAACTTCACGTGTCCCAGTGAGGAGGAGTACAAAGAGATGACTGTCAAAAGTATGCATACTTCTTCTTCTTTATTTTGGTTTCGCACGGCTTGTGCCACTGAGGTCGTCATAATAATGAAATGTGTCTTTTCCCTCAGAGACGGGTGGTCTCTTCATGTTGGCCATCCGACTGATGCAACTGTTTAGTGACAACAAGTCTGACTTCAGCAAACTGTCCGCCATACTCGGACTCTACTTTCAGATACGAGACGACTATTGCAATCTTAATTTACAAGAGGTAAGTCAGTTGTAACATGATGTAACTTTTGAAACTATCATGAACATTGTAAACTATCATGAACATTGTAAACTATCATGGACATTGTAAACTATCATGAATATTGTAAACTATCATGAATTTTGTAAACTATCATGAGTTTTGTAAACTATCATGAACATTGTAAACTATCATGAATTTTGTAAACTATCATGAATTTTGTAAACTATCATGAACATTTCAAACTATCATGAACATTGTAAATTATCATGAATATTGTAAACTATCATGAACATTGTAAACTATCATGAATTTGGAAACTATCATGAATATTGTAAACGCTATCGAACAGGATGATGTGATTCGTAGATGATTCGTGGATTGTTTTGGATTGGATGTATTTGTTTAATTGATACATTGTTTATTTGAGAAAAATGTATTTGGACATACTTCTGACTACACACACGACATTTTCTGATCTAAAAATGCCTAAAGATCTGAAGCGGTGAAAGAATATGTCTACCATCTTGGGAATATAGAGGAGACGTACTTAATAGTATTTTTTTTATTTCTTGTTTTCAGTACACAGAAAACAAGAGTTTTTGCGAAGATCTGACGGAAGGCAAGTTCAGCTTCCCCGTCCTTCACGCCATTAAGAACCAGGAGGGCGACAACCAAGTATTACGTATCCTTTACTAAAATGATCAGCATTGCCATTGCGCGGCAATGCTGCCAGTGTCTTGGGCATACTTCCGTCTGACAGTGGCTTGGATCAGTTGAGCTACATATAGATCCTTAGGTGGCTGAACTGGTTCTAATTGTATTTCGTACAGTTACGTAAATATGTAGTAGTTTATCAATGAATAGGTAGGTACGGTCCTGGTCATACTTATGATATTCAGATATGCTACGAAATTCTCATAGAAAATCTGTAGAAACACTAATTTTCCAATTTTCAAGACAACTTTAAATTATAGCTTTAAAATCTTAAAAAAAATACCAACCAAAAATGTCACTTTCAGAACGTTATGATTTAAATACAACAAAATACGTCGTATCTATACCCAGATAATTCAATTTAACAACAGGCTTTTGTAGGTTCAAGCTTTCATAAAAATGAAAAATAATACCAAAATCAATTCAATCAAGTCGCGATAGTTTAAAAAGTTTTAATACCAAAAATGTTGATGCCGGCGGGATTCGAACCATTCTGGCGTTCCATGGCCGAGTTGGTAAGGCAGTCCGGCTTGTATCACCTAATTATGGTTTAACATTACAAAAATTAAAGTTTTCTTATATTGTTTTAAAAAACTAAGCTTTCAA
Source organism: Xanthorhoe designata (assembly GCA_963582015.1). NCBI lineage: Eukaryota > Metazoa > Arthropoda > Insecta > Lepidoptera > Geometridae > Xanthorhoe > Xanthorhoe designata. Next base: position 2,533,913 of record OY757038.1, read on the forward strand.
ATAGTTCTCCTGAGCATTGTACAGATATCTTACGGCAGCGCACTCGCGACGTTGAAGTGAAGCGGTACTGTATCTCGCTGTTGGAACGATTGGGCAGCTTCCGGTACACACGGGCTATACTTATATCCTTGGACGAAGAGGCTAGGAACGAGGTATGGAATATAATCTATACTAATATTATATAGAGGTAAAGTTGGTTTGTTTGTTTGTTTGTATGTTTGGGGTAATGAGGAAGAACGAAAGAAAAAGAATTGATTCTGGTAGGACCTCAAGGATCGCATCAGTATCGTCTTACATGCTAGGTGATTCAAATAATCTCCGAAACTACTCATTCAATTTCTAAAATTAGCTCGATGTGCAGCATGGACTTTCCGAATGAAGGTAAGGTAGGCAGCGTAGGTAAAAGTAATACCTAATTTCGTCATCTGGTTACCATGCATATTGGTTTAGGAAACCTACTTTAGCTAAAACGGATATTAAATCTGTTGCTATCTCTTTTCATTGACATAAGAGTAACAAGAAAAAAACATTATTTAAACCTATATTAAATTGACAAATATTTATGAATAAGACCATAAAGTTACTTAGCTTGGGACTAGATGACTGTGTAAAAATGTCCAAAGATATTGATTTATTCTATATCTGTTACCAGGTGGCCCGTTTGGGAGGAAACCCGCACTTAGAAGCGCTTCTAGACGAGCTTCTCAACTGGCGACGAGAGAGCAAGACAAGTGAACTTAGTGCTGACACTGTCTAAAGTTCTAAACGATTGCAAGGTTCACATTTAATACCGGCACCACACATGGGCTTCAACTTGGTTCCAACATTACAATGGCCAATGGCAGTGCTCCATTTACGGTTATTCGACACAAACGGAGCATTGCCATTGGTCATTCTAATGTTGGAACCATGTTGAATCCAATGTGTGGTGCCTGCATAAGAGACGACACATTAGCCGTTTTGAAGCGCGTTTAAAGAACCAAACGACACATAAAAACGTACACACACACGTACGCATTCAAAGCACGTGTCTGACTGTATACGGATGTATTGTACCTTTTAGTTCTTTAAATGCGCGTTTAAAACGCCAAATGTGTGTGTAGAAGCTCTAGCATTACCATAGAACTCGACTCTACGAATAACATTTATAGAAGACCAGACAAAAAAAACATAGATTTAGCGTTTTGTTCCATTTACCATGACTACGAAATCATAAATAACTATGCAACGATTTCGGTTTTCAGGGGGCTGTTTCTGAAAATCGACATTGAATAATAAATACCTAAGTAAATTATACTTACTTTAAAATAATTATACTTAAACTTTGATTCTCGTTTAGTTTAGTTGTGAAATACGGACTTGTTATGCAATAAATGAACTGGTCATTAGTTTTATATCATTTGCGGATTTACCTTCAAGAACGCAGGTTTGAATCCTGTCGGAGCCGTTAACTTTAGTAAGATTTTTCATTTATAATGAAATACCTCCAAGAATTTCATTGTATCGCCATAATATTTAGAATAAGTTGTAACTATTTCCAATTTATGTGCTATAGTTGATTATTTGTTGTTACTTATATATAGAATACGTCAACTTTACAGTCGAAAAACGATTTCAACATTTAATAACAATGCATTTATGACTATTATTTTAAATTTCCGAAATTTTGTGACTCCAATCCAAAATTGTCATAGTTTTGGCAAAGACAACTCTATAATGCAAATGCAATGTAAATTTGTAAAACTAAAAATACTTTCTTCGCTGCATGAAAAGGTTTCATCAATCAATGTATTGTGTGAGCTTCGAATAATATATTTGATTTAGCGCTTATTTAAATAAACAAATTATGTACTTAGTTTATGTTTAGTACTTTGTTAGATTATTGTAATTGCGAAAAAGTTATCATTCTTTGTAACACTACCTATAATTTATTGTGTAAGATTTTAAATATTTTTGTACTTTTTCATAGCTACTATTTTTTTATGAATCTGTTGTTATCGCTCACCATAATTAGTAGTTTTAAATAAATCGACCAAAACATTACTGACAGTTATTTAATTATGTATAGGGTGTATAAGAATACTCTGAAAAAAATAAAAATGAGCATAATTATGCTTTTAGTATGCTTTTTAATTTTCAGTCAATTAAAAGCCCATGTTTCAGTTCGCAAAAAAATATTTTTTTACAATTTAGATACTTATACTTACCTACCTATGACTCGTTATTTTAAAAGTGAAATAAAAATAACGTTATACGTTAAATAACTGTTATGTAAGCACTTAACTTAGTAGCGCGTGGTCTTAGATTGACTTTGGTCGCTTAGCGATGCTTGGTAGCTTACTTGTCTAGACGTTAATTATATAAATATCGTCTTGTTTATCTGTGTTGTGGAAATACACACATTCTACCAAAAAAACAGTCTTAAAGGCTTTCTATAGATCTGTTATCAGTGGCAATTCGGAGTATCGCAAAAGCTAAACTTAACCTTCACTAACCAAAAAATGTTGCCGTCCCTTTCATAGCGATTGGAATAAAAAGGATGGCATTAATTTTAGTTAGTTTAGTTTAGCTTTTGCGACACTCCGAATTGCCACTATCATCTAGTATAATTGAGATAAGACAAAAAACATCTTTGCCTTTTAAAATTTACAAATGATGAATAAGGTCAGTGTGAAATTACATTATGTACAAATTATTTTCTTTAGTAGCGAAGCTAATTTGTAGGTATGCTAAAGTGTTCGGGATAGGTAAGTTGGTTTATTTCTAAATAGAGTAGAGATTATAAAAGTCTAATAATAGTTTAAGAGTGGCTTAAAATTTTAACTTTATGATCTCTTTTGGGCCTGTTTTATATTTACTAACAAGTTTGCTTAAACCATTTCGTCACGCGGCAATCAATACTACAAAAATAATGAAACATTTGTTTGGCGGTTTGAAATGTTTTAATTATTTTGTAAAACTTCATTCGTCATCTTGGCTTTAAAAGTACTTAGACGTTCGTTATTAAGTAAATCGTTAAGTGCCATGACATTGCAACAATAGGTATTTCCTGGTACTAGAATTTAAGTAGTTATATTCTTTGTAATGTAGATTGTTTGAGTTACAAAACATCCACCGAACCAAACTATTGTGATTTATAAATCTCGGCAAGGAACTTGAGGTAAACTATTCAACTAGTCATTATAATAGCACACGGGAAATTACTCACGTAAAAATAACGTCGATTTAGTTAGATAATGTTTTCATTCTTCCGGAGAATCTTCATCTGGGTATGAGTGTGGTCACTCGCGGTCGCGTCGCACACTGCATATTGGTATTTAAATCGACGATATTTTTACGTAAGTAATTTCCCGTGTGCCATTATAATGTCTAATACAACTCACGATAGTTTTGAAAGTGTTCAAACTAGTATTTTGTGATAATAATATGCGCAAATCCGTAATCTCTGCCCATCCCTTATTTGTTATTTCTACAGATCAGTCGTTTGGTCACGTAGTTGAAAATTAGCTTTATTCTTTTAAATTTTGCTGTTTTGTAGTTAAAGCTAGCTAGAGATTAGGCGTACCTACCTACTTGCACATTCCAATTTTTTGAGCTTTTAGATCTTAGGCCTAAATGTACTTATTTTAGTGTTGCTAGCCAAACGGGACAATAATAAAGTAAAACAATGCTAAATCATACATTATGAGATCATTTTTTGTACAGCTGTTGTGAATATATTTACTCACATAATTAAACATTTTGTTTTTATTTCATGTTTGCGGTGTACCTAGTTATAACATATCTACTGTATGTCTTCCAATATAATGACAATAAATAGAAAATTAGATAAATGTTGGTGTTGTTTCTGAATCCTTTTGTTTAATTCATACGAAGTTGTCACTTTCAACGAAACAGCATTCTAATCTTCTTATCCGTTCATTCAAAATAATTGATTATTCACTATAAAATACTTGGACTGAGAATTGCAAATAGTTCACTCACAATATTTGTACTAATAAAAATGGATAGGTAAAGGTACCTAGTATAACAAACTTAAATGATTTTTTTAGGGTAGATTAATAATAAAAACGGATGGATATGAGCGTAGCAGTCGTTGAGCGAGTCGACTACCAGGCAACCAGACATTCAAAGGAGCTACACAGATTGCATGAGCGGGATGGGCGCTTCTTGTGTCTCATTCGCACGAGTGTGACGCGTAGACGTAGTAGTATGACGTTGGTAGATTACTCACCGAGTATACTACTAATCTTTTTGTTAATTGGAGTATACTACGTCCGAGTAAGATGTAAGCTTCGCGTGTCTCGCTCGCACACTCACTTGCGAATGAAAAGTAAAATATTCTGAGGTAAAATAGTAACCTCTTAAAAGTTTCTGCTATCCTAGTAGGTACCTGATATCGTAAAGTTTTTTTATTTTCGAAGGCAAGAACGAGCTTAGCAATCGGTAATCGAGTTGAGACTACCAGGCAATCATAAATTCAAAGGAACTGCAAATTGCAGGAGCGGGATGGGCGCTTCTTGTGTCTCACTCAACGTAGTAGATTACAGGGTAAACCCATTCATATTTGGAGGTGGAGTTACTACGACACCTGCGCCCGTTCATCACAGCGTTGCGCGGCTGAGACGCAAGCAGCGTGCATCTCGCTCACACACTTGTGAATGAAGAGTGGAATAGTAACCTCTTCATCGTTTCTGCTATCCTGGTACCAGAGGCCCTAGCCATGTTACATTTCGACAATCGCTTTCGATTAGAAACTAAAAAAAATGTATAGGAATTGACATTCGATGACGAAAACTCGAGCGATCAGAAATGTCAAATCAAAGGTGTAGCGATGATAGAAATCGAATCGCTTCATAGCGAATGCCGGTTGGCTAGGCCCTCTGGTACAACAAACTCAACAAATTCAGCTTGTTTTTCTGTTTTAAAAATTTGTTGTTACAAAGTTTTTTTTATTTTTGCGTTTTGTATACCTTCCTTTTATGAAAAAGATTAATAAGTATGTACATATTAGTAGACGTACTATAAATATGGAGGTACCTACTTACCGTAAAAAATGCATTTTAAAACTACCTAGGTACCTACCCTGTTTTTGTAAATAATATATATTTCATAATTTTTAATACCTATAAAAAACTTTGCTTATTTTTATTAAACTACCCTGTTTTATTAATAAAAATATTGTCATTGAACTTATGTAATTTGCAGTCAGGTAGTTCAACAAAAGTTGAAAAAATTGGATTGTTTAGCAGTTGAACTTGCATTCTCCAAGAAGACGTCGGTATATGTTCTGAAATGTGAAAAATCTGATAGGTCTGTGTGAAATGACCAGCTATTTATAGTCTCAGTTGTTATAATTACTAGCGGCTAATAATCAGGTTATTATGTCCATCTGGAATAAAGTATTCTGTAAATGGTAAGTTTATATCAAATAAGTGCGAAATAGTGGTTCCAGAGGGAGGTTACCATTCACATGTAAACAAAGATCGCTCTTCCAAGGGCGTTTTTATTTTTTTCTCTAACCAATCGATCTACGGCAGACAAAACCAGTCGACGTCAATCGATAGCATTTGTATGGTGGAAACCATCGATCGACGTCGACCAATCCATTCTACAATCGAGAGATGTCATCGATCAAAGATCGATTCTAATGGTCTGTTAACACTTTCATTAGTATACTTAGATAGATTACATAGACAAAAACCTCTCAAGTAAAGAATATGAAATGAAAAACAGGGCTAAATGTTTATGTACTTTATTAAATTTTTACAGTTGTCACAAACTACAGCACTGCGACTCGAATATGTTTTCGTTGGACAAAATGCTTCCGTACCATAATCAACCAACATAAATAAATCTATCAATAAAATTATTTTTATATAAAATTTCATAATTGTCACAATAAAATATTACAATTTAAAAATCTAAGTTCATATACAAATAATCTCTTATTGAAACTAAAATACGAAAGTCGAAGCGGTTTTAATGGAAAAAACATGATGTTTTATCACAATGTTACGGACACTTAGAATAGTTCCTCCAGTAGATTCTATCAAATATACATAAAGTTACATTTTAACATAAGCATTTTTGTTTCAAGAAAGCAAAAGGTTCTATAGAAAGCTAGTCCACTACATTGTAAGCCTTCCACGCTCAACGACACTGCTAGTATCATATTATCGAAACACTAACGTATTTATCGATGCCTATTCTATGCAGCATTTAAAAAAAAACTTACACAAATCGTAGCTGTCCACTTTAAGTATACTAAAAAGACACGGACCTCAATAATTTGAGTGAAATTTAGCTCTAAAAAACGCTGCACAGAATTTACATTACAAAAGATTTGTAGAAGATTATAAATCGTGAAAAACCTAGTGCTTTATTGAAAAATTAAAGTTAAAAATTACTCTCCATTGACGCAGAACATGCCTTCCCTTAGTTCATTAGCAATACAGAAGTAAAAAATCTACTAAATTGTTAAATATTACTATTCAAGTTTTCGAAATAATTTAACACTCAAGTTAGGCGCGGGCCTTTAGTCAAAAACTTTCCTTTGCTCTCAGTCAAAATTTTATTAGTAAAAAGTTACGTCAAAATAATTAGTAATTTTGGTCAAACGAAGATCGAAAGAGAAGCATGTTTCGCATTAATGGAATGTTGACATCTATAAAATATATTACAATTTATTATCTTATTAGAATTAATACATTTTATTAGCACACTAAAGTAAGAATTAATATTAAAACGCACAGCACACACCATTCATGTCCAAAAGTTGTCATTGTACTGTATATTTTTCCTATACGATGGTCCTGCCATCTATCTAGTGGTTAGAAGGTTTATGTTTACGTATATGTCGATGGTAAAATGACAACTCTTGGGTTCCACACACACTCTTGAAACATACTATTTTCTGTCTAAAAAAGGGGTCTTTGTTGTTGTGTGATGTACAATGCAAAATATAATTCATAATTTACGCTAAAAGGCACAAAACTCGTGTAAATTTTACAATATAAATTCGACATAACTTATAGGTAGCAGTAAACATTAAAATTTAGGTTGAACTGTGAAAAACATCAGAAAAATTGCCAAAAAATTGGCAACACTAAAAATTTTTCTACTTTTTGGTGAGAAATAGTGTAAATGTTAAACATTGAGTTCCTTCTAGGAGGGTTTAAAGTACTTACTAAGTGGCCATGAAAGTTTCCACATTTCTTGACACCAAATAATTCCTTTTTTGTTATTTACAAAATTACATCAAATAGTCCAGTAGCCACTTCCAAATGGTAAGAACTTAACGTAAAAAATGCTCACGACTGTGTCCCCAAGTATTGATAGTAGTCATTCTATGCTCTTCAGTCACGTAAGCTCCCTTCAAAAAGGGCTTAAGGTGACCCTTCCCGGCGCGTCTATCATCGACGCGAGCATGGCTTGTTGTTTCATCCAGCGCAATGCTAGAAGAAGAAGCAAAGCGAAAAGAGAGAGATAACGCATCAGAGCTCGGCATTCAGTTAGTACTTTCGCCGCTCACTCGCTCACTCGAAAAATAGTGTGCGGAAATTTCATAAAAGGTGTTCCAGGAAATACGTGTTTTTTAGTAAGCCTTACAAGTTTGTAAAATAAATGCTTGTCATTTAGAATCTCCATAACATTTGCAAAGTTTCTATCACAATATTGTCTTTACTTTTACAATTTATGAGTACATTATGAACGGCCAAAGTTCAGGTAAAATTTATGCAAAAAGCAGGTTTTTGGAGGCTTATACTGAATTTGTTTCTCAAAATTTTGATTTTTAGTTTTCATAGAAACCTAGATATAGTGCACAAGATACCTATTAGTTCAAAAGTTTAAAAGAAAGATCTGTTACAACTGCATAATCACGTACGAGCGTTTGTATGAAAAGTAAGCCGGGTTGACCGCTCTTAAGGCAAAAATTGACACTCGTGTCAAGGCACAGTCTGTGATATTAAACTGATGATTTAGACATCAGACAATGATAATTTGAAACGACAATTGAATTAATGACAATACACAAAGTAATTGCTTAGTTTATTTAGCCACGCTGATGTTTATCATGCAAGGGATACCTGCAAGTCTGTTTTTCGGGGATACAGTCGTGAACCTGCAGTTTTACTGTCATATTTGACAGTTTGCATTGCGACTTTCCGACAAGTTAGCCGATCAACTTACTGATCTCATATCTATTGCAACTATCACACAACAACAGAGGCAACAGCGACAGAGGGCGTTTGGCGACACGAAATTTTACTGTTTTCCGGTCCGAATGTCAGTTTCACCAAGTGTCTTGTCTCCTTATTTCTGATAAGTTAGAAGAGGACAAAGACATTTTCCGGACCGGAAGAAAGTAAAATTCCGTGTAGTGCACAAATACCCAGAGTGGCAGCGAGGCGCGAGCGTGCGGGGCGCGGGGCGCGGGCGTGGGGGCGGCGGGGGGACCTCACGGGATCCAGCCCACCACGTAGCTTCGGCTGCGGGTGAAATTCGACACGCGACGGATGCGCCCACCTGAATATACACATAATTCTATTACTATATATATAGGTACACGTACCTTTACAAAATACAATACTGCTGTATTAGAAAAAAGGGGGAATTTAACATTTTTTTATAGACATAATAGGAATCAGGAAAAAAGCTGATTCTGAATATACTCGTATATAGGTAAACAAGTTGTCGGAAAAAATGTTAGATCAGCCCCTTTCGGTTACACGGCAGAATAGCCGCCGCAAAAATAATGTTTCTAATAAGTGGCCTCGTAAATGTACGATTAATAAATTACCAGTAAAGCGCTTAAAACCAGAACGGTTTTAACTTGCTATATTGATAATACAATTTCGATTCACAATACACAAAATGATATAAAAGAAAATGAAAATCAGAGAGAGTAAGATAGATGCTGGTAATGCGCTACTCTCATTTGCAATTTAGCTCGGAGTAAAGTCTTACCATTTATTTAGATTGTTTTGCAAAACTGTTATCACATTTTAACTGAATGGATTCACTTTGTTGAAATACAGAAATGAAAGGTAAAATGATAATACACCGTTCACATCTGCCTTTCAATTTGAAAATGACCAATTCATTTTGCTCGGTCGGAAGTGGTCTGAATGTCTGTTGCTATTTTAAATATTAATAATTAATACCTTAGTTTAATAAATGCATCAAAGAGTGGACGACATTAGTTGAAAATGAGCAAATTGAGTGTAACCAGCTTTACTGAAATTATTAAACTCATGCTATCATTTGAAATCATCTAGCATCAGATGCTAGATAATTTCAAAATGATAGCAAAAGTTTTTCAACCTATGAAGGTGTAAACGAAGGCTTTTCATTTGAAAATAGTTATCGAGGCCTTCGACTGATTAGACTGTTAACACGATAATTTTTTAGCCAATAAACGACAAGTATTTAATGTTTACATTACTCAATTAGTTTTTACTTTTAAACTATACTCATTTAAATAATACATTTTCTTTAATTTGCAAATGAACCATGACACCATTCTAATTCTTATGACAAGTGGTCATGAAGTTGGTTTAGACCAAGACCCTGTACAAATAATAGAACAAAATGTTTCGTAGAGTGGAGTAGGATTTAAGATGCACATTTCAGCATACACATATCATCTCATATCGGGCTGTGGGTGCATGTCAACATATATTCGTAACATGCACACAAATGGGAATATCGTGCTTACTTACGAACTTGCTATTTGTGGCACATGAAAGTTGATCAATGAAATCACATCAATATTTGTGAATGCAAATTGAAAAATGAACATTCTTCGTTGAATAAGCTGTGAAAACGAACTTTGTTTCATTGATGATTTATATTATTTATATAATTTAAAGATGCAACAGATAATAATTTACTATACGGTATCTGGGAATTTTTGTGTTTAAGTATTTTACTAAAGTAAGTAGTAAGTAAGTAAGTAAGTAAGTATTTTACTAATAGCTTCTGTTTCGTAATTTAAGTTGAATCTTATGATACCTAAATGAAAACCAGCATTTGAATTATTGATAAAACTTACGAACACTATTTTAAGCTCCAGCCTTAACCGATGAACCGGCTAATTAGCTTAACCATTATCCGTTGCATCACACGACGACGATCATTCAATTGGCCTGCAGGGGTATTGCCTAACTTGTCGCGAAACAAAATTGATCGCTATCAGAAAAAAATCACAGGATAACTGTTTTTTTTCTGATGGCGATCAATTTTGTTTCGCGACAAGTTAGGCAATACCCCTGCTGGTAACACCCTACAATAATAATTGTATGTACTGTGTTTTTTTTCTGATAGCGATCAATTTTGTTTCGCAACAAGTTAGGCAATACCCCTGCTGGTAGCACCCTACAATTGTATGTTATGAAGATAGCATATAAAACTTACCACATGCGTAGATTAAGAGTCTAAGCGCTGTTCTGGCTCCGGCGCTGCTGGCGTACTGCAATACACACACGGACACGTTGACACACTTTTATATACATACAGTCATGACAACTGACATTCACTGCACTTTATCTACTTTTTCTACAAATTGTAAAATTAATAAGATCCAAACTTTGAAAATTTAACAGTAACGTGGCCTTTAAAATTGATTTCTTATTTACTTTTATGATCTTTTATGATTCAAAATAAAGGCTTTGTCCACTAAGATTGAAATACCATAATACATATTTTCGTTACCTACATCAATCTTAGTTTTAAATCAGTTTAATTATTTTCATCACTAATGTAAGTAATGAATCTAATGATTTAAAAATAAAATAGTAAGTAATAATAATTTCATAAACCAAGCATTGATCCTATAAATATTTTATTTAAAATCAAAGTTTGCTTGTACAGTAATGTCAGCTGAAAAAAAATAAAGGTACAACATCGGTATAATTACAAATGCAAAGGAATAATATCAAAAACACGTTTCGGTTATCATCAGACCATGCGAACACGTTAGGTGCTTAGTGCGTCACGGTCATACAATCATTCGGTTAGGTCAAACTTCATGCCTACAGTTAGTTAGATTTCTCCTCTTAAATAAATGTTGAGTAGCCTCTACACAGTATGATATCTTTCAAGATAGCGATAGCGAAAGTGATGACAGATACATAAAAAATGTTTTGCTAAAACTAGTGTTTTTTGCCCGTATTTTATTTAGTAACATAACTTTTCAAACTACATTAGAACTAGCTGAGCCATCTAAGGTTCATTCGTTTGTTCGTATGAGCAAGTGGCCAACTCTGGTGACGGAGTTTTTAGGCCGCCTAAAGGCCTCCGTCATGGCTTAACGACTTTAAAAGCCGGTAAAGGCATATTTAAAGGTTCATTTGGGGCGATTCTGAGTGTCGCAAAAGCTAAACTAAACTAACTAAAATTATTGCCATCCTTATTATTGCTATCGCTATGAAAGGGATGGCAACAATTTTAGTTAGCTTAGTTTAGCTTTTGCGACACTCAGAATTGCCACTATTGTGAATCTATAGCTCAACTGATCCAATTTACTGTCAGTTGGAAGACATTGGCAAAATTACGTTTTCCTAAGAGAATTTTATACGTGATTACCGAATACATTCTTTTTTTAATGAAAGAAATCATGCTGAGTTCATTGGCTATACATTTGAGGGGTAAGGTTCTTTAGTAATTCAATCTGTGAGTTAAATGCAAAACTGCATCCCGTTAAGGGATACCCACAGCCGACGAAGCAGAACTCTCGTTAGCTGAAGCCACTGAGCTGTGAAAAAAACCGTTATTTTCCGAAAAATATCGGCTAGAAAAACTAGTATTTTACCGATGCTCACGACCGTTTCTATCTAATTATTTGTTATGCTCCCCTCTCGGCTAAAAATTAAATGTTACATTAAAATCATTGTCAAGTTCGAAAATAATAAATTTTGTATTAGTGTATCGAGTATCGAGGTTTGTAGCTGAGGTTTTTCAGAGTCAAGAAATAATCGTTTAGAAAGTGTAAATATGTTAAATAGTATATACCACTAAATCCATGCGGTTGAAGCAGGGGGAAGTGGCATATTTTGAATAAGTTGTTTTATATTTTACTAGGTGCAGTTTTATAAGTCCTGAACTAACTACGAGATTTTCAAAAACATTACCACATTTGAAAAAATACGACCATACTACCGGACGATATCATCCTTGATACTACGAAGATAAACTTATCAGTTTTGACTACACTTACTCCTTCATTGACATTTCCTGATGTTAGGATAATATTTAGTCTATCACTCCCATGTATACGTAAAGGGAAGACCACAGATTCTGCAGTCTTTAGGACTTTAAATACACTACCTCATCTAGGCCATCTATATATGCAAAAAAGATTCGAAAAATGTAAAATAATAAGAAGCCTATATAGTAATAAGGGAAACCAATAAGTACATGTCCTTTCTCTGTGTATTATTTTTATATTATGTGTTTTTGTGTACAATAAAGAATTAAGTTCTGTAAAGTTCCTTTAAGTATCTGCGTACAACAAGATAACTCTACGTATAAAACTGCACCACGTTTAGTCTGCCAAAAAGTAACATTACATAAGCTAAGCGAAGAATGTTATCTGCCGTGCCAACATCGTACCACAGGCGTGGCAAATTGATACCTCGGTATTACTGACTACGCGCCCCCTTCGGTAGGTTGTTAAAAAATCTGAATTGAAGTCGCAGAGTTAGGTCTTTCCGTACTGCAATGGAAGAAAATACTCTCAAATACATCACTCATTGTTTGGGGTCACATAACTGGGTTTAAACTTGGACAACACTACTTCACGCTGTTTTAATTCTAAAATAAAAGCACAATTTGTATTGCTATCTCTTTTGCTCGTTACAAAATGGCGCCTACTCCATCTGTAATGCTCTCTCATTTGTTTGTATGGAGAGAGACAGAGGCGGCAATACAAATAAGCGACAAAAAAAAGTTACAGAGTAAAAAGTTTCTAGTTAAATTGTCCAAGTTCAAAGTAATAGTGTAAAACCTCACTACAACATTACACAGGTGGGTCACGCGTGAGTGTGTGTGTCATACAGCGCGACTACTCACGAATGGGGATTGGGGTTTATGTCTGGTCGCTCGGCTTTTACGAACGGATCCACTCCATTTATCTCTTTATCTTCTACATCGACCGGTATCACTCTTTCTGTTTGTGCTTCTGGCACTGTTTTAGGTTCGTCTGGTAGCTTAGCCTCGACAGTGATGGACTGTTCGACGTTGGCTTGTTCTGTGGTGGGTGTGACGGCCTCAGCGCTAGGCGGGGTAAGGTTGAAGAAGGAACTGTCAATGCCAACAGCCGGGGGTCGGCCGCGCGGTAGTCGAAGACTGAGTGACGCACTAGCTCGCTTTAGTACTCGGCAATCTGGTTAGCAGTGGGGTTATATTGACCTCTGATTGTTACACTAGTTCTTTTATCAGTCACTAAGTTATATCTCAATCGATATAGTGAATAAAGGAACAGTGTTCAATAACAGTTTGCGCGATGAAGCTTGAAAATAATGAGCAATATAACTTTTGTGTCAGGGGTTAGATTTGGTCGATAATAGTGAAGTCAGAATTCTGATCAGAATTATAAACATTTTAAAACATTTTGATGTTTTTTGAAGTTCTTTGAAGTGAGACACAATCAATGTAATGTAAAAATAGATTCGAAAATATGATTTTAAAATCTAGACGCTATAGCGTAAGACAAGCTTCATCGCATCAAAATTTTAAATCAATAAAATATAACTCTCCAAGATGTTCAAGTTAAACACAAATGTTATTGCAGTTGTCTTTGCAATGATTTTTTAACATTTGAAGATTGTACACACATGTTGTCGATACTTTAAGGTGATTCGCCGGGATACTTTGCTCTCATTGGTTGAAATACGCATGACGTGATATCTGTGTGTTCTTATTGGCCAGTCTTTGGTGTTTGTATGAAGCCATAGCGACGCGACATGTTATGGGTTGTGGGTGACCAAACTGCCTTCTTGCGTATGTGCAAAGGCGTGTGAGTGTTATAAAAGCCGACATTGGGAATCGTAAAAATTCAACTAATTTTTACAAAATTTTAGACAAAATAAATTGATAACGGATGTTATAATACTATTAAATAAATAAGTTAGTGCTGTATACGAAAACATAAATAAATAAATATCTCTAGAACTTTTTGTCTTTAAAATTATGATAAAAATTTTCATTTTTTTATTTTTTTCACAGTGAAAAAATTAAAGTAGGTACCATACTTTTACAATGTAAAACAAAACTGGTTTTGATCAAAGATTTAGATTTCTTGAAATTTCGCATTTAAATATTCTTCTTATTTATTTTGAAAACATTGAAATAAGTACTTAACTGTTATTTCATAAAAAAAACATGTACAAATTCTACATAAAGGTTTTTTTTATTTGAAATAATTCTACAGAAACCCAATGCCGGCTCATAGGATACATAAATATAAGAATAGATGTGTTTACTGTGACGAGTGAGCGAGACGGGTAGATGTGCTGCGTACGCCATCTGTCGTGTATTCGAACATTTAACGAAAATGTAATAAACAAAACATCAGTAAGACAATTATTACCGAAAATTGTGAACAAAATAAACTATGAATTTATTTTTTCTATCAACATCATTGAAACAAAAAATATATGTTTTAATTTTAGATTAAGTATTTTAATATTTTTTTTTAATAAAATCTTTTTTCTAAAATAAAAATGTTTAGTTATTTTTTCTTGGAATTCGGGATTTCGTTTATTTCTTTTCGGTAAATAAATGCCAAACAATGTTTTTTTTAATACCAAATTTCTAATGAAGAAATAAAATATTACAAATAATATTTTTTAAGATCAATATGATGATGTCATCATTATGGTAATTTAGTGATTGTAGATGTCTAGATGTGTTTAAAACATTGCATATGTATTAACTAATTAATATCTTTGGTTATAATGATGATATAAATATAAAGAAGTCCCAGTAGAATACCTAAATAGAAAAAGCTGTAATACATAAAGCAATATAAAATTATATATCTAGCGGAAAATTATTGTGGAACTTTTTAATCTGTATCAATTTTTGGTATTAAATTCAATGTTTTTTTTTTATTCCACTATAATTTTCCACGCTTGTATAAATACTAAAGAAGAGGTCATTTGTTTTTGTACTAAAAAGAAACAATTGATAATTGGAGTCAACATGAGATCAACGGAACTTACGTCCAGTTTTCTCTCTCTTTTACCCGACTCAAGAAATAGTGACCTATTTCCTTAGTTCCTAAGTCTTATTTTGTATTTTAAAATCTATCCGCTTGATTCTTCCTCTTTGTGTTTATTTCTTTTTTCTGGTGTACAATTATCTATTCTATCTATATAATTATCTATTTTCCCTCAGTTGTCCTTTACACAATTATAAACTATCCCGCCTCATTACCCATTTTCATACTATTATAATAAGTCAGAAGACAAATAAATACCTCTATAGCAATCAAGCTACCCTCTCACTACTCCCTTTCCCGCTCACTATCAAATTTCCACCCACTACACCTTTGACTATCAAGCTTCCCACTACCTCTTTTACTACATATTCAACCCGCTAACCATTGTACTACCCAGTCCCGACTACCCTTCCCACTAGTCTCCCCATTACTTACTACCCATTCCCCGCTTCTCTTCTCTACTCTGTCCGCCCTCCCTCACTTCCCTACCCCCCAATTACTTCTATCAATGTGTTGCAAATAGCTACCTCTCTCCTTATCTCTCCTACCCTTCTTACAACAAAGCCTCCCCACTTCCTACTACTCACTCCTCACACTCACTTCTATCGATATTCCACTGCCTGCCTGTAATTCAGGTGCAGACCAAGTTGAATGCTTTACTATTCATCTTACTATACATTCCTTATCCATCTATCTAGATCCCCCGCCTACCAAGTCTAACCACTACCCCCCACTCCCCGACTTTCTACTCTCCCCACTACCCACTACCCCACTCACTTCTATCGATGTTCCGCTGCAGATGGCTGGCGACGCGGTGACGCGCGTCGCTGTACTCGAGGTGGAGACCGAGCCGAAGCAGCGTCGGGTTCTGTTCAACCAGAGATGTTATCTCCATCTCTATCTTGTTGCCGAGGACTTGCGATCGCTGGAAAGAGACGGGAAGTTGAGTGGCGTTTGTGCATTAACCAATTCGTTCTTTCTTGTCAATTTTGTATAGACAAACGTCAATATGTCAAAGATAAGCAAAACCGTAAGTATAGATCGCGCCATGTAAAAAGAGCGCTGGCTGACAGGTGCGCAGTAGGCAAAAAACACCTAGACCAATCAAACTACCTATTTAGATAAATCCGAGCAACCCCTCACCTGGTTAGAAGCGCGGAACTCCTCAACACTGTTAGTAGTGAGTAGAGCCTTCACTATAACAGCACCACTCCAGCCGGACTGATGAAGTTGGTCTCCACATTGACGACCCTGAGCGTGGAGTTGTGCGCGACTTCATACCATTGATTTAGCGAGTGCTATTGGTTCGTCAGCGATTGAACACAGACGCAAACATACCCCTACTTCCTCTCAGCGCTCTTTTTACGTGGCGCGACCTATACCTATTTCGATAAATCCGAGCAACACCTCACCTGGTTAGAAGCGCGGAACTCCTCAACACTGTTAGTGGTAAGTAGGGCCTTCACCAACAGCACCACTCCAGCCGGGCTGATGAAGTTGGTCTCCACATTGACGACCCTCAGCGTGGAGTTGTGCGCGAGCGCCGCGGCGAGCTGGGCGGCGCTGCGGTCGTTCAACCCGACGTTCACTAGACACAACACTTCTAGATGGGTGTTGCTCTTGAGACCTTCGAAGAGCTTCTCGAACTTCTCGTCGCTTATGTTCTGGGAAAGGTGAAAATAAAAGGTTTAAAGGATTGACATGCACATTTCTATTAAGTAAGTAATGCTATTTAATAAATATTAATGCTAGTTAAAAGTTAACACACAAAATTCTAGTACGCTTGCAAGCAATCTAAAGGTGTTTAAATTATTATGGCCTAGTCATAAAGATTTTTCAATTTAATATAGACTAGCTGTGCCCCGCGGTGTTACCCGCGGTGAATAAGTTAATAGATTTTTTCGTTAAATAAGTTAGAACGTCGTTAGTTAATAAGTTAATGGATTAGAACGTCGACTGGGTGAACCGATTTTGATGATTCTTTTTTTGATCTGATGAGGATCGTCAGAGATATGAATAAAAATGCACCTTGAGAGTGCAGAAAATTACTATTTTCTTACGTAATTGAAATTTTATTCATAAAATTTTTAATTATTAATTTTGGTTAAGACCAATGCGTCATTGTGTCACTTGATTTTGGTACTCATAGAACGGGATGACTGCTGGTCGGTTACTATTCTATGGTCTAACATAGTTTATTTTGCTCGCAAAATATTCAAGAAGCTACCATGCGAGCGAAGCGAGCTTCGACCCAAGCGAGCGCAGCGAGCCGAAATTTTTAAGACAAATTCGTCATGTGACACTTGATTTTGCTTAAGGTGCTCATAGAAAAGGTTAACTGTTGGTCGGTCCCTATTCTAATGTCTGACATAGATCAATTTGCCAGCAAAATATTCAAGAAGCTACCATGCGAGCGAAGCGAGCGGAATTTTTAAAAACAAATGCGTCCTGACGTGATACTTAATTTTGCTTATGGAGCTCATAAAAAAGGCTGACTGTTGGTCGGTTCCTATTCTATGGTCTGACATAGTTTATTTTATTTGCAAAATATTTAAGAAGCTACCGTGCGAGCAAAGCGAGCCAAAATTTTTAAGAAAAATGCGTCATGTGACACTTGATTTTGCTTATAGTGCTTATAGAAAAGGCTGACTGTTAGTCAGTCCCTATTCTATGGTCTGACATAGATCAATTTGCGAGCGAAATATTCAAGAAACTATCGTGCGAGCGAAGCGAGCTTCGAACTAAGCGAGCGTAGCAAGCTTCAAACTAAGCGAGCGTTGCGAGCCTTTTAAACTCGAGCCGAAATTTTTAAGAAAAATGCGTCGTGTGACACTTCATTTTGCTTATAGTGCTCATAGAAAAGGCTGACTGCTAGTCTGTTCTTATTCTATGGCCTGACATAAGTTCAATTTGCTAGTAAAATATTCAAGAAGCTACCGTGCGAGCGTAGCGAACTAAGCAAGCGCATCGAGTTTCTTAGACTCGAAATTTTTAAGATAAATTCGTCATGACTGACACTTATGTTTGCTCATGGTGCTCAAAGAAAAGGCGCTGGTCGGTTCCTATTCTAAGGTCTGACACAGTTCAATTTGCTTGCAACAGATTGAAAAAGCTACATGCGAGCAAAGCGAGCGTAGCGAGGCTTTTAGACTCGAAGCGAGCCGAAACTGTGGGAAATTTAATAAAATAGCGATGATGAGGTGCTGTACCGAATTTTAATTGAAGACACAAATATAAACTTTGTCCTAAATGGTTTATGTTGAGTCAGAAATATTTATATCGGGGATTTATCTACGTACATAAGTCCCAATTCCGTGAGATTATCGGGACAAAAAAAAACAATAATTGAAATTCGTTAAGCCGTTTGAGTTTGAAGAAGCATAATTTAGGTATTTTGATAATCTCACGGGCACAATACGCTTTGAAGGGATTTAAAGTAGCTTATGACATGTTGTTATCCAGGATATCAACTGACCTGGTACCAAATTTCATTCAAATCCGTCCTACCGTTTGAGCGTGAAGGAGTTATAACATTTCCTGTGCTGCCATCTATTAACAATATTTTGACTAACAGTTACGTTTCACGGCAAAACTATTTTGATGAATAATTTGGTTTATAATCCCACGGAACCATTCCTTTTTTCAGGAATTTAAGGTAGCCTATTTGTTAATCCAGGGTACTGCTACCAAATTTAATTCAAATTCATCCAGCCGTGTGAGCGTGAAGGAATAATAACTTTACCTGTGCTGCCATCTATTGAAATTATTTTTTTAATTTTTCAGTTAGTTTTTCACGGCTAAACTATTTTGTATTTGATTATTAATCCCACGGAATCAATGCACTTTTCAGAAATTTTAAGTAGCGTATATTTTAATCCAGGGAATAAACAATCCTGCTACCAAATTTAATTCAAATTCATCCAGCCGTTTGAGCGTGAAGGAATAATAACTTTGCCTGTGCTGCCATCTATTGAAATTATTTTGTTACTTTTTTACGGCCAAACTATTTTGTGTATACTATTTTAATGAATTTGATTAATAATCCTACGGAATCAATGCACTTTTCAGGAATTCTAAGTAGCGTATATTTTAATCCAGGGTATAAGCAATCCTGCTACCAAATTCCATTCAAATCCGTCCAGCCGTTCGAGCGTGAAGGAGTTATATTTTTGCCTGTGCTGCCATCTAGTAAGTTATTTTGTCTGACAGCTGCCTTTTGCACGGCCAAACTACCGAAACTATTCTAATGAACATTTTGTTTTATAATCCCACGGGAACACTGCACTTTTCAGGAATTTCAAGTAGCCTATTAGTTATTCCAGGGTATAAGCAATCCTGATACAAAATTTCATTCAAATCCGATCAGCCGTTTGAGCGTGAAAGAGTAACAAACACACTTACACACTTACACACTTACACACTTACACACTTACACACTTACACACACACAAACTTTCACCTTTATAAAAACAAATTTTTTTAAAAACAAATGCGTCCTGACGTGATACTTAATTTTGCTTATGGAGCTCATAAAAAAGGCTGACTGTTGGTCGGTTCCTATTCTATGGTCTGACATAGTTTATTTTATTTGCAAAATATTTAAGAAGCTACCGTGCGAGCAAAGCGAGCCAAAATTTTTAAGAAAAATGCGTCATGTGACACTTGATTTTGCTTATAGTGCTTATAGAAAAGGCTGACTGTTAGTCAGTCCCTATTCTATGGTCTGACATAGATCAATTTGCGAGCGAAATATTCAAGAAACTATCGTGCGAGCGAAGCGAGCTTCGAACTAAGCGAGCGTAGCAAGCTTCAAACTAAGCGAGCGTTGCGAGCCTTTTAAACTCGAGCCGAAATTTTTAAGAAAAATGCGTCGTGTGACACTTCATTTTGCTTATAGTGCTCATAGAAAAGGCTGACTGCTAGTCTGTTCTTATTCTATGGCCTGACATAAGTTCAATTTGCTAGTAAAATATTCAAGAAGCTACCGTGCGAGCGTAGCGAACTAAGCAAGCGCATCGAGTTTCTTAGACTCGAAATTTTTAAGATAAATTCGTCATGACTGACACTTATGTTTGCTCATGGTGCTCAAAGAAAAGGCGCTGGTCGGTTCCTATTCTAAGGTCTGACACAGTTCAATTTGCTTGCAACAGATTGAAAAAGCTACATGCGAGCAAAGCGAGCGTAGCGAGGCTTTTAGACTCGAAGCGAGCCGAAACTGTGGGAAATTTAATAAAATAGCGATGATGAGGTGCTGTACCGAATTTTAATTGAAGACACAAATATAAACTTTGTCCTAAATGGTTTATGTTGAGTCAGAAATATTTATATCGGGGATTTATCTACGTACATAAGTCCCAATTCCGTGAGATTATCGGGACAAAAAAAAACAATAATTGAAATTCGTTAAGCCGTTTGAGTTTGAAGAAGCATAATTTAGGTATTTTGATAATCTCACGGGCACAATACGCTTTGAAGGGATTTAAAGTAGCTTATGACATGTTGTTATCCAGGATATCAACTGACCTGGTACCAAATTTCATTCAAATCCGTCCTACCGTTTGAGCGTGAAGGAGTTATAACATTTCCTGTGCTGCCATCTATTAACAATATTTTGACTAACAGTTACGTTTCACGGCAAAACTATTTTGATGAATAATTTGGTTTATAATCCCACGGAACCATTCCTTTTTTCAGGAATTTAAGGTAGCCTATTTGTTAATCCAGGGTACTGCTACCAAATTTAATTCAAATTCATCCAGCCGTGTGAGCGTGAAGGAATAATAACTTTACCTGTGCTGCCATCTATTGAAATTATTTTTTTAATTTTTCAGTTAGTTTTTCACGGCTAAACTATTTTGTATTTGATTATTAATCCCACGGAATCAATGCACTTTTCAGAAATTTTAAGTAGCGTATATTTTAATCCAGGGAATAAACAATCCTGCTACCAAATTTAATTCAAATTCATCCAGCCGTTTGAGCGTGAAGGAATAATAACTTTGCCTGTGCTGCCATCTATTGAAATTATTTTGTTACTTTTTTACGGCCAAACTATTTTGTGTATACTATTTTAATGAATTTGATTAATAATCCTACGGAATCAATGCACTTTTCAGGAATTCTAAGTAGCGTATATTTTAATCCAGGGTATAAGCAATCCTGCTACCAAATTCCATTCAAATCCGTCCAGCCGTTCGAGCGTGAAGGAGTTATATTTTTGCCTGTGCTGCCATCTAGTAAGTTATTTTGTCTGACAGCTGCCTTTTGCACGGCCAAACTACCGAAACTATTCTAATGAACATTTTGTTTTATAATCCCACGGGAACACTGCACTTTTCAGGAATTTCAAGTAGCCTATTAGTTATTCCAGGGTATAAGCAATCCTGATACAAAATTTCATTCAAATCCGATCAGCCGTTTGAGCGTGAAAGAGTAACAAACACACTTACACACTTACACACTTACACACTTACACACACACAAACTTTCACCTTTATAATATTAGTGGGATTTATATAATGCCTTTTTTTTGTTACTCCTATGTCAATGAAAAGAGATAGCAACAGATTTAATATCCGTTTTAGCTAAAGTAGGTTTACTGAACCAATATGCATAAGGGGGTAATTTTTTAGTTTTGTTCTCATATATGAGTGAATTGTAAATTATTTTATGACAATAAAGTTTATTTAACCGATACCAAATAAAATTAATTAAGGACTGCTAATGTAAGGAATTTCCAATTTATTAAACTTTATGGAAATACATAGTTACTCCTAGCGACACCTATCATACATTTTAAACACTAATTTTACAATCACGTTTTGAAGTATTGGATAAGCAGTCGTTATATCTTATCATCCTTGGTAATAGTTAAGGAGTACCTTAATGTTATTCCAGTTGAGATCTGTCAGCTTCTGGTCGTCGCTCTTCACCCGTTGGATGGTGTCCTCAGGGTCTGTGTCGTTGGGCGGGTCCATAGGGAACACCTAGAATATACAATGATTCATTACTGACATGGAAACAAAGTTGTTGTGTTCACTAAAATTCAACGAATTAGTATGAGTTGAGATGTAGAATTTACATCGTCTAATGCGGGCACCACACATTGGCTACAAATAGAATGACCAATGGCAATGCTCCGTTTGTGTCCATTATCCGTCCAAAATCGATCCCCACATTGGAGTGTTGGACTTGGAACCAACACGTTCCAACACTCCAATGTGATGTGCTGCCTATGCATTTTATATTTTACCTATATATTTTATGTTGGAAATATGAGTGAAGCAAATCGGTCACTACTCAGCATTCGCTGTAGAAGCTGAAGCAGCAACTACAGCGCTGGTTTTCAGTGATGCCGCAATATGAGAGTTTTTAGGCCGCCTAAAGCACTCCGTCATGGCTTAACGACTGGGTGTACATACTTTTGGTTTGGTAGCTTTGGTGATGCCGTCCCATCCAAGTCCGACGGGCTGGCCTTTGTTGAGCAGCGACGCGTGGTACTGGTCTTGGTTCATCATGGAGTGGAAGCCAAGGATAGCTGCAAGAGAAGAATGAAACTTACAACCTCTGTGCTATGCTTCTGAACATTTATTTCGTTCACAGATACCTATACATTTCTGCATTAGCAAATATATCAGTTCGTACTGATTATCCAACATTACATATCATTATCAAAAGTTCATAACATTGTCTCTTGCGTGGAATCACAAACAATTTTTCTTGTCATATCTATTAAAAGTTCGCGAGTAACACTGGGTGTTTGCCAAAACGTCACAACTACACACTTGTTATAATTACAAAAGACACTTCAACATCAGTTATAAAGATTATGACACATAAAACGGTTTATGTACATTTTTCGCGATAGTTTTGGGGCAGTGTGCCGTGGACAATTTAAAATAGAATTTAATTGATATAATAGGAAGGTTCTCGATGCTTATACATACGTACACTGTACAGGGATTAACCAGAAACAAACTCTCTAAAGTTTTCGATACTGTGAACTTTGTTTTTGTTTCTGTCCATTCAGTGCCCTGTGCCTGTGGGACGAATGAACATTTAGAATATTAACTGGTAGTTCGCCCCGAACGAGATCTCGTGCACCGTTGGTTGGTGGTATTCTATAACCGGCTCATAATCGAAAGAAGCCGATGTCAAAAGTTATTAGTTATCAGTTATAGCGTATCCACACTTTGCGTCGCGGTCAACAATCCACACTCAAAGAGATTGGTCATTTTTGTTCGCGTTCGCGTTTTGTCGCGGAACAAAACACCGACAAAAACGAGGCGCGGATCGCGGGAACCCGTGTAGAATATGCGAATCTCTTCGGCTGTTCACATTCGTGAGTATGCTAATGAAATCTGCACAATGTTCCGTGTCATGCGGTCACCACACATTGGCTTCAACTTGGTTCCAACATTAGAATGGCCAGTGGCAATGCTCCGTTTGTTATATAAATACGGTAATTCGACACAAACAGAGCATTGTCATTGGCCATTCTAATGTTGGAACCAAGTTGAAGCCAATGTGTGGTGCCTGCATCAGGGGTTGTTCACGGTAGTGAGTATAGATAGACTATTAGACAAATACTAATAAGGCAGACATCGTTTATCTTACTAAATCAGAAAAGATATTGAGCACAAGCAATTGCTAATTACTGTCGTCTCCAATCATTGGAAAGTGACGGACAAAATTAAAACAATTAACGTCGACAAATAAGCGCTTCCGAAAAAAAGCTTTATCCGGCATTTGCTGTTTCCATACGGAAACACTAACCCCCTTATGCATATTGGTTTAGTAAAGCTACTTTAGCTAAAGCGGATATTAAATCTGTTGCTATCTCTTTTCATTGACATAAGAGTAACAAGAAAAAAACATTCTTTAAATCTATATTAAATTGTAAGATCTTTATGAATAAGACCATTAGAAATAGACGATACCCATCGAGGTAGTATTATAGAGCCACAATCAGACAAATAAAATGTAAACGCCAAAACTCGGCGCACGCTATGGAGTGCGCAGAGTTTTACTTTTTTGCGTACAAGCGACATTGAACATTAAAACAAACAACATAACGTCTAGATCCCAATGTCAAATGTCATTGTAGAACATTGAATTTGCACGCACATTTTTTGAGTGTTGTCAGCTATTAGATTGTGACTCTTTTATACTACCTCAATGACGATACCATATCCATTCTGCGATGATCCATTTCGGAAATCTTCCGGTTGATGACAAGTTGACGGACAAAATGTTCAAAATTTCGCTTTCCAAGAACATAATTATACAAATCACAATTATTTAGCTCATGTAACGCTGCCCATCTGTCTGTCAGACTATTTTCGTTGCCGGAATCAAAACGCGTCAAGCGCAAAATTATTTCGTGGAAGGAAAATATTTGAAATATTTTCATATTTGTTTGTTTTGTAAAACCATTGAGGCAATGTTGCCCAACCAATAATCGATGTAGGTATGTTGGATTAAATGGAATCTGATGCAATCAGAAATAAATTTTTGTCAGAGAATCGATGTATCGTAAAAGTTGGTAGAAATTAAACAAACTCTAAATAATGATAATCTACCTACAGTCAAAATAATTTCGCGATGCATGTTTAGTCCGTGCGATAACAATGGATGAGTGCCTGATTCTGTTGTTCGGAGGCAAGTTAAAATGTCTAGTACAGTCAGCGTCAAATTGATATGTGCGTCTAGAGTAGTCAAAATGATCTGAAACACATAAAAGCAATTTGATATACGCAGTTCGAATCATCATATTGTTGCAAGCACCTATACCTGAGCAGCATGCAACAATATGATGATTCCAACTGCCTTATATCAAATTGCTTTTATGTTTTTCAGATCATTCTGACTACTCTAGACGCACATATCAATTTGACGCTGACTGTACCAGCAGTAAAATAGTGAAGTTTCGAACGTTAGGAACTTCAAAAGAAAAAGACGAGTTTTACTGTTCCCCTCCGCTACGACTCACAAAGAAAAAGTATAAATCATTTATATCGACAAATAGACCTTACCTAAGGTGCGTAAAATACAAAGCCTAAAGCTAATTAAAACGTTTAGGTAACGCTCGCTTTGAAGCGTGACTGTTTAAGCCGATATAATTACATACCCAGTATAATTGCCTTAATAGCTCATTTTACCGTTAGTTGCATAGTTCAACTACTGATCGAGTTTCGTTACATAACTAATTAAGTGTTTCTTGCACGTTATTTGCGAGCT
This sequence comes from Xanthorhoe designata, assembly GCA_963582015.1. NCBI lineage: Eukaryota > Metazoa > Arthropoda > Insecta > Lepidoptera > Geometridae > Xanthorhoe > Xanthorhoe designata. Next base: position 2,559,378 of record OY757038.1, read on the forward strand.
TCAGTTAAATAAATAAATAAAGGAAAAAAAAACACTTTCGCCTTGTATGTTCAGTAGAAATGTATCCTTAATATTGTAACAATCCAAATCAAATGTTTACTATAAACTTTTTTCTATGTATAATATTATGTAGGTATGTATTAAAAAAAATATCTTTGTATTATATCAGTCATCTGGTTGCCATAACACAAGCATTAAATTGCTTAGCTTGGGACTAGATGACGCTGTGTGAAATGTCCAAGGATATTTATTTATTTGCATAACATCTTAAGCAAGTGTAACTTATTTATTTATTTATTTATACTTTATTGCACAAAATAAACATTTATAAAAAGAGCTTAAAACTAGACAGGTAATGGCAAAGGCGAGCTTAACCCTAAAAAGAGTTCTCTTCCAGCAAACCCCAATAGGGAGAGAGAGACGCAGACTTACCGGCAAGATCAATGATCTCTTCCTGCGAAGCGTCCGTGAGGGCAGCTTCGTACTCATCTCCAAGGTCGATCGAGATCTGTTCATCCGAGTCGCGTTGCTTTTCTGGCACAGGCGGTGGGATCCACTAAAATAAAAAAAAATATTACATATTTGTAAAGTATTAATATATTTTTTTTCAAAACGAATTATTACTATTACTATTACTACTAGCCCATACTGTCCCATTGTTGGGCAAAGGCCTCCCCCCACTTTCGCCAGTCACGCCGATCCAGTGCCTTCGTCCAAAACGAATGTTCGGTATTAATTAATTATTATGGGCCCGTAGCGTCCACTGCAGTGCAAAGGCCTCCCTTCCTTCATTATACTAATCATCATCATCCACAGCCCGTAGGTAACCTGCTGGGTGTAGGCCTCCGTAAACGCCACGTAATTCGGTCCTGCGCTGTGCCAAGCCAAGAATGGCCGCTGTTTTATATCGTCGACCCACCCCTTTTACTCATTATAAATAACTAACTTACTCGGCCGCGAGCGAAGCCGGGGCGCATACTAGTAAATCATATAACTATCGAAAAAGTAAAGGCCCCAAATTGAAAGGAAGAATCTTATTTACTAGCCTGAAAATATAAGTCACAAATCGTAACTAAACTAAAGTTATGTGATCAAATTACGCCAGAGATTATATTTTCCACACAGTGGTTTAGTTGTTGGTCGTTACGTTATTACATTGTTGTTTCAACAGTATGTTGTTGTTCGCTATAACACTCCAATTACTTAATTAATTAACGAAGCAGAATGATAAACTATTGTTTAGCGAGGAAACCGGCACGCCTGAACCATAAATCCGAAAGCTGATGAGCTTGAAACATGCCACTTATCTAAATGTAGGCAAGCCTTAAATACGAGTAGGATAACACGGAACATTTCAACGAAAGATATCCTACTAACTAATATTAACAACGCGAAAGTTTGTAAGTATGGATGGATGGATGGATATTACTCTTTCACGAGAAAACTACTGAACGGATTTGGCTGAAACTATATACATAGTTTATAACCAGGCAATAACACATAGGCTACTTTTGATCACGGTATTCCCACAGGAACGAGAACTACCGCGGGTAACACCGCGGGGCGCAACTAGTAAACAAATTTAGCTCGCACGCATTTCCGATGCGTTTCTAGATTTAAGTGAAACGTCGTCATATTTAAAGTGTATCTCTCGTACTCAGGTAGAGTAGTAGTGCGTCTAAATGTCGCCGAAGTCACCACATGTTTTAGACTGGCATTTGTAGCGCACTTGAACTTTTAAAGTGCATCTACCTCGTGGATTTCAAAGGTGATTCCATACGACTCGTCTGCTTTGATACTCGAATACATACTGTTATACTCTTGGCCGTGAGCATATTGATTGTTTATGCACGATTTTACTTTCACATGATTACGCTAACATGTGAAAAGAATTATAAAAACCATGTTGGACGAGTCAGACTGTGCCTTGACTTTCGATCGGAAGGTTGTGAGTTCGAATCCCGAATGTGCATTACAGGATTTACGTTTAGAAAAACGTACAGTTGAAGAAAACCGCGGTTTAATCGTTGTTATACGCAAATTGATGTATTCCCTATGGATAAGGCTGATTAACGGCCAGTCTCAATAACCTATCTATCTTTGGTTTTACTTTCTGTGGGTATATATCTGTAATTTTTTGTATTGAAGTAATTCAGATCACTAACGACCGTACGCAAAACCAAAGATGAAAGGTTATGTTATTGAGACTGGCCGTTAACTGGGTGCTAAGGAAAGTTTACTCCATCTTAACAATGTCCCAGGAACTACAGTGTCCCGTCAAGTATGGGCATAGATTGTCTCCTGACTCTTTATAAATCATCTAGTAAAGTACTCGTAGAATGATAGTGAATGTCTCTAGGCGAAGCTTTTGCATACAAAATTGAAAAATCATACATTAGTACAATAATTATGAGTGGTTAGAAATAGTTTTGATGAAAACAATTCACGCCGCGGCGTACCGAGCGTGGTCTCGTTGTGCAAATCATTATTACGGTTCTATTAATAACCGGCGAAATTACTAAGTGCCCCGCATAAACATTGGTGAACAACAATAGGCCGTTAGATTTGGCTTACTTTCAAATTAATTCATTGCGTCACACGTAAACTGTTATGTTGAAGGTGAAGGCCGTAGGGCGGAATTAATACTTGGACATGGAAAAAAATCAATACAATTTGTAAATATCTCGGATTGCTAGAACTAGCTATCCAAATCGATCTGATTATGGTGCCCCATGAGAAATGGATTCGATGTGAGACATAAACGCATAGCCCGTGATAAATTCAGTCAATAAATTAGCTGGATTGACATTTAACTCTTTGACGGAATAAAATTTCATTCGGTTAAATAATTTAGTTTAAAATCTGATTAGTACCAGCTACCTCTTAAAACATACAAACAACTATAAATCTTAATATGAATACTGAAGAATTCACGTCAGATCATAAAATACGACCTACGAGTTTTATTGAATCGAAATTATATTTTTATTTAGGTAGGTATGCGAAGGTCGTAAATCAGGAAGTTGAAGAGACACAGAAATGTTAACGAAAGAGTCATTTTCCAAGGGAACTCTAACAAGTGCCTAATCTCAGAACACATCTCAAACTAAGGGCCTAACATCAGTTTTCATTGGCATAGTATAGTAGGATAGTTTACTATACCATTTGCAAACTGATGGGCCCCAGACTAAAATGCTAGAATGTAATATAAGAGACAATAAAGAACGTAACCCTACTAGTGTTACAACTTAGAAAATAAGACCTTTTTGAATTAACAAACATTATTATTATTATTAATGAAAACGGAAGGAAGTGCTTCCGTGCATTAGCACAAACTTTGCGGTTTCAGAAATAGGATACGATATAACGCACTTACACGGATTCAAATCCTGCCAGGTCAAACATTAAAGAGCTTCTTTTTTGTGTGATAAACGAAGTTAGGTCACGAGAATTTATTCTGGGTTGGAATAGTCCAAAAGTTGAAGCAAAATTACCACTATACAAGCAGCATTATGCTTACTACAAGAACAAACTCGTGGTGAATCGCTTGTGGCAAAGCTTGCTTAGACGTTCTTGATAGATCGTCGAAGTTAAGCAACGTTCTGAGCGGTCACAACTTGGATGGGTGACCGCAAATGGCATTATCAGCTGAGCGGCCTCAAAACTCCGTCTACAGAGTTGGCCTCAACTCTGGAGACGCTTATACAATCGAACGAACAAGAACAAACTTTCGCGTTTACAATATTAGTAGGTTCGTTCGTACGTTCGTATGAGCAAAGACGATTAATATCTAGAAGACAGACAAAGGCCATACACAAAATCGTAACCCTAAAAAATAGCCTGAAAACTCTAAAACATCAATTTTATCCAAGAAATTTCAATTACTTTCTAGTTAAAAATGTTTAAATATTGAATATTGTTGCTACCTACTACTAAGTATTGAAATTTCTTGGATAAAATTGATGTTTTAAAGTTTTCAGGCTATCTGGTACTGCGGGATCGGGTTACGATTTTGTGTATGGCCTTTGTCTGTCTTCTAGATATTAATCGTCTTTGGTATGAGCAAGTGGCCAACTCTGGTGACGGAGTTTTTAGGCCGCCTAAAGGCCTCCGTCATGGCCTAACGACTTTAAAAGCCGGGACCGACAATTTAACGTGCCCTCCGAAGCACGGAAGTAGGTAAAGAGCAGTAACTTTAAGTTGCATTACCTTCTTCCCTCTGACGACACCCGCGACAAAGGGTTTCACTTCAGGCCGGTCTGGTGTCTCCAGTGCCTGTTTGTTGATGTGCTCGATCAGTTTCTTGCGATTGAGCGGGCCGGTAGGGTCCTTCTCACAGTCGTAGTTATTCCGCTGGTCTGGCGGCAGGAAGTTGTCCTGAAATATTCAATGAAAGTTGGAGAAAATGTTCACGGCTGTATTCCCAAGGTCTGGTCATTGAAATGTATTAAAGCGTCACACACAATCTAATAGCTGACAACACTCAAAAAATGTGCAAATTCAATGTTCTACAATGACATTTGACATTTGAATGTAGACGTTATGTCGTTTTTTTTTAATGCTCAATGTCGCTTGCACGCAAAAAAGAAAAACTCTGCGCACTACATAGCGTGCAGAGTTTTTCTTTTTTGCGTGCAAGAGCTTTGGCTTTTACATTTTATTTGTCTGATTGTGGCTCTATAATACATCTCAATGGGTCTGGTGGATATTTCTATCGAATCTTGAGGTATTTTCAGATCCTTAACATGTGTCGGTGTAGTCATATGTCTAAGGGTGTAGTCAGAGCTATAAACAAACACAATATGTGGTACAGTACAAGATAAATGATATAGTTGGACACGGGGTTTTATCGCGTTATTTACCTTATTTCTTTACGTCCCGACGTTTCGGCTATGTTGCAATAGCCATGGTCGCGAGTCAACCCGCGTAAACGTCGGGACGTAAAGAAATAAGGTAAATAATGCGATAAAACCCCGTGTCCATGTGTATTAAATATTAATTGTGATCGCGAAAGTTTAAGAAAAACAAAATGATATGGTTTATCGCTTGATTACGTGGAAAATCACGAAAATCCTAGGGTAGTAGGGTTACACTCGTGGCCATAGTACTCGAAAAAATCAAGTCATGAAGCAATAAATCAATACCTGATGCATTGTTATTCGCCTTGCGAAAGACAGTTTTATCGTAATCATAGATTTTAACGTTAGCAAATCGAATAACCGAAAATCGTGGCCTGCAATCATTGCTGCAATCGCAATTCTATGAATTGTGGGCAATTTGATTGGCAAATGCATTTATTTGCTTCATTATGCCTATAATTCACATGTTACAATGTTTGGTGATTGTGGAAATGATTATGAATTTATTTCTGCAGTTAGGTGTACCTATATTATTAAGCTAAACCAGGGGGGCCTGGTATAGACTGAAGGAGGCGAATGATGTGTGGTTATATCTGTGTCAGAAAGGATCTAACAAAATTGAATTTATGGTTCTGCACATTGTATTATAATTCTATTACCATGTAGGGGTTACAGGAAGTTATAGTGTATTTTTTTTATTAAGTATGTGTTTTAAATAAGCTTGTTTGTCTATGAATCATTCCAGGAGAGATATTTAAAATTAGCAAAAAATAAGTTTATAAACAAACATCAAAATCAACGTTACAAAAATTAAAAGATTTAAAATTCAATTTTTTTCGTCAGACAGCAGTATAAGTATAGCCAGCCTACGTAGAAATGGTTATCACTTCGAGGAATCAACATAACCTAGTCCAACAGCTCAAATGCCACATTCCCGCCTGATTCCTTACGACGAGATTCTACGAACATGCGTATATTGAACCTACTGACGGGATAAGCCATCTCAAACTGTTGAAAATGATAACAACATAAAAAAATTTAATCGTAGGTACTTGCGAAAATATGTAAGCCTACCTTCTGTCTTTGGCTTTGCTTACGTAGTAGTATGACAAGTATGATTAAAAGTAGGTTAATATACAAATAATGAAGTCTGAAAATAGCAAAATGAGGATAAAAGATGCAGGAAAATAAATGCATCGTCGTAGTAATACGCTTTTGTTCATGTTACAAAATCTGCACAGAACATAAATGTATGGTTCGTTATTATAAAGGCGTATTGAGTTTATAAACTTATCAATACTGACCTACTTGGTACACCATAGAAATACTAGTTTTCCTTGAGCTCAACGTACGTTTACTTTTTAAGCTAAGCCCCTTTAGTCTTGAGTAGGTACCTATAATCGTGTCAATCGTAAATAAAATTCTATGGTTCAACTTATGCTTGTGATATATTTTGAGCTGTGATCACCAACATTGATGCTGATCCCTTATAATAATAGCTCATAAATCGATTGTCTATTTGTAGAAAAAACGACCTACCTACTTGCTACTCGCCCGAGTTTTGTTCACATAATTTTTCGTTTTCACAGACAAAGCCATGAAATAAAAATTGTTAATGCTGTATTCCCGGCTATAAACAGTCATTACGAAATTTTATACTAATCCCTATACATATGCACCTAGTTTCAGCATGAAGAAGTTACCAACACACAGAGCGTTTGGTACACTATGCGGTTAAATATCAGTATTCCGATTTTTTTTTATGTCTTTGTCCTCTTCTAAGCTATCGGTAAGATATATATCTGTCACATCGGACAGTAAAATTCCCTGTAGTGCACAGACGCCCATACAGACTCACTAACTTTTACATTAAGTGCTGACCAGGTCAGTAGAGTCATCGGTAGAGTCTAATTGAATGAAACCAAGAACAGTGAAACGCCCAAGCCAGCATTTAATTACTTATCTTCGAGTTATACTGTTATGCATAAGAAAACACAAGAACGAGTGTAAATAAATATTTGCTGCTTTTCCTTGAGTTAGATAATATGCATTCTTGCATTACACATTGTAAGGTAATGGTTTCTTACAATATTAGCAGAACCAAGCAGCTGCTCTTGGCCAGAACGGAATGCTGATTGTATGGTAAAAAAGCTTTCTAAGGTAAGTAAAGCTTTTGTTTATTTTTATACTCCAACAAGAAAGAGGTGTTTTGAGTTTGACTGCTACTAACAAACTTTCAGATTTATAATTTTAGTAGAATGGTAATTTTAGTGGTGAACCTAAGTTACCTAATTCGTTTTAAAAACACGAAAAGTATTTTAAAATATGTTGGTTAAATACAATAGATGCTTACTTCTACTATAGATCATTTTTGAAAGAATTAATATTATGTTATTACTATCTGAAGATAAATTAGAAATGACCTATTAATTTCCTAGCCCTACAACAAAAACAGGTAACTAAGTAATTAAGATAAAGATATTGCATGTCTCTAACTAGTTAGGTATATGTAGACAACAAAGTAAAAACATAGGTACTTATAGATAAAAAAACAGTTGTCATAGAATTAAATGAAACAAAATGCAATGTAGGGCGCCAGATAACGTTATCATAAGCGATAATTGAACTGATATTAACGCAATAAATCATTAACTTAGAAACATAATAGTTTAGAGTAATAGTTTAGAGTTCTTTTTTGTCCAATGTGGATGATATTTTGGAATCACAACATTTTTGTACAGTAGTGGCAATTCTGAGTATCACGAAAGCTAAACCTAACCAAAAATGTTGCCGTCCCTTTCATAGCGATGGAAATAAAAAGGATGGCTAATGCCAATTTTAGTTAGTTTAGTTTACACTCCGAATCTATCTATCTATCTAATAATTTAAACGAGCAATTCTTGGTATAAATATTATAATAATCTGAATCTCGGAAAAGCTTCAACGATTTTTATGAAATTTAGTATGCGGTTTTGGGGGTGATAAATCGATCGAACTAGGATTCATTTTAAGAAAATGTCGTTTATCCGTGTAAAGCTCGATCATCCAAGTACTTTAAAATTATATGATCAAATTATGGTTCCTGTGTATTCCCGATTGACATGGTAGAAGCAGGGGCCATTAGTTATGAAAATATAAATATATAACTAACTTCTTTATTTCTATGTAGACAAGTCTTATTTCAAATATGACATCCAAATGATATAGGACTTTAGTGGTAAAAATAATGACTAAATAAAGGGTACTCAGAGGCACTATTGACTCCATTATTTATATTGAAATGTCAAATCATAACAACTCCTATTCTAAGTCAAGTTATGAGATGGCAACCAGATGTAACAGCCAAACTTGTGAGTCCAATAAGAAAAACAGGGTTAATCTATACAAATATTGAAATAAAAAGAGACAAAAATGTATGCAAATTAATGTAAGCAGAATGTGGAAATCATCTGACGTTATAATGAAGCAGGTTATGTTAGTCCAATTATATAAAAAGACAGGTTTGAGATGAACGGAGCATAAGTTTTGATAACATAACAATGTCGAGGCTTGCTCAACAATATTTCTGTAGCAATTTTCACATAGCTTTTGCACCAAGACTATTAGTCTAGTATTTTAATTAGATTAATTACAATGAAATTTTCAAAATAATTATTCTGAATAACCTTTTGAATGCTTATGAAATATGGATTGTGCAAACTTTCAGTTTTGAATTTTATTAATTTAGTTTGCTTGTTTGAAATTTAAAACAAAATAAAAGCTTAGGTTTGAGTTACCATTTATAAGTAAACAAATAGTCCCAGACTACAAACAAAATCTTACTTAAAACTCCACATAGTGTATAAAATAGAAAAAACTAAAAATGTTTTTGTTTACATAATGCAAATACATTTGTACACATTTAGAAATGTAAACATAATGTATAGGAAGAATCAATAAACAAACAGAGGTAAAGCTACCTGCTTTTCTCAGTGTGTACATTCCACTAGAGTTGGGTGTGTGCCAAAAATTTCCATTCATTATAATATCACCCCCAGGTGTGATTGAGGTGTCTTCATCTCTTTCACTAGCTTTCTCTAGCAGTTTCATTTGTGTTAAGAATGAAAACACTGTCGGATTTTGGGATTACATTTGGCCGAGACACTACTTAAGATGAATACAGATTTTTTTTATAAGAAATTTTAAGTAATACTCTACTACTCTACTAGGCAAAGATATTAACAAAAATTCTCTGCTGATCTCTGTCATTGGCAAGTTCACACCATTCCTTCTCAAACCCGTTGAGATCATAATTATTTTTTAATTTAATTGGGCATTATTTATATTTTCCTATGCATAGGTATTTTGCCATCAACTTCTTGTGAAGGCCTATAGCTTATGTTGGCTTGTAAATTCAAGCTCCGATTGGAACTTTTGTTTTATTGAAACATAACATATCAGTGCTTAGATTAGTATTGTAATACAGACATAGGTAGTATGTTTTGGTTCTGATGTTTCTTTAGATATTATTTTTTGTTTCAACTCAACCTAATGAAACTAAATTTCAGCTGCTTCAACCTAATAAATTTATACCTAATTTCAATGCAATTAAGTTAAAAACTACCATAACACGCAACCAATGTATTTTTTCCAGTTTAGATAAACCTCAAGGCAACATGTGGGAAGTCTTTGTGTTTGTACGTCCATTATCAGTTAGTATTGTGATGTGGCCTTCATCGCTTATTCACAAAGTAATGAAGCTATTGCAGGGAACAAATTGGAAGTAAGTGTGAGGTCAACGGGCAAAATGGTTATGTCATTGCTATTTAAAGCTATGAACATGGGAATATAGAGTACATTAATTGCAACAAGCACCTAATGTACCTGATTACAATTTTGTTTTGTAAATCAAGGAAGTAGTTGTAGAACTTTCTTAAAGAATATTTTGTAAAAATTTAACATTCCTATGGAATTTTCTTAACTTACTTAATGATACTTTGTAACAAAGGTTGGCCCTGTACTAAGTATGAAATGTACCTATTTTATTTTTCAATTGAACCATTTTGAGTACCTTTACCCACATAGGTATAATATTTAGAGAACAATTATCTACTGATCAATGAACAGAAAAAGTCTGTTCGATGGCATTGTTGTTATTTTTCTTGTATTGATTTTTATCAGAAAAACAGCGGTACAATACTCACATCAGGATCCACTTCCTTGGCCAGCATATTCAACTCCTCCGCCGTAAGCTTGGAGAGGAGTTCGTCTACGTCCACCTCATCGTACGACGCGAGCTCCCGTCCAAACAGCTTAGCCGGGGTCGTCATCGTAGTGGTTTTCGTAGAGGACGATTTCTACAACCAAAACACAACACTTTTAGCAACACTTTCGAGGTTATTTCACTGATAAAACTATCATCGGTCATCAATAAAGTAATACATTGAGATCAAATTACGTAATCTATTCAGTATTTGCAAGGAAAAGGACTTTTACGACGATAATTTTGATGACACTTTCGGCATTCACCACACCCAGTATTTTTAATTGATCAGCGAGTTTTTATCTTTCAAAATGATGGTAAATAGTTGTTTGATGTGATAAAATCATATCGTAAGTTAATAGTAAAATGATTTCACTTTTCTTACAATTTTACGAATAAAAAACAATTTTTCTTAGGAAAACGCAACACGCACGTCAGGCAGGCCACACACAAGCGCCCTCTTCCTTCAGCAAATGAATTGAAAAATATGGACATAAAAGTCAAATGAGTAAAAGAGAACAACGATACAATAACTTCAAGTGCGATAGAGACATGTTATAAATAGAGAAGGGATAGGTGGATGGATAGCGATAGCGACAAGAGAATAAAGTATACCGGTTTCTTATCGATGTGAGGTAAACAAAAAAAGTCACTAAATAATTGACAATCCTAAAATCACATTTAATGATGTAGTTTATTCTCTACTCTATCTATAGGTATAGCACTACTACTTTTTTAATGTTTTTGGGTTATCTAAAGTTGTAAAACCTTAGTAGGTATAGGTAGGTACCTACTTAATGGTTTAACTCCCCTCTTACTCAAATTTTTACCTTCTATTTACCTATCTAGTAGTATATTTATCATAGTGTAGTACCATTGGTGGCAATTCTGAGTGTCGCAAAAGCTAAACTAAGCTAACTAAAATTGTTGCCGTCCCTTTCATAGCGATGGGAATAAAAAGGATGGCAATAGTTTTAGTTAGGTTAGTTTAGCTTTTGCGACACTCCGAATTGCCCCCAGTGACTGAGTAGGATACCTAAGTTCGATTCCCAAATCTGTACCTACTTATCAATTGTTTATGTTTGTTTAAAAAATAGGTAAGCAGTAATTATGTAGGTAGGTACCTACCTAGGAACACGAGCTCATCATGAGGAATCCTGACTCTTATTTATCTCCATAATGTACCTACCTACCTAGGTAGGTACATTATTGCATGTTCCAGTTAGGTAGGCATAGGCACCTACCTACTCAAGGCATAGTTGAATAAAAGTAAGCTGTCCCAATTTGGATGGCAGGTTGAGTTATTTCTTGCTTCGGGGGAGCACATGAAATTGTAGGTCCCTGCTTAGTCGTTAGAGCCAAGACGGATTCCTTTAGGCGGCCTCAGAACCTCTTTACTGAAGTACCTAAACCACAGGACCTGTGGCACACACCCGGAAATTCGTATGACCTGTGGCACAGGTCATACGAACTTAATTTAAACTTACCTACTTAATGCAGGTTATTTCAAACAAGACTGTTGATATAGGTAGGTATAGGTACCTAACTATTTACCTACCTACCTAAATTCCTACTAATAAATAACTTGCCTAGGTAAGTATACCTACCTTAAAAGTAGGTAGGTGTTCTCGTAAAGTCGTAACAATGTATTCGAGTTCATTTCCTGAAAACCTCATACAAGGCGGCCCAAACGTGCCAAGCGAATAAAATAAGCCATTATGAATGTGAACTCTGAGCATGCCAATAGTTGTTTAGGAAGAGCTCAGATGATAAGGTATTGATTGATTTGAACGATAGTGTTGTTCCTGCTGACCACGCGGCGATAATTCGACAGCTGGCCGTTCGCCAGTCTGATAATAATTGGTGCCACAACGGATACAACTGGTATTCTTAGCTTACCATTCGCGACTGGCCTTACGAGCGATGTTCTACTACTTAAATCAAATGTTCATGAAGTAAATTTTCCCTGTTACACACTGAGACCTATCAGCACAACAACCAATTAGTGCCGTCTAAGGATGTTTGCAATATTTTCCTGATAATGATGCTCGAGTTGAACGAACTTGCCGCACTATAAATAGAGAATGGTAGAGCTGGCTGAAAATGTGGTGCACTGAAAAAAATATGATTTGATTTGACAGCTGTCATCTTTTGATGCACCGGTATTGCTGTGAGGTATTCTAAATAGATAAAAAAAATAAAAACTTTAGAACAGGAGTTTCCGGAGTGCGCGTTTATGCATGCATACCTAAATCAAATTTTATAAGTTACCTACACAGCTTAATCTTTTTAACTACTTAAATCATAGAAAAGAAGTACCTAGGTACTTAGGTTATTATAATGTCGCTACCCTTCGGTCCTCCGCAACCAGTATCCCCATTAATTAGAGGTGCCAGATTTGGACTACTGATAGCAGGAATAATTTACGCACAAGGCAAACAAAAAATTTACAATGCAATGGAGGAGTCCTATCGTGAAGAACAAGCTAAGAAAAAGATTATCAAGGACAAACACATGGCTGAGGTGAGACAGAGGATTGCTAAGGAAGAAATGGAAGCAGTAAAGCTTTTGGAATCAGGGAAACTCTTTGATCCACCGGAAAACTAAGAAACCTAATTTCTGGAAAATACTTACTCTGTAGCTGGGATAACCACTGAATAAATATGAAACAAAACATGTTTTCGCATTTTTATCTTTGCAATAATTAGGTACATAAGTGGTTACATAATAGACTTTATAATAGCACACGGGAAATTACTCACGTAAAATTATCGTCGATTTAGATACCGACAATGTTTCGTTCGATTCTTCCGGAAATGTTTATCTGGGTATGAGTGTGGTCACTCCTCGCGGTCGCGTCTCACACTTTTACTTATTTAAGTATATAGGTACCTAGACACGAAGTATTGCAGATACGAAGGTAGGTCTAATGCCCAGCAGTGGGTACAAAATAGGTGATGATGATGAAGTACCTATGTGTCGATATTAGGTACCTATTTATGTAGGTAAGTACCTACCTACTAGCTCAGAATAAGTATTGACAAACCCAATTCCAAGTGAAACGCCAACAATAGCTTTCTCAAGGTTCGAAAGTTGAGAAAAGCTGACACTTTTCACCGTCCAATGGTGATTTACCCAACTGCATTGTTACACTTGTATAACATTCACATGGTTAGATCGAATGTTCTTGCTATTAACTTTCTAGCTACCTATCTGAACTTGATACTTAATCAAAAGGTGTGGTAGGGGCGCAGATAAAGGCTACCACTCAATTACTCAATTACTCAATTATTTATTTCAATAAATTATCATTACAGTTATAGGTACCTACATCCAAAGCGTTAATCTACCTAGTGAGATCAAAAAACTTAAAAATAACATAAAAACTACTAATATAGGTACTTAGGTACAGGAACATTAATTAATATAGATAGGTACCTACTAAAACAGGTACCTAGGTAGGTACCTAACTAATTAAAAAATTAAATTTACCACTGTCAGTTAATCGAGATTGTCCCAAGACTTCATAGTGATGGCCAGACTCTCGACAAGACCTGGCTACCGCTTTTCGTAAAGTTCTTAGCAAGACACCGATTTCAAGATGATGCACTGGCGTTTTATAAAGTGCGTAGTAGGTATGTCCTTTTACCTACATAGGTCTATGTAGGTAACTAAGGACGTTAACGTTACGTAATGTATGTTTAATGTCATATTTCATGTTAACATTTATTAGTCCTGGGATTTATCCTAAATTACCGACTTTTTTTACATATTAGTCTTGTCAACCCTAATTGTTTACCGGTTGTTACCGAAAATGACCGGTCTAGCTGGTTTTAGTATGGTTTTAGTGTAGGTACTGGGTTCAATGGCGACGATAGCGACTTCTATTCTACCAGAGCCCGGAGGCGAAAGTTAAATGTTTTGATTGATGGGTCTCGGTAACGATAATTTGTTTGTAGGTACTTTTACCGTCTAGCAGTAGTGATTACGTAAAATAATTCAAACGTTTAAAGTCACAATATTTATATACTCTTACATGATACCTACTTAACAATCGCCTACCTTATGTCAACTTTTTAGGTTCTAGAAAAAAAAAACTAAACTTGTGTCCTAAAGTTTTTTCTTTAGTGTAAATAGCTAAGTATGTAAGTAGGTAGGTACCTACCTAAGTATCAAGTTTTGTTGGTAGAAAAAAATCTGGATGATACTTATTCCTTTCCTTGTTTCTGGTTATAAATGGCGTAAGGACAGGATGTAGGATGTCAAAGTCCACCGTCTTTCGAAACATAACGATAGCATCTCGACTGTTTATGCATGGGGGGCGCGTGCAACTGTAACGTCCTACATACTCATAGCCGTTACTAATAAGTCAGTGCTCTGCATTGTCCATCATACCTACTATAATGGGTGTAAAACACTACTCCAGAAAACAAATACTAAGATGTTTCTCTCAGTATTCGAGGTGGATACCTTACCTAAAACTGGAGGATGAAAGGACGGCATTCACAACAACGGTTTTAATTATTTGCTAATGAATTTACATTCAGACGAACGTTGACTGTTCGAAATAGATAGGTACCTAGTATTCTTTTATTTGTGTAGCTACGTAGGTACCTACCTCCTTAGCGAAAATGTATTGCACATCAGATGACTGTTGTATTGTGTATTTAGAGGTATGTAGGTTAGGTACCTATCTTTGTTTTTACTGCATAAATCACACGATAAAAATGAAAATCATCTAATTTACAGTTACCTACGTAGACACTTAATTCCCTCGAACTGTTTTAAAAGGCATCAAAGTCAAAGCACATGCGCGGCAGTCAACGCATAAAGGAGATAAGTACCTACCTAATTGTAACATTAAGTATTTATAACAATATTAGAGTTGTTGGTTTAGTATTGTACACCCTATAAACAAATTGAATAATACATTGCTTGGCTTGAATCCACAGCAGTGTCAATCGCATTGTCAGCCGGGAAAACTTACGATGCTACGATTTGGAATCCATTATTTAATTTAGTTATTGACTATTGGCTATTTTAATGACAATCGCGATGTGTTATCGGGAGGTATTGTTATGGAAAATGAAATCTATGGGAACGTTTGAAATCCCGTGTGAACTGCACAAGAGAAACCATGTTCAATCATCATCATTATCAACAACCATGGTAAATCATCATCATTATCAACAACAATGGCAACAAATAGAGAGTTTGTATTGATTTTTAATTAGACTTATGTTTGGGGCTAAGGATTTATCCTGACTGAGCAGTGCTGGTTTTAGAAAAAAAGTTTTCGGATTAGGATAACCCGCAGGTTGTGAGTTTGAATCCCACGGTGGGATTAAAATATTAAATTTTTAAATATTAAAATAAATACAAAATTGTATCATAATACTCAATTTCATTCACAAATTCTTCGCGATTGGTTACCATGCATGGCATGCATAGCAATGACGAAAGATAATTTATTGTAATGCAATCATTTAGAAGCGAAACATTGAATACTTAAATAAATATTTGTAAGTACCTATGTGGGTGGAATTGCAAATTTTCGTCTGCGTGACACGACTAATATAGAGGCAAGATGTTTTTAAAACGAGAAGTGAGAGTCGATACGATACTACGTACCTACGGTACGTACCTATCTAAATATATCATCAACTTAAATTTTATTTTTTAACTTTTGTTGGTTTTGCCTTTTCAAAACCAAGTTAGCATAGGCATCTATATGTATCTCAATTAATACGAGATTCAGAAGACTCTATAAAATACAACGTAAGTTTATTAGTGCCACAGATAAAAGAATACTTAGTGCTAAGTAACTGCTAAGCTAAGTTCCAATAAGTAAGTATATTGAGATTAGACAGGATTAGACATATAAAGACATTTCTATTATAAGTAAGTATATAAGTATCATCATCATCATCATCAGCCACTTTTAACCCACTGCTGGGCATAGGCCTCCCTTCGTGAATGCCATTCGCCTCTATCCTGCGCTAGTCTTAGCCACGTGCAACCCACTGTTTTGCGGATGTTCATATAATAATTACATATAATATAACGTAAGTTTTTAAGCACGTACCTAATTTACCGCAAGTCTCGTCTGCACCCTCGAACGTCACGAGTCGTTGCGTTTTCTATTTAGGTAGAGCCTACCAGAGCGTATCATCGACGCGGCTATAGTGTCACCAGCATGCTGTTCAGTTGACAGCGTCTTCAGGAGTATAGAATACTTACTTGAAGTCTTTAGAAGGATCGTGTCATTCGTTATAGAATCCTTGATTTGGATTACTTTTTTGCAGACTTTTATGCTAAGTCACTGTGACCACTGACCACTGCTGCTTTACCGGACTATGAATCTGGAGCACCATTCGACAGTAGGTACATAGTATAGTACCTACCTAGTTGGATCAACTAGTAAGTAGGTACCTGCCTATTACGCTAGTTTATTTATCCGCTTTTTGTGTTTTTTTTATTTTTTTCCCAGCAGCAGAATACCTATCAGTCCTGCTGCAGCTATAAGCTACTTCAGCACATGCTAATAACTACTCTGTCTCCATTCTTTATAGTTTTAAACTTAACTTAAGGGCTCCCAACACAATGAATATTGTAAAAACTCGTGCACCAATAAAATATTTCGTTTTTTTTTATTTTAATTTTGACTATATACCTACTCGTATAAATTAAAGTAATATGGTGCATTCTTGCTATTCGAAACTCCTTCTGAACAGAGAGCTGGTGGCACTATAATCTCCACAGACGTTGTTTTACAAGCTGTCAGCACTTACAGCTACAGATTTACATTTACTAAATATTTTTGTTGATAGCATAGAGGTCGAAGACCACGACATCAATGACCTAGGTCAGTACGACCGGGGCGCGGCGGCCAAGTAAATAGGCCAAATTTAAAACATGATAAAACATACATTTACGGGTATTTATCGCTATTTAAGGTAAATATAGATAAAGTTACCTAAATAGCGATAAATACCCGTAAATGTATGTTTTAGTTAGCATGTGTTCTGATCGCGAAAGTTTAAAAAAGACAAATTTAAAACCTCTTAAATCTGTTCTTCCTTTTTAAACCTAAGGTTTTATTTCGGATAGACTTTTATCCGTGTCGTAGTGCTCTAGGTAAGAATGTTTAATAAAATTACAGCTCTACCGGTAGAGACAACTAGTAGGTAGGTAGGTATAGCTAGGTACCTACGACCTACCTGATGTCAATGTGTAAGTTTAGAAAATCGAATGTAAGTAGTTACCTACGGGTGTCTAGGTTTCTATTTGCAATCGATTTTAACTTACGTTCTGCCCTGTTTAACTAGGTAGGTACCGTTTAAGTAGGTACTTACTTAGGTATACTTAATATATAGGTAGTTTTGTATGATCAGGTCCCATCAAGATAATAATTAGGTACCTACCTAGGTAGGTACCTACCTAAATTAAAAATGATTAGGTACCTACATAGGGATAGGTAATACCTGTCCAAAAGATATCTTTCGAGTGAAAGTATCAGATTTATCTCTAGATAGACTAGGTAGGTAACCTATTCGTAGTATTAGTATTAGGTATTTGACACTAGCTAAACTTAAGGCTTCTGAGCTGTACGAGTTACCCATACAAACGTAATACCATAACCATTTGAAATTTGCGCATATCTTCAGCATAGTATGGTATTATTCGTATTAGGATAGCATTTATCTAGGTCTCTGCCAGAAGCTTTTTTCAAAATACTTAGCTAAAGTGAAATTAAACCGAATCGCATTTTGCATATTTTTACATCATAGAAGACATGTTTTCTTTACATTTATTTAGTATTAAACACTAGAATATTTTAAGTTTCCTTCTGTTAGAAACATAGCTTATATGGTCTAGTAACAGAAAAACAACACTGTGTGAAGAATAAAAACAATTTTCAGTCATAATTTTTGGGACTACGGGAGACAAGCAAATTTCTTGCAAAATAGCTATGACAACTATACTAGTGCCAACTTTGAACGAAAACACGATTGTAAGAAATTTGCTTTCTTTTTTATGGCCGTTCCGTAACCCGTTCAAATAACGAAGAGCACTGGAAACTCTATAGAGCTATACTAAAGTAGGACACTCCGACATAGACGGAATATAGTAAGAACGAATGAACGAACATAAGAACGAAGAAGTACACCGTCATCAATCATTTTAATCTGTGTCAATTCAAAAACTTCACAAAGTCTTGTTTGTTTCGTACATACATTTTTGTTATAAAATCGCTATAGTTCACTAAATACTGTCTAAAACTTTAATTTATCTTGTAGGCTGTTATAGTGTTTGATCGTGGAAGTAAAATGACTAAAATAACATGTGAAATGTGTGGTGTAAGAAAGAACATGCCGTCTGGATGACAATAAACTTATTTTATGTCTAAATTTCCATTAGATATAGATTGGTAAGCAATTTTATGCCACTTAATATCAAAATTAAGTAAACTTATGATACAATTCGTAAAGGTTTCAGTGTTTTTTGCAAGAAAATTATCCTCTTATCGCATGTAAACAATATAAATAGTGCTTGACTGACACACATCAACCTAGATTTATCGATATCGATATTTGGTTTTACGAAACTGAAATGATTCGTTCTAATTAATTTGTTTGATTGCTATGTTTTGTAAAGTTTTTTTTTTTGTTTAGATACATAAACCATAATTTACGCAACTTAGACATTATTTTATAGGTACCTAGTAGGTTTTGCATTATATCATGTTAATTTTTTATCAAACATTCTGATAAGGAATAGGTGTCCTAACCAGTATTCACGTGATGCTAGAACGATGAAGACTAGAATGACGTGACCGACACGATGGTCGCATCGCTTACTTACGCGATAATGGCGTAATCGCGTTCTATTAGGACGGATGCATAAGGCTCAACTCACACTAAAAGAGCGGCGAAGCGAAGCGCGGTTTCAGTGTCATATGAATTTTAACTTTATTTTCATTACCTACTATATACTTATTATCGCATGAGAAACTCGACCGAGTCCGAGACCGAGCGAATTCGAATACGCGCGCCTTCTCTGCGATAATAAGTACTTACCTATTATAGTAATTATAGTAATGAAAATAAAGTTAAATTTCATATGACACTGAAACCACGCTCCGCTTCGCTGCGCTTCGCCGCTCTTTTGGTGTGAGTTGAGCCTAAGTGTTTTATCATTGAAATATTATCTTTATCTTTGATGCTTTTTAATATATTAATACAACAAATTTTGTTGCAGATAACCTATACAAAAAAATCGAAGCAGCATGGCGAAGCATAAACAAAAGCTTGATGATCATCGTCACTATAATGAAAGTACCTGGATGACAATCATTGCCTGAAAACACGGATAAAACGTCGTTTTCTAAAAATGAATCCTAGCTAGATCGATTTATCGCCACCGAAATAACTTATGTTCAAATAAATTAATAGATAAATTTCATTCTTTTATTTGTAAGAAATACAAAAAATCATGAATAAGAATTATGGAATCCAGAAATCCCACCTAGAGCCGATATCGATAAATTATCGATAGTCACTAAGGTACATCTCTAGTTATAATGCTTTGTTTTTACTATCTTGGCAGTATGGCGTAGTTTGGTTTTGTAACGTTGAAAGCAAATTCCTTTTTTTCATAGATCTTTTTTTTATATGGCAGTTCCGTCTCTTACTATTACACGCTCTTTAGAACGCGCGTCACATTGACTTTGCCGAGCCACGTCACCGAACTCTTAACAACCGTAATAAAAGTTTCAATACACATTCGAAATACAAAAACTAGGTAAATAAGGACATACCTTTTCACTTTTTTTTATAGTTCCATCTCTTCCGCGTAGTGATGTCCATCACTCAATAAGGAAGTAAACCAATCGATAGTTCCGGTTATTCGTTTATGATGTAATTATATTACAACCGAGTTCCTACATAATGTTTGCTTGTTTGCGACTTACACTTCCAGGTCCAGTAAAAAGTAGAGATCATGGAAAGCAGATTGTGCCGTCAAGCTTCTTTGCGTGCGTTTTTTGCTTGAGTGGTCCCAGTGGCTCGGATTTCCCGTTATTGGCAATATTGAACCGGTTTGTCACCGCAGACTGCTTTGTACACAAAATGCATCAAAATAATTCATTTTGCGACCAACTTTTGGTAAGATTGAAACAGGAAAAAGAGTAACATCTGACCCAGTTTTTTACAACTTCACTTCTTTAAAACACAATTTACTTACATGCATTGTAATGCTTTTTAAAGTATTTAGGTACCTATGCCAATAATCGATCTTACTCTTCTTACTCAAAAGACGAGGATCTTTTATCATAGGTACCTATAAGGTAGGTATAATTAGGTATAATTTACATTTCGTTTTATAGCGACATTGGAGAGACCTACATCCAGAGAACACAGACAATGACGTCATAATCATTTTGATTCTGGCATGACAATCGATGCTTATAAAATCGAACGCGAATCGAATTGTTCGTAGCATGTAATCGATTAAGTACTGCAATCTATTGATCCGCGGGAAACAGCTTATTACACAGTAAATGGCGTTTATAGTGAAAGTTTGTCGAAAAACAAACCAATCGTGATTTGAATACTTAAGTAGAATTTTAAATAAAATTTCACTTAGGTACACTACAAATAATTAAACTTAAGTAAATACCTACTCGTATCTACTTGTCTGCCTAAAAGTCGTAAGTGTCTAAGTCTAGGGCTCGTAATAAGAACCTACAGCCCTAGACTTAATCACAGTTACTGAAGCATTGTTCTCAGTTATTGTACTAGTATTCTTTTATCTGTGCCGTTATTGTTTTTTAAACGTTGCTCGAGCATACATTAACGACCAAGTAACACTGACCACAGTAGTCAAAATTGACAGTAAGTAATTAATCCTTGATGTTAAACAGCTAAAAGTATGCGCCACACTGTACCTTCTCACATAATACAACACACTAAGATTAGTAGATCAGATTTTTTTCACATGACATAGCATAGAGCCGCTCTAATAAATAAGTTATATTCACCTCCATCTCGTCACTTATATTACACTTATTAGTATCACGCAAGTAAAGTAAGTAGGTAATTACATACTAGGTAAGTATTTTATTATTGAGACAAATTTTAAATTGTACTTATTAGCTTCGGTAGGTACTTAAATATGTAAGTAATTTTTATGTCTTATATACATTACATACTAGCCCACAATTTATAATGTAGGTACAACACAGTCACTTCTTCAAGATATATTAAGCTTTAGTTAGAGCTAATGTTACTTTCAAAGTTCCACATTCCTCGTAAGTCTGAATACTTTTATAAATCTTATGAGTAGGCAGACCGAAAAAGATCACAGTGAATGTGTAGTGTACTTCTTTTTTTCTCTCCGTGAAACTTAAGTTCGACACTAACTGTCCATACAAAAGACTTCAACGCGCTCGCACGTGCGTGAGTTATTAAAAGCGTCTAAGTAGTAAGTACTTAATAAAAAAAAATGTTTTCCTATGTTTGCAAATATGTGTATACTTAGGAGTGTGCCAACGTGTGTTCTTCCACTTCTTTGTATTTTGTCCTCTAGATGTCCGGTAGATATAAATATCGAATGCCTGAGGGTCTGTTAAAAAATTTAACAGACCCTCAGGCATTCGATATCGTAACTAATTTTAATTTTAACTTAAAATCAACCCGAATATTCAAATAAATACAAAACATTTCAAATTGAATATTTTATTGAATAAGAAATGTCTCCAAGTTTATTTCCCTCACAATATGCCATCATAAAGCATAATAAATTGGACGAGCAGATGGATAGACATTCCTGCCGGCCGACTTCTACCAAGGTTATCATACACCTACACTAAAAAACAAACGAATCTAATAACTCATTTCCAAGATTTAAGGTCTAGGGCATCTATCTAGTTCTTTTGACGACCTTGGTAACTGCGGGATAAAATGTTGGTTTGCTGATTTGATCCGGGTCTGGGTGTTGTAGTAGGTACCTACTACCATATGGTGCCTATTTATTATTTCAGATTACATGACTTACCTAACTAAGATTTACATTAGCTTTGACTGCTTACTAATTGCAAAGACGATGATAACCAAAGCTTTTTTTGCCAAAGCAAATTTTAAAGGAAAATTACTTTTCTACTGTTCCTTAAAAATAACCTACCAAAGAAGCCTATAGCTACTAGTGATTACCTCCGTAACTACTTATGCGTCGCCAACGGCGCCAATTAAGTGTTTAACTCAAAACTATTAATCTAATTTTGTATCTACATGTACCTTTAATCGTTAAGTCTTATCCCGCAATCGAAAACACATTAGAATTTTATATAATAAACTGCGAAAATGTGGCCAATGTTGCTAGTCATAAATAAAGTCTATAGGCTTGTATTCAGAGTCTGCACTCAGGCTTAAAACTTCGCTCAAGTATCGATTTTTGGAAACTGAGTGATAAATGACCGCTTGAGACACGATGCACGATTGAATATGGACTCTGAATACGATCCTAAAACAGGCAAAATATTGCACATTGTCATTTCACATAACCAAGCGACACTATCTTCGCATTTACCTACTTAGTAAATAATGGCTGTGTACGTGCCAGATGCATCTGCGTATTTATTTCAAAAATATGCACCGTTACTATTTCAGACAGTTTATGATTACCTACGTTTGTAGGTATCAATGGCCCGATTTCCTTGTGACGTTGAGGCCTTGAGATTAGGTATTTATTTA
This sequence comes from Xanthorhoe designata, assembly GCA_963582015.1. Classification (NCBI taxonomy): domain Eukaryota; kingdom Metazoa; phylum Arthropoda; class Insecta; order Lepidoptera; family Geometridae; genus Xanthorhoe; species Xanthorhoe designata. Next base: position 2,582,231 of record OY757038.1, read on the forward strand.
TTGGAGTTGGTAGAGGATGAATTAGAGTTGGTAACGTTGATAACGAATCGCTTCTAAAAACTAATTAAAAGAATGATAGGAAACTACATTCATTCTGCACGAATGTTCAATAAAATCTCCCGAAAATATTCAGGCTCAACTAAAAAACTGCAATGTTTGTTTCTCATTATGAAGTTTCCCGAAGCTCAAATGCAATTCATTTTATGAATCCAATTTACATTCCACATTTGAATTCATGATTATAATGAACTTAGTGGTTGTCGTCATAATGTGAATCAGACCGACTTTTTACCAAAAAATTAATCTCTCTAGCTAGTAGGTAATTTAACATATTTATAGGGTGGTATTTGGAAAGCTCTTCCAGATTTACTGTCTTGAAGACAGAAACAAAGCTAGATCTCACGTGCTTCCGTAGGTAGGAAGCCAATTCCCACCACCTCAGTTCCCTTAATCACCTCAGTTGGCACTCGTGCATACTGCACTTAATCATACCCAGTACCTAATTAATTACCTTTAGGGCTTCTTTGGATGTAAAGTACTGTTTATTCGAAGACAGCGAAATGGATGCAGGGAAATAATAAAACGTAGTTTATTGAGGAAGACAATATTGCAACAAAATCGCAGTAGATAAAGGAAACATTTACAAAAAACATTGTAACAATTAAACAATAAGGACGGCGCTGTTTCTTGATTTTTATAATTTTAACCACTCTACCTAGATAGAGTAACAATGATTGACAAGGTATTTAATTATATTTTTTGTTCATACCATGAAAATATCAAAAATGCCTGCTTCACGCCCGTCAGGATGAAACATTATCATACATTTATAGGTAAGTACGAAGCGAAAACCGAACCCACTCTCATCTTTTATCTCAACTAATCCCTTCGAACATAATTACTATATTAAACGCAAGCTCGGCATCAATACTAAGATCTTGTTTATGAACACGGTCTGATGCAGATTTAGCCCGGGATTAGTAATATGACGTCAGCAGCGTTTTCATGCAACACGGTTCGTTTGATTCATTTCATCATTGATTCATATTGCTCTTTGTTCGGCCTTGAACCCACTAAATTAAGACTTACTTTTTGAGCCGTGACGGAATGTATGATTTTGTATTTTTTTAAGATTTTTCATGAAGTATGCCACGAAAGTGTGTTTTTCATGTAGGTAGAGCTTTTCTCTATATGAAAAAAGAGGTTCTAAATTGCGCAATGACTAGTGATGCGAACAGATAAACTTCTGGAGTGTTTTTTTAAGTTAATCTAACATACGACATAAAGAGTGTCATAATTTTATTATACTTAATCATAATCACATAAGTAGGTAGGTAATCCTCAATTAGATAACATCCACAATTTTTCAGTCATTGATGTTGATAATGTCATTAAAGTTTAATTACTTATCTCAAAAGTAACTGTACCTACACAGTGGCAATTGACCCTTTTTCTTTTCGTTTCTTGTTTAAAACGACCATTGTCTTGAAAACTGAGAAAATCGCCAATTACACATGCCTGCTCAATGAGTAGAGCAGACGATGACGTCAGCATCCAGCAAGGTGCCTCAAACCACAGATAATATAATACTATACTAGCTCAAACACAAGGAGTTTGTTGTTGTAATCAGTTTGGTTCTAAATGCTAGTATCACTTTAAATGCTTCACATGTCATGTCATTCAAATAAATAAAGGGTTAAGAGTAGCTTCCAAACAAACGTAAAGTTGACCTTTGCATGACTCACCGGAAGAAACACGGTACCTACCTACTTTCTATTTACACACAACCTTGTTACTTTATTTATAGATTTTTATTTGATTTCCAAAAATGTACGTATCTCGCTGAAGCCGTGCGGTTCATTCTATTTTAGAACGAACACAACTCAATTGAAAAACGTCGTATTTAAAAAGCGCTCTTGTACAATTTTCATCTCTATCACCTAAAGTGAGGGTACTTTTTCCATTGTTGCAAATACAGTAGGTATTGAAAATTCAAAATTTTCATTTGCCATTTCTATGTCCTCTGAACATTTATTTAGCCTGAAGGATTTATTGAATTTATTTCGTAATAAATTGTATAATTGCCGAGTGTACACATTTTATTGATATAACGTGTTTCAATGTGTTTATAAATTCCAGACAACACCAGACATTCTCAACAACAAAAAATGAGAACATCCAAGCTTTTTCATTTTCACGTTCCATTTTACACCACTAAGGAAAAATCCAGAATAATTTATATTGCTGCGACTAGAATCCTAGTAAAATCTACTAGGTAGGTATATTTTGCTTTTGGCGCAGTGTTTAGTTGGTTATCTCAGTAATTAGCACTTCTGTCGCCTGTCATCGTACTTTTCTGACGAGATTTTCAAAGCTTCAACTGTCGCGTAGGTCTTCGTTTTTCAACTGGCCCACCATCCTAGGAAGATTGACTATTGTCCTAGCTACCATCCTATTATCTTTTACCTACCACAGATAAAATAATACTATAAGTAAAAGTACCTACCTACCATTAACACCGGCATTTAGCAAACTCACCAATGAACGGTTAAAAATAAATAAGTAGGTACTTACCTACTTATGTGTTCCATTTATAAATTGGCGCCTTCTTACAATACTTACTTACCAAAAAAGCATTTTGTAAACATTTATAAATAAATGTAATAAGTAGTACCTACGTAGGTAGGCGTATTTTTGTTTACAAATTTGAGTTTTTTTAAGAGGTTAGGTACTTTGTGTTTCTTTAGATTGGAAACAAACAAGATAGCCATGAAGTACCTACCTAAATAATAAATATTTTAGTTGCACTAGGTACATACCTACTCGTAATACCAAAATAATACAATAATCTAAGTAAGTAGGTAGGTACGTACTTACCTAAATTAAAAAATCAATTATAGGTACCTAGGTACTTACTGAAAAAAAAAAAATCATACGGTCATAAATTTAGATAAGTAGGTAATAATGATTAATTATGTCTACTTAATTATAATAATTATAATTAAGTAGACATAATTAATCATTATTAATTTGCACATTTGTCATACTTACTAATTATTAGTAAGTATGACAAATGTGCAAATTTGATGCCAAATACCGTATTCTTGCTCTCTACTCTAAATTATTGGCCTATTAGGGTAGGGATGTGCGTTGACAAATAACTATTTTCAAATTTATCGATAAAACTGATCTAACTATTTATGGTCTCTTGTAGGTATTGATAAAAAAAAATCACGACTGTATTCCTAAGGAGCGGAAACATTATTATTTAGATCTTTTGCTAATATGTTTAGAATATCGTGTAGGTATTAATTTGTATTGATACATTTAAATAATATAAAAAACTATTGGAACTAGGTACTTATATGCCGATAAGTACCTAAACTAGTGCTAAGGTACCTACACCTAGGCAGATTTATTATTGATCTCGTTCTAACAGATTGAGAGTGCAATGATCTAACTAAGGCTATCAGAATAGCCGCTGAAAGTTAAAAGCGTCTGACTGCATTTCAAACAGCAAATAGGTGTAAACATTAAGAAGACGGGGTCAATGACCACTGGAGTCTGGAGGCGGATGTTTCCCAGATTTTATTGCAAAAGAAACAACTTTCTACCGTGTTTGTGAGGGAAGTTGGGTTTTGTCAAGGATTGAAAAGGCACTTTCGCGCTGTTTTATGAGGCGCATTTAGTTTTACGATAATATTTTCATCGCGCAGTTCTACTAATAGGTACCTACCTACTTTTTTATACTCCAATAAAATTTACAGAAATGGAACTTAATATTGACCGTTGAAACGACCAAAGAAGTGACAGTAACAGTTTCATAGATAGAAAACTTGAGACAAGATTACTGCAGGCCCTACTTTTTGTGTCTTGTCTGTTCTCCGTCCCTTTAGCTTTTGGAAGTAAACTTATGGCTGATAGAGGAGACAGAATAGAAATATGTATTAATACATAAATTATCCTCATATAAGTACTAAAGGTAGGTAATCACTAATTATATTACCAATGAAATTCGGAACTCGCAATGAACAGAAAATGTAACATTTAAATAGAACAGTTTAAAAGAAAATTAAGTATAATAGACTTTTTATAGTACCTAGGTCATAATGACTAAAAGAATTAGTGAGGTCAAAGATAATTATGGTTAGGTATAAGAATGAAAGTTTTGAAATTATAAGATTTTTAGAAATTTATGTTACTGTTGGCGTTGCCCTAATAAATAAATAAACATTGTTCATTTCTCAGCATCTACGAATAGATTTTGAAGAATTGGAAGTTTATCGGTAGGTGGTGTTTTGCAATCGCTTTACACTCGAGCACTATTACTGATATAACTTCTTCTACGAATATTGCTTCATAACATAACATTCGGCCTGATTACTACATTTGCACAACAATGTTATCCTCTTAATTCCACATCCTATTCAATAATAACTCATAATACCTACTATGTAAGCCAGTACAGGAAACAGCGCGTCTAGTACAAGAATGTGTAAAAGAGCGTTATTCATTTGTCACAAAATACCAATAGCTAGAGCTAACTAAGTTGGTACCTAGTAAGTAGTTTCATTAAAGTACTTACCTAATTCAAAAAAAACTCTTCAGTGAAGCTTAGGTACCTACCTAACTACTTGAAATTGTTAAATTGTAAGAAAATATAATAATATGGTAGGTACTTGTATGATGGGAAAAAGCTTCACCGATGAGTTTTTTTTTTTCAACCGTATAGGTAAAACTTTTCAGTTTTCGAACAGCATGCCATGTTCAATTAAAAGATATGGTATCAAAGAGCAAACCTACTGCTCATTTATTCTAAGTCATAGTCAGAGCTTACGCAGGTATAAAGGGTAGCATTTCAATAATAACTTTGTTTGAAATCTAAGCATTTCATAATCAGTCAGTCGAGTTGTTTGTTTCCTATAATTCAGACCCAGCTTTTAGGCTAGCTGCGCCCCGTAGTTAATAGTTAATAGTAGTGAATAGTTCCCGTTCCCGTGGAAATACCGGGATCAAAAGTATCCTATTTTTTAATCCAGGGCATAAACAATCCTGATACCAAATTTCATTCAATTCCGTCCAGCTGTTTGAGCGTGAAAGAGTAACAAACACCCATACATATTTACCCACTTAAACACACAAATTTTCACCTTTATAATTTTAGTTTGATTAAGTACTTTAATGGTCCACACTTTATCCGGATCTTAAACCCAAGCAAGATAACTACTGAAGTAGAGCAATGAATCATACAGTGTTTACGGCCCTCCCTGTTGCATTTAAACATTGTTTTTAGCACCGGTTTATGAAAATGTATTAAAATTAGAGTAGCTTCTTCAAGCGGAGTGGAATATATTCGTCAGTATATAGGAGACATGACGTCAGCTGAGTGGGATAGTCCGTTAACTTTCGAACCGAAGATGTGAGTTCGAATTCAAGCTGAGGTATCAATGAGCTTTTCCTAAATGCAATTTTTTGCTAGGAACTTAGTATTTTTTTTGTAATAGGTTGATTGTGTTGAGCGAGCGAGAGTGACAGATGTCACGATATTGATTTGTTTGTCGAGTTGCAGGTATTTTAACAAAAATAACATCGATTCTGTACCTACTTTACTCAGAAATAATAAGAACAAGTTAGGTATAACAAATTAGTCCATTGTATTGGAACAAAGGGATATTTACAAAACACGCTGATAATACTATCGATATAAGATGTAGGTATTGTATGCTAAAAGTGAGTGTCTACTAAGCAGTTGCATTTTATCGCACGACTGTCGGTCTTGTCGTGTATCACGAACAATCGTCGTGACACGAGACAATCGCATTACAAAAGCAAATGTAATGAGAAATCGGTAAGACCTCATATGAAAACCATAGAGATGTGACAATATCGATACGATTAGAAAAAAAATATTGACGTATCGTATAGGTAGGTAACTATTATTTGAAAATGACACAATATAGGTAAAGCGCGATGGAATATTATAATTATGTAGGTAAGTATGAAGGTCATTTTACCGCAAATATTTGTTCACGAGACACTTATGTTATATGAGCCATAAAGCTGGGATATATCAGCAAAGACAACAGAGATTCGTTCCAAGACTCAAGCCAAAATTTTCAGAAAAATATATTAAAACTTTGCGTTTTTAGAGCGACTGTTAATAGAATATTTGAACAACATCGTGCGGTTTCCAGATTCTTATCGATTGTGACGTACCTACACAGTTTAAAGATTTGATAATGGGGGCAATTCTGAGTGTCGCAAAAGCTAAACTAACCTAACTAAAACTATTGCCATCCTTTTTATTCTCATCGCTATGAAAGGGACGGCAACAATTTTAGTTAGCTTAGTTTAGCTTTTGCGACACTCAGAATTGCCACTAATATCAAACTACCTAGGTAGGTTCATTAAAGTGTATCATAACATAAAGTTTTAAACTGTATTTTAGAATTTTTGTCTAGTAGGTAATTAAACACGATAGGTTTCTTCCTAGAATTAAATTGTAAAAGCTTGTTGTATTTTGCATTTCTGGCTAGAAATTCTGTATTTTTAGACGATGTGAGTTAATGCGTCGGTTGATTTATAAAGAGATGTGACAGTTGACGGCTGGGAGTGGGCTGGAGTTCGCCTTCACCTTGGACCAGGCGCTGGTTTGTATCACGGGGAGCCAGCATTGACAGCGCCCGTGACACCCGCGCTGGACTTGTCCAAAATAAACACCTACAACAATGATACAGGCGGACGCAATAAAAATAAATAGGCCGCTACTAGCTTTCTCTTTCATTTCAAATAAATAGAATGCAACTGGAATGACAATATTTCTTATTTTTTTATAAACGAATTCTTAACTCATTCGTTTACCGTTCGAAATATATTCTGGAACGAAAATAAGCCTGAGGTGCGAGTCACGATCAAGGACGCCTGGAGGAAAGCGTGAGTCATGCAAGAAGACACTTACTGAGGGCAAACGCGTTCTTGTAGTGGTTGTGGTGATAGTCTCCACAGACTCTACTGTCTCCTCTATGTCTCCATCGTCCTTGTCGGACTGCCCGTTCCATGATCCATAGAATTCCGTCATGATTTCTGATAGTTTTATCACCCACTGCACTGAAATCCAAACTGCTTCCGACACACATCCACTACACTTCCAGAACACATCCAAACGCGTGTAGGTATTTCAAAGTGCACTTTTAATTACTATTGATCGATTTCGAAGAATATATCGTTGTGCGGTGTATCCATTGCCTGCAGGGAGCACTAGATAACACCACTAAGCACGCGATTATATACGACAGAAGCTCTCACTGCCGCTGCACCGCGGAGACGGCCAGTGCTGGTGTTGTATTAAATCCTACTGGAAAACTGAAATAACCGCGGCGAACAAAAAGCACCAGCCAAAACATTTCACGTGCGAGAATATTATTAGTTGGACGATCTAGCCGAAAGAGTTAAAGTGTCGCTACGACCTTATGCATGAATTAATCCGGGATTATTCCTGTTTTCCGCGTTTATTATTTACGCTGCGAAATACTGGCTTGTCATTTTACGTAGGGCTGGGTGAGTTGGCAAATCTATTGTGGCGTAAATGGCGCTTTACTGTCACTTGTGAATGTTTTGTTAATCTTATAACTGCTTGTGTATGTAAATCACATATAGAAATCTAAATGTTTTCTTGCGATAACGATGAATTCATTTGCCTCACTGAAAGAGTTTTTCATTGTGATAACTTACTATTATAGATTTGGCAAATTATCAGAATTTTATTATGATGACTGAATTAAAATCAGATACTTTTAAAAAACACTAAGACGAAGTGCAATAAATAATAAACTGGAAGTAGACAGTACCTATACCTAGGGATACAATTTACTTTGGTTTACTTATTTAGAGTTTAACTATCTCGCTCATCAAGTCATCAGGAGTAGGTAATGCGCAATGTGTCATACTAACGCAGTCTCTTGGTAATTTTATCTAATGTTATGCATTATTTTATTACTAGGGCTACATAAATTTAAATTAATCTTGCTGGAAGATGTTGTATGCAGCCGTCCACTTGCGGCGTCAGCGTAGGCGCTGACAGCACCTCCACTTAATATAAATACGCGGTTCTCCAAACAACCACGTTAAATCCGTACCGCTACGAGGGATTACTGCTCGAATTGCTATTTTAATAGTTTATCGATAGAGTTGTGTATCGAACGACGGTACATCACTAGAGTTCACAAACTTTCCTCACGTCACAATAATGTTTGGATTTACTTTATTGTCTAGCAATAAACGTCAATTTTTAAATTCTACAGTTTCATTATGGTGGTCATCATTTTCAGTGAGTGAGCATAGACTCATATCAAAGCTACAATCGAATGTTTAACGTTGAGTAATAGTTTAATTATTAAACCTGCGGTGGATGTCACGTAATGAATTGATAAGTAAACAATTTTGTACCAGTACCGACTTAAAAAAAAAGGCGGTTTCTCAATTCGACAGTACCTATATATATATTTTTATGTTTGTTCGCGGATAACTCGGTTGTTTATGAACCGATTTTGATGATTATTTTTTTGTTGGAAAGAAGATATTCCAAGGGTGGTCCCATAAAAAATGTTTGAGGATCTGATGAGGATCTTCGGAGTTATGCACAGAAATGCACCTCGAGAGTGCAGGAAATTGCTCTCTTCTCACGAAATCGAAGTCGGATTTAATAAAAAAATATTTTGCCACTTGTAGGTAGGTAAGTAGGTCTACTAGGTAGGTACTCGTTTTAAGTATAGGTACTAAAAAATAGAAAGAACAATAAAAAAAATTCTACGTATTTACGTAAGTATAATAACCAATAAGAAATACTGAGAAGAGGTTATAATTAAAGGTTTATATAGCACGTCCACGTGTTTGTTGAACCGTTTTCTAAAACGATGAGTCAATGAGAAACCAGAATGAGATTGTACAAGTTATAAGTTTAGATCTTCGAAGTGGGTGTGGTAATAGTAGCGCGTTAATTTTTTTGTTTTACAAGTTGATTGATTAAGTATATTATTAGGTACCTATAATATAGTCAAATTGTAGAGCCGATTAGATACAATACCTACCTACTTATCTCTATAATTTTGACTAAGTATACGCTCGAAAGTAGTCATCAAATTTATCTACACCTGCAAACCAAATAATAAAATTATTCCTTACCCTTTCTCATAATTGCAATTATAATTAACGCTAATTAGTTTTTCTGGAATCCGCTTGTCAGAGGAAATACTCACGCGGCATTGTTTGCGTCCGGTCCCAACACCTTCCTGTTTGGCTCCCCATCACGAGTGCCAAGGTGACTTACCTGCAATCGGGAAAAACAAATCAGAAAAGAGTTTTTACTACGTCACAAATCTCAGGCGCGCTTTTTTATGTCAATGTTATTGGTCAAGGATATTTGACAGCTGATTGTGCGGTCCTGACCTATCCTGCACTTCCGGTAACTCGTATAATTGTGAATCATACAAATATTTAGTCATTGGTAGGTAGGTACCTACACTATTGAGCTGTATGACTAAATGACGTGGGTGGGTAAAATTATGAGCACCTACGTCAATGAACGTTGCCTTCAAATCTCCATCCACCAGAAAGTAAATTAAAACCTTAATTTAGAAAATTTAAATCAAGTTTTATCATTGATCGCCCTTTAGCAAGACAAAAATAATAGTATTGTCAAAATAATAATAAATCTAAATAAAGTTGACGCATAATTTAATATGCGGACCATCAGCCATTTACGTCGCAATAAATTGAGATGAAAAGATTTAATTATGGTAAACAAACGCTTAGTAAAATTCACCGAGAAATTAAACCTATGCATGTTTACTTATCTGTGTTATCATAGGGTTGTCATATTTGACATAATCTATTTGTCATTATGCTACTAATCCTGAATCCATTGGATATTTTTTATACTGTTCTAAAGTTTAAACGTAGAGAAAACAAGCCCTTATTACAAAAGTTTTCAAGATTTGGAATCGAGACTATTTTGTCTGACATGTTTAATTCTTATCAATATTTTGCCGAAATAAACAGTAGGTATGACAAACTGGCAATTATAATCTTTATAAAGCAACATTAATATGGATAAAATATATCTAGGTACCAACCACGCTGTACTTATAATAATTATGTTGTACTTATTGGAACTGAATAATAAACATAACTTGCCAAGAGTCCAAGAATTTTGTTTACACTAATTTATAATTTTACTACCTCCCTACCCTACTCAACAACCCTAGCTCTAAAAACAGTTATAACTACTGATTTGTGGCAAGCAGCTATTAATTCAGATTAAGCTCTGATTTACGATTCTTTTATACTATTTTCTAGAATTGTGCGTGAGAAGTTCATTTGTATATTTATAAAATTTATATTATTATAAAACAGATTGTTAATAAAAAGCCGACACGGGTCACTGTTTCCAAATAGGTATCCATAAACCCAAAGCTTAAATCGAACTAGAATCTTAACAACCAAACATAATTTTTATTGTGGTCAATGCAATGGTCATGTCAGGATCGTAGCAAGTGGAAATTCGAAGTGGGTATCTACCAACCTAATTATCTCTATGAGAAACAGCCCCCATTTATTATGTAGGTACCTATGTGTAAAGCATTTTCTCAGTGTCATCTCAGTAAAGTTACGTTACCGTAAAATGGTCTTTCAAGTACCTAAGTAAGTAGTGTGCAAAACTAAAAGTATAATTATATCTATTCGTTATCTTCCTGACTTGCCTTAGAAAAGATCGTGAATAAAGAAAATCGCATCTTATGTATAATATTTTTGGGTAAGGCCGCCAAAATTGTCAATTATATCACAAAAGTAACACAACAGGTTTTGTGTTACCGTTACACAAATGTAACCCAAAAGTAACACATATTTTGAGTAAAGGTGATTTTATAATGGTTAAATAAATAACCTAAAATAATGCAAGATAAACTTTTCTTTTTTACTGTACCCTTAGGCAGAAAAACACAAAAATACTGCCTATATTTTACTAAGGACAAAATAGCTTTTTAATTTTTCTCGATCTTTGTCGTTCTGGGGCAGTTAACGGCATTAAAATAAAAATGTACAGTTACTAATGCACATAAATAGATTAATTATAATATTATTTCAATAGAAGAAAACAATTGGCCGCTGGATAACGTAAGTAAAACAAACTTAACTAATTCGATGCTCAAGAGCCTTTTGTAACAGTTTAACTGAACACTTGGAAGGTTTTCAATATTAAAATGTAAGTACTGCGTTTGTCATACCTACAAAATCACACATTACACATTACTTTCAAAAATCAGTCCAAATACCACTATGTTTGCGGCTTTATATATCTACTGTGTTACGTAACACATACATTTGTGTTACAATAATAAAAAAGTGACATAAATGTAATACAAATGCAACACAAAAGCGAAATTTTTAAAACAATTATAGGTCATATCTCGGTTATTTATTATAATTAGGCCGTAATGGGCGATTTTAAGTATACTTTTGACCTCATTGCTAAATAATTTAATACAATAACATTCAAAAATCTGTTTCTTACCTCAAAAATCACAAATAAAACTTTTTTTATGAACACAACCGCAAAAAGTGACGCGCACTTTATGTTCCTTCACTGGCTAAATAAAAGAGCTGGATTTTTTTTTTCAATTGTTTGGATGACAGTGTTGCCGTATTAATACTGTAGTTTGCACTTTGGTAGTTTAAATAGTAGCTTTGGGATAAAAACGTGTCACACAAAAAAAAACGTAACACAAAAGCAAGAGACATTTTTTATTTAAATTATTAATAAAAAATGTTATTTTAAGGATTTTCGCAAAAATATTATTAATATAGCAGAGGTCTATCACCTATAATTCAGGTATACTCAACAATTTATTGAATATTTTAACCATAAGAAACTGCAACAAAAAACGACAAAAAGTCACACAAAAAAATTGACAATTTTGGCGGCCTTACCCTTTTATATTTAATATTTTAATATTATACTATCTCGACTAAGAATATAAACATTTATAATAAAAGTACCTACCTAAGTAAGTTCGTATGAGAAAGTGGCCAACTCTGGTGACGGAGTAAGACTGTTTAAACATTACAAATGTATGTTTAATACTAATAGGGCTCTTTGATATAGGTACGTAGGTATCTAAGCTTACACAAAAAAACGATTACTGAAAATAAAGTTTCTTTCATGATAGCTACAAGAGCTTTAGCAGCAATTATTTGAATGAATCATTTGCGCTGTGCTTCGTCGAGTCATTGTTGTTGACTAAATTGTATTGTGACGATAATTGTTGTGACGTTTTAAAAGGGTTTTCATGTTTCATTATAACGACCAAAAAACAAAGTAGGTGCCTAATAATTGTTATTACAAATAAAAACAAAAATGTAAGTTCTCTGGTAAGTAGGTATATGAGGTGATTACCCTCTCGTTAACATTGTAATTGGTAACTACGGTACAATATTAAGGTAGGTAGGTAGGTGGGTACCTACTTCATGTTGTCATTCACAAGGCATTTTTTGTTTTGGGACATAAAAGTGACGCCGAGTTTTTTTGGCACTGAGAAATCAGAATAGCGTAGGGAGTTCACCGACGTGATGGACGGATAATTTGGTAAAAGCCGCAAGTTCACGATGGATTAGGATGCAAGCCACTTCCAACAAAACAACTGGAGATCTATGAGGGTGGCCTATGTGCAGCAGTGGTCATCATAAAGCCACAGCTATGCTTATTTCTATTAGAATTATGATGTCTAACAATATTCTGTTTACCAACGTCATGGTACATTCAACTTTAGAGCATCATTTCGTTACTTTTTCATTATTTTAATAGCCTTTAATAAAATTTATTTTTACGATCCGTGTAAACATTAATAAATATCTCGTAGTCGAGTAATAATTAAAAAAGTTTTGGCCAACATTGTCTTTGAGCCAATATGCAGCGACCGGTAAACTATATTCCGACAGCTGTCCGCGCATGCGCAGACGTGGTAAGCGGATTATGCCAATGTAGGTTAATTATTTATGCATGTAGCGACATCTATTCGACGGATTATGAACAACGAAGGGGACTTCCCCTGTCACTTCTAACTTCCGATTTTCGGTAAAATGTTCAAAAACAATATTTCTGGGACAATTCAAAACACTTCTGAAGACACTATTGTTTCTATTATTTTGTTATTCTATTCAGTAAAGATTTTATCTTAATTATTATTCACGACTATCTTAGTGCATCATTGGGGGCAATTCGGAGTGTCGCAAAAGCTAAAATAAACTAACTAAAATTATTGCCATCCTTTTTATTTCCATCGCTATGAAAGGGACGGCAACAATTTTAGTTAGCTTAGTTTAGCTTTTGCGACACTCCGAATAGCCACCATTGGGAGATCAAATCGATGCCGACCGACAATTTGATCAAAGAAATTCGGAATAGGTAGTTGGTCCATATAACACATAAATGTTCAATATTTTGCCCCCAAATACAGTTTGCCGAAATTGTAACAGTTTTGCGTGCAACCAAGAATTCTCGTCAAGGGCTCTAGCTTATCAAATGTAAAGTTGTTAATAAATCACGAACTGATGCGGTTCTGACAGTTCATTTGATCGACATGTACGGCCATTACGATAAATAGCAACTCGCATGCCAAAACAAAGACGCATTCATCTAAATTGACTGTCAGTTTGAGGATAGAATTTAAATATTTAGTTAATTCAAGGAGAGTTGTGGACAAGTTGCAAAATTAAAGTATTTATTACACCGACTTCAGTCACGTATTATGAGAACAATTTCCTGCACTCTCGAGGTTTTGTTCTCCGAAAATCCTCATCAAATCTTGATCAGGAGCGAGAGTACTTATAGGTAGGTGATATACCTATGCTCTTTCAAACAAAAAAGAGTTTTCAAAATCGGTCCACTCGGTGAACATAGGTAGGTACCTACCTACCTATTTAAATACAATAATCAAAATATATAAAAAAAACATACGTAATAAAGTCTAATTTAAAAATATATGGTTTGTCTCTTGTGTCTTATTGATTCTAGTTGGTAAGCTACGCAGAGCCGGTGCAAGGAGTGATTATGGAGTCCTTCAAGCCTAGAAGCTTCGTCACCAGAAAGCCTGTAACCTACAGTGGGAGTCGGTACATCAATTGTATCTTTTCGTCTATCACTCACCACCTCAGCGCTCACACCTTGCAGCATAAATGCATTTACACAGTCCATTCATCTTTTCTCAGCAAGTCTTAGAAGAGATGAATGTCTCATATTTATATCCATCCACATTTATATTTATCACTCGTCTTTTAGAATGGCTTTTATTTCTTCAGTCTCTGAATATGCGTAAACCTTTGTAGGTAAGGTACGTACGTTGCATGATGTTTTACCTACTATGGAAAAACTTTTCATAAAACACACTTAGGTAACTAAGTTATTTTTATTTCGCCTTTTTATGTAACTGTGGCTTTTTTACAAACATGCTAAAGATAAAAAGATAAGATAAAATATATTTATTTTAGGCAAAAACATAACACAGTAGGTAGGTAAAAAAGTAAGTGAAGGATGTAAAACTACTAAAAGAAACTACGGGTTCATGAATTTGTGTGATTGTGACAGAAAAATTGCCACCCAAAAGCCAAATTTTAGATTTTTCTGTAGTTCCATTAAATGAGCTTGGATAAAAATTTATAAAAGTGAGTGAGGAGAAAGGTCTGTGTCAGTATCGTTCGTAGCAAGTAGAATATTATTTATTTTTATTACTTTTAGAACGTTCGCCATTGAATTAGAGTCTACTCACCCCTATTCCTACAGTCACTTATTTTCTCGATTATCGAAAGCGTCAAAGATATAAAATGTTATAATTGCTTTACAAAACTAATAACCATAGTATGGTTATTAGTTTTGTAAAGTATTACTTATTGTTTTTTTTATTAGTTTGTTCTTCATTTAAATTAGCTATATTTGTGATTTGTGTGACAGAGGGACGTTAATCCCCGCGTGGGCGGCCGTCATCTGGCTAATCATTAATTGGCCTCTTGTTGCCATATTATGCAATTGATAGAACCGAAATAAAATCGTCTGCTGTGCTGTGTCTGGTCCTATGAATAGCATTGCAACTGTTCAAAATACTTTTTGGTTTAAGAATAATTGAGATCTATTTAAGCATATTATATATTTTGTTTAGTTAAAAAACATTGTTACCTATGAAGCAGTTTGAATTTTTGGTGTTTTTGTCTAAAAAATTTGATAAGTACCTACCTACTTACTTTCGGATTATAAAGCATTTTTAGATCCTTTTACGATGGTTTAGTGGGTACCTAGTTAAAGGTAGTTAGGTATATAGATATTTATGCAAATACAACTAATTGGTACCCTACTAATGTGTAGGCCACATTTTATTTGTTTCCCAAAATGTTTTCTTTGAAACATCATTTTAATACCTTTTGTAGTAAAACTTTAAGTAGTAAAATTATGAAGTTGTAGGTAGGTAGGTACCTACTTAATTTTAGGGCATGACATTGTAATCTTTTGGTTTGACTTGTTCTGACTTAGATACAAAATATGTCTGGTTTTATATGCTCAAAGCATAATAATTATCATGTCCACACTCCACACGTCGTTAAAAGCCCGTTACAGTGTTGCGAACTGTCATCGACGTAATTAATTACTATGTCGTAAGTAATTAAGAAATGTGGTTCCAGTAAAATTAACCTACTTGAATAAAATGTTTCTAATTTTAACTCTTATCTTTTGGCTCTATATTTTTATAATTTACAGATAGGTTAACTGTAGAGACAAATATTTGCAGATCGTGCAAACATTTATCCCGGATCGGGGATCGAACCCGCAACCTCGGCGTCTCAGGCGGGCTTTCACACACTGCGCCACAGAGGTCGTAAAATAATTTTACTATAATTTCACCTCGTTATTTTACAGTAACTGTCTCAAACACAAATATTTCAAATAACCCTAAATTATACAAATAAAACGCGTTGTTGAGTTAGTAACAAAACGTAAAGGAGTTCAAAGAGAACATGACGGACGCTAAGCGTTTTATAGGTACCCTCGGAGACACCAAATGCTTCTTTGAGACTGATAGACAGCAGTTACCTGTCATAATTGAAATACAGGTGCATAAAATTAAATGTACTACGGCTGGCTTCATTTACGTACCTTACAACACAAAACTTGTCGATACCTACGTACAAAATTTGTCGCTTTAGGTACCTACCTACGGTTCATGATCTGTCAAAGCCTTGGAACTGTCGGAGAAAAAAAAAATAGGTTTTAAATTTAACTCGCTTTTATAGGTAGGTACCTACTACCTACATTAGGCAGTCGTTGTGCTAAGCCTCTATTCCGAATTATGACATTCTAAATAGGTAGGTACTAATAAAACTAATGTTGTTCGTCACAGTCATGTGACTGTGACGAATGTATTTGGATAATAATTCACAATATTGAAATCCATACAAATTATATCAACCGAATAGAGTTCATTTTACAACCCTGCCTATTTACGACGATGTCCAGCCAGACATTTAAAGCTTTCTCCTAAACGGTGTCCTAAAGTCCAACGACCCGCCTGAGTCATCAATCCCTAGTAACAAATCAGTTTTTGCATTTGGGTCGCGCGTAAAACTGCTAACATACTGAAGCAGTTTCGTGTCGGCCATTTTGTTTCTGTCGTCGGAGCTTTTAGACGCCCATTGTTTTAGTTGATGACGACTGGAGAACTTTTTAACGTACTTTATGATTTCAGGGTATTTTTGGTCTGAACATTTATGAAGGAAATGCTCCCACTCAGAACAATAGTTCACTCACGCCTCTTTTCCAATAGGATTACCTACTTATGTCCCTCTGACTTTCATTTGCATCTTGATAAATAAAATGTTTTTGATCTCCACTTTCACTACATTTTTCGTTTTTATGGATGTTTTTCCAAAACTTCATGAATTGATTTCTAGTATTTTCGTCTCCTCAAAAATACGTAACTTTCATACACGACTAATAATAGGTAAGTAGGTACTTAAGTAGGTACCTACCTATATTTTTATCATTTTATTACGCAAAATATGAGCAGAACTTATAGGTTGACAGAAGGCGCAAAGCACGTGTCCTGCATGCCCAAATCATAAAAATACCAGGCTGTTTATGGAGCGACTGTTTCTAAACATCCGCGTATGCGCCCGAATGTTGCATTGCATTAGGAATCTAGTTACCTACTAAGGTGTGGCCATTCCTGTTACCTAAAAATAGATACCTACCTACATAACCATTTTAATGATGAAATTTTTCATTGAAGACGAAAGAAAGAAGAGAGAGTGCATGCTACTGAGATACGAATGTTAATATGGATGTGACACGTTTGTTTGTTTGGAAGTTTGAAAGTGGCGCCCCATTACCGAAAAGGTGCGGAGTGCAAGATTATCATGGTATGGACACGTAATGAGGAGGGATGAACAACATGTCACCAAACGAGCTATAAGTAGGTACCTATGAGTGTGGATGGGCATGCAAGTAGAGGAAGGCCGAAGAAAAAGTGGTTTGACTGTGTAAAAGAGGATTATGAATGTTAGAGGAGAGTTGACGAGTGATAGGAGTGAGTGGAAGAAGACAACATGTTGTGCCGACCCCACCTAGCGTGGGATAAGGGCAGGAGAATGATGAACCATTAATGATGCACGTATTTTTTTTAATGATAAATTGATAACGTTTGAGTTTGATTGAGTAGATAGAATAAGACTCGCTTTAGTGAGCACAACATTAAGAATGTCCTAATGGGCCACTGGTTTGGTGTAGTAGTGTTGTCCTTTTTGTTTAAGTAGGTACCTAAGTATATTTATTTTTCTTCTAAGTTTTGATACATTGGTAATGTTTTTTTAAGTAGGTAAGTAGGTACATTTTTTAGTTCCATTAGTTTTAATTTTCTTCAGCAAGCTTATTTAGATATTTTATGCGAGGATAATGTCTATATAGGTAACTGTCTGTCTTCCGAATAAAACTTAAATAAGAAAAGTCTAGTTTTCTGTCTAGAAATGCACTGGGCGTTAAATATTGAAACTGTTTTTCATAACTAATCTCAAAATAGGTAACACACATAATAAAGCTTAGCTGCTTAGTTTAGAGCTTAGCTCACACTGCTTGACTAATAATTTCTTGTAGGTAAGGTAGGAATTAAAAATAATCTGGAATTCACAAATTTTAAATACACGTGTTGAATAAACAAGTTATTTAATATTTTATCGACTATTTAAAAAAAATATGATACCTACTATATCAAAGTACAAAATTAAATGACAAACGAGCTCTCTTGCGTGTTCAGAAATAGCACGTTCCCGCGCGTCCAATGTCGAGGTAAACGCATTGTCTATGTCTGTGAATGTTTTGTATCTTGTCTATGGTCTTACAGATCGCATCATTGTATGTAGGTTTTTATTACGTCATATGGAGGTAGATAGAAAAGAAAACACTCAACGTTTCTATTGCGGGTAAACAGAATCGTTAGATTGTTTATTAGGCAATTGGGCACCTTCATACTTGTAAGTAGGTATGTATTGGACTTTAGGGCCATTCTAAAGTATTGCTAGGTTGCCACTGTAAAAACATTGTTTTTTTTTAATTTATGATTACCTACCTAATGATTTTAAGAAATTATTTTGATAAGTACCTACAACATTTTTAACCTTATCGAAACATATTCATGCAAGCTCTATCAGTAGGTAAGTAAGTAGGTACAGGACTTTTCAGAAGAGCTTCAGATTTACAGTCCAAGGTTCGTTGGCCGCACTCGACTTCCTTTACTGCGATCGAAGTTGTCTCTAAATAGGTACAAGCACCGTAAATAATGTTCACAAATAGCACGGCTTTTAGTACAAATAATAAAATAATATTTCAAAGTAGAGCAACCGTCCAATAGTTGAGAATTATGTTTTTCGAGTTTTCAACACATACGTTTTTCATGGATATTTTTGTGGCAGAATGTATTTGCATGTGTTGCCTTGAACGAGAGCGCTACATTTGAGTTTGGTGTTGAATATACCTAGGGCCAGGAAATCATTTGCGGGTAATTTTTGAAATAAAACGATTTGTTTCTTCCTACAAAATGCTTTAAAATAAAGAAAGAAAAATCATTTATTCTTGTAGGACCTCAAGGATCACTTAAGTTTCGTTTTACATGCTAGGTGATTCTAATGCCTGTTCCATCGCGACTCGCTACACCAGGGAAAGAACCTACTTTTAAATCACTTTTAAGGCTTGATAATCGGTACCTAAGCAATTAAGAGTGTGCCTTAGTGCCGAAATAATTTAAAGAACGAGCGACTAATTAAGTTGGCCACTTGCTCATACGAACTTGGTAAACAACTTTCTTCAAGAACGAAAAAATCAATCAAACGACTATAATTTCCGATAAACAAAATAAGCTAAGCTGAAAATATTTTCAGTTTTCGAATGAATACCTTTAATAGATACTGCAACAAAGGCATAAAGTAGTTTATTATGTCACAGGTGCTATATTGAACCCCGAGTGCGAGACAAATACACTGCAAACTCTACTTTTTATACTTTCTGCGAGGCAATTGAAACCAATTACTGTTATAAAAAAAGTACTTATGTATTTATTTAAAATAATAATCTGTAGTGGTCAGTTCGACATTCGTGTCAGTGCAAAGAAAATGATAACATACAGCCTAACTCAGAATAAAATCTTATTGAACCTAAACATTTTTGAAACCAACCTCGATCAAGCACGATTACCTACATGGATTGCATTCCAATTTCAAATCACATTATTTCCTATGGGAAAAAATGATATTCAGTACAACATTATGACCCGGCTAAACCGTGGGGCTGTAATGACTTACTTTTTTCTGATCACCACAGATTATGTTGCATTGCAAGACCTACCTAATATTGCACGCAGTAAAAATATTGAACAGTTTTGAACCACACGTCTAGGACCTTGAAAATCGGTCGTGTTCGATTTACGCAGATTGACGCGTTCGACCTACTCAACGTTCACGTATTGCCCGCTATTTTCTTCGACATCTGGTAAACATAATACTTTGTATATGTAGGTAGGTAGGTAGGTACGTATGGTATCTTGGTTCAGAAATGCTTTGAGCAACGTCATCGAATCGGCTAGCGTTGGAGCAGCCAAGATACATTCAATCTGGAAATCTTAAAAATCAAGACATGTATTTTCTTGATATTCTTTTGAGTTAGGTATATACCTACTTTTTTTCCTACAAAATATTCCGTTTGTAATTTTGAAAACCTTGTTTAAATTTCTACAATCTCTAGTTATAAAATCAAAGTTACAAATAGTTAATCTAACTTTTGACCCTAGTTTACAGTTCACAGTTTTTTTATTGTATGTTTGCAAAGCAATGATCTCCCATAATGTCCGCCCGCTGATCTCTGTCTCGGGTGATTTCTTAACTCTCCAAAACCGAAAGCTCCACCAGTAAATATTTAAAATGTATGACGCCATGCTTTTACGATTTGAAACTATGAGTGCATTAAATAATGTCGGTTGATGTAGGGCAAGGGCATAACAGTAAAATGATTTTGTAGACATGAAAGGGTGATATGATATGACGTCATTATTCACAAATACCTACTCAGTATTCAAGATCATCTAAGTAAGTATATATTATAACAACATTACTTATAATATCAACATTATCCATCATAATAGTTTCACAAACTGTACATTCAGTTTTTTTAAATTCCTTTGTTCAGTGTTCAACGTAATAATAAAATAAAATAGGCGGCGGCGCTAGATTGACGCATACCTATTCATAATTTCTTTCTACAATGGCATTTTAGCTGGTAGGTACCTATAGGTACCTACCAGCTAAAATGCCATACCTATAGGTATGCCATACCTATAGGTACCTATAGGTACCTTACCTACTGTCGAGCGTGAGGGAAGAGATTAAGGGAAACAAGTTTCACGATGGTTCCACGTTTTAAAAATGTAGATCGAATTTTGAATTCAATCGATTCTGTTTCAACAAACCAAAGATAATAGCTCAATTTATAAAAAGTTTGAATAGCTAATAGAAAATGTTTTAGAAATAGAAATGCGCCCGTCTTCGCCCGTCATTGTGTGACATTGAATTAAGCTTTATCGGAGGCAAAGAACCTATTAACATTTTAGCAAATGTATATCTGTTTACTGATGAGCGGTTATTCATTCGGTATATAGGTCACATTTTGCTTCAAATAGGTGTTGATATCACATGAACATTTGTAATTTTATTACATGAAGAGAAATACTTAGTAGTAGCGGAAAGATAAAGTTTATGCGGAGATAAATCAAATAAGTAAATTAATGTAATCAGTCAATAAAGGTATCTGTGTTTAGAACGTCTACAAAACATCAATCACAGTCGGTGGGCGTTATAATATCACCTACCTTGAATCTACAAACTTTGACAATATATTTGTTTTCCTCCGTCCGACATCTTCCTTGTTTTCTTTGCAAGTTTATATAAATAAAGCGTACAAAATCAACAGCGGAAACAATTACTTTAGTTCGTCCGCTCCAAAAACTTCCCTCGCGTCATTACCTAGATACATTAGCTGTTGAAAGCTAAGAAAATATTTAATGCACCAACTAGTGACTTAGTAGTTCTAAACTTTAGGGGCATTTATTAACGCAGCAGTAGACCCCATAATGTACCTATATAATTTTCTGGTTGTCTGTGCGTTTGTTCGTGCTAATCTCAGAAACGTTTAATTAATCCAATTTGAGGAGTAAATTCTAATAAGTACCTACCTACCTATGATAGATTCGCTTTATCTACCATCTTAGAATTTACTCCTCGGAACTCCTCCACATAGGTATCGACCTCACATAATATTGGATAAAGGGCACGAAATAGTAGGTAAGTAAGACCTATTCTAAGCGGTTTTAAATATACCCGTTCCATTTTCACCCACTTCCGTGAGCTATGTTGACCCATCGCCTGTCGAACGCAGCACGACAGCGTGACGGATCGAATGCGCCTGTCGTAGCCACGCTAAAATTAAAAAGAACGCCACGCCAATTTGCGTTCAACAACCCTTACATTAGCATACGCGTACCAATGTCAAGCACTTTATCGACACCAGGATTGGCCGTGGCTGGATCAAAAGCCGTTCCATGCTCGTCAATTAGGGAAATTGTACTTTTGGCAGTGTTCCCGAACAGTTGTTCGACGGAGAGATCTGAGCGTTCTGATTCGCGGAACCGATGCATGCTGGGATGCCCTTATTAGGTGGTATTGCGTTTGGAAACTTGCTGGGAAACCTACAAAGAACTTTGTTCTTGATATGCACCATGCGCTTATTTTTTGCAAAGCTAAGGTCAGAGGTTCTTCACTTTTAGTTTTAGGAAGTGTAAAGTAAAATTAAACTTCTGAACTTTTAGAGCTCTCTGTATTTTTTTTATTTTGTTTCATCAAAGAAACAAAGATGACAATGATTATTCTACTTCCAATGCCAGGTGGTATGATGAAAATAAGTATTTCTGTTACCTAGGTACATTAAATTTGATGCCAAATCTGACTGTTAATAAACATGAATGCAGGTGTTTATGTTTTCAGCTGGGAAACAAGGGATAACCTACAAAGGTTATAAGATCTTGAAGGTGAAGCTGAAACGCAAATTCATCAACGCTATAAACATCTTAATTTATTTGAAAGATTTGGGGTTTGGGAAACAGAATCTAGTTTATCTTACCTTTTTGCTTACGTTTAAATAGTTTATTAACTAGATTGTTAATTAATACACAGAGCATGCATCATTTGTTTATGCGACAGCAACGTTTAAAATCTTTCCATATTATCCATTCCAAATTCCAACTTCACAACTTGTGCATTTGACTGCAACCGTATCTTCCAATGAGTCACAGTTCATCACCATCAGCTATGATTCATTTGAACCATCCTTTGTTCTGGCACTTTGTCAATCTCTAAACAGTAATAAAGGAGTTCAATCCCTTTTGGACATCCTTGACTCAGCTTTGTCTTTACGTTTAATTTCCTTATTTTATGCTGCATATTGCCAAGTTTTGCCAACTAGGTAAGCTTAGTAGTCTCTGTACGAGATTTCTTTCAGAGGTCAAATGAATTAAGTGAGATTAAACCTGACCGTGCATCTAGGTACTTTATATTACCTACTTATACCTAGAGTAAGTGTGAGTACCTAAAGCTTTTCCTGAATTCTGAAACAGTGCATTTAGACCATGAATGACTTTAAGTCTGATAAACAGTGGGGCAAAATTTAAAGTCATCAATGATAGCTAACTTTTGTTTTGTGGTAGGTAGTTAGAAATTTTGATCTTTTACCAAATAAACATTATTTATGCTGATAGGTTATGTTGTCCAAAAAAGAATTGATCTGAATCGACTCTACTTCCCACCAGCCCCCTGATTGTGTAACTTGTCTCGGATTTACTGTGATTTTTGCTTTGATACAACTTGGATACAATCCGAGACAAGTTACAAAATCCAGGGGCAGGAACACTTTGCACGAAGTACTTACCTAAACAAAACTAAGTAGACTACATTAGCTGCAAGGGACGTAGCGTAGGTTAAACTTAAAGCCTATTAAGGCTAGGATTATCATCATCACTACCCAGGTATCCCCTCGTAGGTGTAACTACTTAGTATTTTATAAGCAGTTAAAGGTACCTACTTTATCAATCTATGATTTAGATTACGTGCCAGTCGTACAAGACAAACAGCTATTCTTAGTTCAATACAAAAGCAATAAGACATCAAAAGGGTGGACATGCTCTAATTGAAAAGGACAAACCAATGCATTTGATTGTCCGAGCAAGGTGAACTAGTACTGAGAAATTATTGTTTATCAGATAAGTAGGTAAAATAGACAAAGTTTAGTTAGTCATAGTCTCATGGAACACCAGTGCAAGTACTTGTCTGTCTGTAATTAATTATTCATTGTACCCTACGAGTACCTAGATTACCTACTATTGATATAAAAAGTACTTTTTTTTCATTTTTTTTTATTTAAACATTATTCAAAAATACAGAAAAAATTAAATATTGTGCCCTAAAAACCCCTAGGGTTTGTGTGGGCACTCACATTCGTCTTAGTTACTTAAGTAAGGTCAACGTGGGGAAGTCCGGCATAGTATTCTTCAACTCAATTTCAATTTAACTTTATGAATCGAGAAACGCTTTCTAAGTAACTTGAGTTAGCGGAAAATATTGGTAATATATTAATCTACTCAAAATAGGCCGAAAACAAGGTTAATTGTAATTAACCCATTAGATAAAGCATTTTTTTAAAAACTCGGCGTGTAGACGGACTTCCCAAGCAGTTTGAGGTAAGTCCGTCTAGTCATTTCATCTCGCAATAAAATCGTAATTTGTGAGCCAATATGTATGAAAACGGTATCAAACAAAGATGAAAAACTGCCGTTGCAATTTGTATTTCAAGTATTTGAGAGTAAGGTATACTTTTCAAGGAAAATAAAATTATATCTAACTAAGGGCAAGACCGGCAAATTTTTGGTGACAACGTGATTTCAGTGGTTGCAAACATTTTTACGAATTACTTCCCTCAGTATTTTTTTTATAAATAAAACATAAAAAAATAAAGGAATCTTTATTTGTGTAAGAAATTGGAAATGATAACTACAAAATCATCCTTAAAATCCATGATAATCATAAAAGGGGTTCGAATTTTATTCAAATCCTGGCATAACCTATCCACTACCTAACTCAAAATGGCGAAATTATAAAAGAAGAATCAGATCTATGTAATAATACGATCATTGTTTATAAAGTCCGTGCCAATTCCAAGCTGCTTGCTGTGTAAAATTATCGAAAATAAAATAAAATAGGTATGTGCTTAAACATTCACAATTTGTAAGCAAGGACAGTTAAACGTAATGCTAGTCCTACTGCAAACATTCCAGTTCATATTCTTCAATAATTACGTAGACAGGTGTATAATAAAAAAATACTACACTTCTAATCATACTACCTATCTAAAATAATATAAAAAATGTGAACTATTGAAAAGGTTGACAAAATCTGATAAAAAGGCAAGACCGGCATATGACGGACTTGCCTTATCCATGGTAGACGGACTTCCCAACTTGAAAATTTGAATGTAATATTTTTTAAATCTATAATAATTACTAAATTAATGCCTAATTATTGAATCGAACAGCAGAAATCAAATCTTGGATCTGCAAATGCCTTACGTTATCAAAGACAATCGTAAATTTCCTTAGATTTTCCGGTTTTTTTTTTATTTTTCGACAAGACGTCAATCTCCAACTTTGTGCCAAATTCGCGCAAAAAAATGACTGTCAAGTTTCTTCCAAAATATAGGTATTAGGCCATCTATGATCCCAAGTTCGAACGAGCTCCATGATGCTGTTTTACCCACCGAGTTACAGGGCTCTAGCTATTCAAATATGGGAGTTATTGCCACTAGACGGACTTAGAGCCTAGACGGTGTTCCCCACGTTGACCTTACCTACTTACGCAATATTATACCTACTTAAGTTGCAACACTCAATCACAATCACTTGCACCTACCTAATCCACTACCGTCCGATTTGAAGATGCTTTGTAACTGTCACTTGTTTTTACGAAATAAAAGTTCTCTTTTCAAATGGTCTTTCAAGCCTGATACGACGTATCAATGAAATACCATTTAAAAAGAGAACTTTTATTTCATAAAAACAAGTGAGATTAGGTACAAAGCCATGTTTGTTACTTCTTAAGTGCATAATACTTATTGGAAACTCCTCTAAATATAGGTACTTATGGTAAAAAATAAACGAGAGCTGCAGGCCAGGTTTCTATAAATCGATCGACTTCATTTAAATTTTTATGTCTTTTATGAGCGAAAAAAAAGCGAATAGATTATCTACCTAAATGTATAAAAACTATTTAATAATATAAAAACTATAAATATTAAATAAATCCCTATTTCCCTTGGTCACGCGTGAACGGCTGGATCGATTTGCCTTATTATTCTTTGATGTTTGTTGTTAGGAGAAGGTTAATAAAAAATATACTTACCTAAGTATACCTATTGGAAAACTAGAAGCCAGAATTTCTCATGTTTATTTTACGTGAAGTTATACCTTAATAAAAACAGTAACGTCTGCCGCGACGGTCCCAATTACAGAATGTTTTCACGCCCACGACTTCTGAGAATACTCGATTAATTCATACCGCACTAATTAAACTTTAATATTAACGTTTTTAGCCTAGTACCTACCTAAATCATAGAGAACAGAATGTTGAGTATTGAATGCAACGAAGATAAGATGGTGTTAGGTCGGCGCCTGATTATTTAGCACAGGGAGTTTACCAGGCTTAGTTTTGATGGAACGAGAGATCTATACGGTATAGGTAAGGTCAACGTGGGGAACACCGTCTAGGCTCTAAGTCCGTCTAGTGGCAATAACTCCCATATTTGAATAGCTAGAGCCCTATAACTCGGTGGGTAAAACAGCATCATGGAGCTCGTTCGAACTTGGGATCATAGATGGCCTAATATCTATATTTTGGAAGAAACTTGACAGTCATTTTTTTGCGCGAATTTGGCACAAAGTTAGAGATTGACGTCTTGTCGAAAAATATAAAAAAAAGCGGAAAATCTAAGGAAATTTACGATTGTCTTTGATAACGTAAGGCATTTGCAGATCCAAGATTTGATTTCTGCTGTTCGATTCAATAATTAGGCATTAATTTAGTAATTATTACCGATTGAAAAAATATTACATTCAAATTTTCAAGTTGGGAAGTCCGTCTACCATGAATAAGGCAAGTCCGTCATATGCCGGTCTTGCCTTATTATCAGATTTTGTCAACCTTTTCAATAGTTCACATTTTTTAAATTATTTTAGACAGTATGATTAGAAGTGTAGGTAGTATTTTTTTATTATACACCTGTCTACGTAATTATTGAAGAATATGCACTGGAATGTTTGCAGTAGGACTAACATTACGTTTAACTGTCCTTGCTTACAAATTGTGAATGTTTAAGCACATACCTATTTTATTTTATTTTCGATAATTTTACACAGCAAGCAGCTTGGAATTGGCACGGACTTTATAAACAATGATCGTTTTATTACATAGATCTGATTCTTCTTTTATAATTTCGCCATTTTGAGTTAGGTAGTGGATAGGTTATGCCAGGATTTGAATAAAATTCGTACCCCTTTTATGATTATCATGGATTTTAAGGATGATTTTGTAGTTATCATTTCCAATTTCTTACACAAATAAAGATTCGTTTATTTTTTTATGTTTTATTTATAAAAAAATACTGAGGGAAGTAATTCGTAAAAATGTTTGCAACCACTGAAATCACGTTGTCACCAAAAATATGCCGGTCTTGCCCTTAGTTAGATATAATTTTATTTTCCTTGAAAAGTATACCTTACTTTTAAATACTTAAAACACAAATTGCAACGGCAGTTTTTCATCTTTGTTTGATACTGTTTTCATACATATTGGCTCACAAATTACGATTTTATTGCGAGATGAAATGACTAGACGGACTTACCTCAAACTGCTTGGGAAGTCCGTCTACACGCCGAGTTTTAAAAAAAATGCTATAACTAATGGGTTAATTACAATTAACCTTGTTTTCGGCCTATTTTGAGTAGATTAATATATTACCAATATTTTCCGCTAACTCAAGTTACTTAGAAAGCGTTTCTCGATTCATAAAGTTAAATTGAAATTAAGTTCAAGAATACTATGCCGGACTTCCCCACGTTGACCTTACCCTAAGTTATTTGGTAGATGAGATACCTAGGTACCTAACAACAGTACCTACCTAAGTAAAATAATGTAGGCAGGCAGGTAGTGATTTTAGGGTTTACTTGAGTTAAAATGAAATAATTATAATTATAATGACGATGATCTATCTATCTTTATCCTCTTAGGTATTAAATATTTTAAGTTTTAGTGGTATTAGTATGGAACTAATTTATATTTTAGGGATCAGTGCTCTAATACACATTCATTTTGTTTCATAATCGAATGACAAAACGAAGAAGAAATGAACGGAAGTCGTTTAGTTTTAGTGTGAGGCTAATACCCTGAAACTGTGTGCAAAATACCTTTGTTGCAGCAGCTGTCCCTACCCGTCATACCGAACATTATCGTGCCCTTTGATGCGCTAACAAAACTTCTCAAGAAAAAAACAAAAGCATTTGCCAAAAACATTTACAAATATTTTGGGTCTTGAGTCAAGCATGCAAGGACAGTGATGTCGGATAATAAGAAAACAACATTGCCGGCCAGTTTGCTTCGAAATGGGATGATTACCGCCGTGCAGACTGAAACGGATGGTTTATGTGCTTTCAGAACCATCGATGCAGGTAGCCGGCTTTGCTCCAAAGCAGCTGTAAGACCGACAAGTGGCTCAAACGCACACATTAATGCTCGCATTCGTATTGTGAATAAACATCGTAATGTAGCAGATAAACTAGGATGGGAGCCAAGACGAAAATATGCCACGGCGCGTTTTTCCATTGGATTTTGCGCTTTGGAAACGAGCAGTAGCGGCGACAGCAGACTTTCATTGTTAATTCATGGATGGAATGTGCAAATCACGAGTTTCTTTTAGGTAGGTTGATATTTATAATAAGAAGTATTATCGGGTAAATGAACTTTTTTCGATTAAATTCAACACGTTTAAAATAAATGAAGAGACGTCTGCAACAATGCTGCTTTCTAAAGTACAGAGCACACTGAACAATAAAAACGCTAGCTGTATTTCCAAATATTGTGTAATGAAAGAAAGTGTGTACCTAATAGTGTGTTGCTCATGATATGTGAGTTCATTGTGTTGTGTCCTGTGTTTGTGTATGCGTCGCAAGGTCGCACGTGGAGTGTTCCTTCGAGACAGGTCGATGCACAAGTCAAGGTGGGCTCGGATATTTTCATTCAACCAACTGTTATATTTAAATCTGCGATCGGCGCAAACGCTAAGCGACGCGTCACGCGTTCACTTCCTCCGCAGGTTACGCGGCCTTCGCGAGAGCTTCGGGTTAGAGTCGGTTTTCCGGGAATAGTTGTGTACATCCGGGCTTCTACCGGAGCAGAGAAAGGGTGGAAGCTAATGCGACAGCGCCGCGTGCGCCGCGCGCGCGTGCGTGTTTACGTTGTGTTCACTGTCAAGCGGGATATCTGTTATGTGAGCAGGTTGCGTGCGCGCGGCTATATTTGTGTCGCGCGGGCGTTACATAAAATCGTGTCTCCTCACCTCCTCTATCTTGAGGCTGGTGCGGACCACCTTGCGGGTGACCGCAGTCTCGTACGATTCCTCGATTGTCTCCGCCATGGTTGAGCGCGGGCGCTACGGGCGACGCGCGCGGGAGTTACGCCGGTACTGACTAGTGCGCGGTTATTTTTAGTCGCGGGAACACACGGCTGTTGGCTGCGAATGGACGACGGAACTGGGGTGGCGTTGACGCGCCGCTCGGGGGTGACAAACATACAGAATACGCAGTAACTGTCCAGTGCAATGACAGCTTGTTGACACGATGCGGGTACTTATGAAAAGCCCTTTGTTCGGCAACAGGTTAAGTTGAGCCAAAAATATACGATTTCGAGTTCTGAACAATGAAGCCAGTTCGATACACTTCTGCTTCAAATTTGCTCGCTAAACGGAGTGACACTATGAAAATGTAAGAAAACTGCAATCAATAGAAACCCAAATCGATCTATCCAGCGACATCTAGGTTCGCTTTGAAACATCTAAGTACAAAATTTATTTGCAGCGCCATCTATCATCATTGTGTTTCTGAAATCGTTGCCAAGTCATGAGTCACAAGAAAAAAAACAGTACTCCAGACTTGCTTTATTTTTAACTGAGCGTCCGTTAGATGACGCTGTGGTGTATCTGGCGTGAAATGTTTTATAGTCACCGATTTAGAACATTTTCTTTACCAATGATAAATATTATGAAGATAAGATGTAAGTTAGGAGTCCTATTTAAGCGTCCTAAATTAGGACCTTTATCAACTCCAATGACAGGAGCCTCCATTTCCATTAAATTAGTCGACGACCACCAACTGTCTAGAGATGTACAAAGAGAATATAACCACTACGTTTATCTAGTCTTTGGACCCGACAGACGTTGCATCATGTCATTAAATCTGTCAAACAACTGACAGTTATTTCAATCGTGCTTTGCAAGTTTCTACTATTATAAAGGTAGTTGTTAAGTTTTCTAAGTTTCTGTGTTCATCTTAATTTTTTTTAATGTTTCGGTTCTCCAAAATCTCAAAAATATTTTTTGCGACATACTATGCAAAGAGCATGTATGATACTATGACTGACCCAGATTTTAAAAATATATCGTCCTTGGAAATATTATGAACTGTAACTAAGGCAAAATAAACAAAACATACATTTATAACATTTATTATCTCATTCCGCAACAGCTATTCGTTGGTAAAATATAAATTACCCGCTTATATAAATATACACGCCTAGTTCTAAAGTACAATCGAGATACATTCCTTTTATACATATCACTGCCACTGGGTATAACCATGGACCTACATTGTATTCAATACAATTTGAACCTTATTGAGTGGGATTAGTAGTCTAATTTGCTAGTTCCATGGCGTCACCCCTGCGCTAATACTTAAATGTTACTTCGTGCTGACTCGTTCTTACTCCACTTTGCTGTAAAAGAAAGAAAAAGTAGCGTTTAGTTTCAAATTATTATCATAGCGCAAAAGTTTTATAATTTAGGACCGGTGGGAGTGAAGAATTAGTTGTAGTTTAGTTTAGTTGTAGTATTGAAAAAACATTTCGAAAAGGTCACTTTGGGACCTTTATTTACCGGCTAAAGTTCATTATATCTTTGAACTGAGAGCGACTTTGACTAGATTAGATCCTTAACTTCAACATAAGTATGTTTTTTTTTTCAGAACTTAAAACCCTTTATTCTATAGAATACAGTTTTTTAAAACAAATTGACTCGTTGAAAGCGCGGCCTTTGTTGGAATACTTGGCACTACACATTTGACGTGCATTTTTGTTCCTAACTCCGAAGAACCTTGTCAGATCATCAATTTTTTTTTATGTGACCACCTCTTTCAGATATTAAAAGAATTCAGTGGAACATATAAACGCCTCCATTTTTGAATTCGCTCAAAAACTAGCTGTCAAGTCTTGAATATAATTTTAATTCCGCGTGTATAGGCAAGTTTTGACGACCTCTGTGGCGCAGTGGGCGAAAGCCCGCTTGAGACGCAGAGGTTGCGGGTTCGATCCCTGCCGCGGAACAAATGTTTGCATGATCTGTAGATATTTGTTCCGGGTCTGGTTGTTTTTCTATGTATAATATGTATGTATTTACAAAAAAAAATGTATCTATGTAGTATATCAGTCATCTGGTTACCATAACACAAGCATTAAGTTGCTTAGCACGCTTTTAAAATCTAGGCCCACACCACCAGGTTCTTGCCTGATTCTTTCCCTGGTGTAGGGAGTCGCGTTGGAACAGGCATTAGAATCACCTAGCATGTAAAACGAAACTTAAGTGATCCTTGAGGTCCTACAAGAATAAATGATTTATCTTTCTTTCTTTCTTACTTAGCTTGGGACTAGATGACGTCGTGTGGAATGTCCAAGGATATTTATTTATTTATTTTGTTTAGTACTAACATAACACGCAGAGTGTTGGTGAACCCGGAGCCTTGCTTCCAGCCAGTGACGACGACCACATGGTCCCCGGTCTTGAGGAACCCGCGCGCGCGACCGAACTTCAGACCGTTCTGCACGCGATTGTCCACGTCCTTCAACCAGTCGCCAGCGGCTGCCTCTGTCGAATACAACAATACAATACAATATAATAACTTGACGTTATCAATAAATATATTGTAATCCTACTAATAGTGGCAATTCTGAGTGTCGCAAAAGCTAAACTAAGCTAACTAAAATTGTTGCCGTCCCTTTCATAGCGATGGGAATAAAAAGGATGGCAATAATTTTAGTTAGCTTAGTTTAGCTTTTGCGACACTCAGAATTGCCACTAATATCCTACTAATCCTACTATCCTACTAATATTATAAAGGTGAAAGTTTGTGTGTGTGTAAGTGTGTTTGTTACTCTTTCACGCTAAAACTACCGAACGGATTTGGCTGAAACTTGGAATATACATAGTTTATGACCGGGAATAACACATAGGCTACTTTTGATTTCGGTATTCCCACGGGAACGGAAACTACCGCGGGTAACACCGCGAGGCGCAGCTAGTACAATATATTTATATTTATTTATACAATACAATAGTCTAGTACTAAAGTTACAACGTTAAGATATAAACATCTCTGTGGTGTAGTCGGTGAAGGTTGAGACGCAGAGGTTGTGGGTTCGAGTGCGGGACAAATGTTTTTTGAGGGGAGAATTGCTTATACCCTGGATTAAAAAATAGGCTTTTGATCCCGGTATTCCCACGGGGACGGGAACTATTCACCGCGCAGATAATTGTTTATATTGTTACAACTGTCTAATGTTTTTGTGGTACACCAGATATCTACCTTCATATCTGACGTAAAATACGAAATACGCCGAGCGTATCATCTAGCGCACTAACGTATCATCGGTTGAGTGTGAACGGTCAAGTGTTTTCTATACATTTGTCTGTTCTGGCGTATATTACGCGACGCATGTTCCGTCAGATATGAACCTTCCCTAAAAACATTTTCTTTCTTTCTCTTTCTTTAATTGAAAGTACCTTGGTATAGAATAGGCAGCACTCCCCTGTAGAGATGCGCCTGCCTGGCGGTCTGCGCGTGCCTGGTCACGGCGATGATGGGACAGCGCGGGCGGTACTTGCTGAGCAGATGCGCTGACTTGCCGCTGGTGGTGATGACCACGATGGCGGAGGCCAGGGACTTGGTGGCCGCCTCCACGGCCGCGATGGCCACGGAGTGCGCCGGGTCTGTCACTCGAATCTGGAGAATTAGGAATAACACTGAATTTATCTAGAGTCTAGATAAATTCAGTGTTATTCCTAATTCTCTTACTCTTACTCTTACTCTAATTCTCTTACTCTAATTCTCTTACTCATTTTAGAGTCTAGATTCTAGACTCTATAATGAGTAAGACTTCGTAAGGAAACTTTAAAGATAATATAATGAAGATATTTTATAACACTGGATTCCTTAGAATCTCTTTATACTAACGCGGGCGCGTGTTCTCCGCACTCATTGGTAGCGTGAGAATCCTTCGGGTTGGGCTTCGGCGCTGTACGAGTTTATACTGGCACAAATTTCCTGATATTTTACATTTTTAACCTTTTCTAACAGTGCGTCGGTGTGCGTGTGCCACGCACGCTCACGCACACAGATGCAAAATGACACGCGAACCAAGACTTTGTCGTGTCGATTGTTTGAACGCGCGGGGAATTGAGCCACGTCGCCGGACTCTTAAATACGATTCATAGCCTGAAAAACGTATTTATTTTTATAACAAATGAATTATGATCAGGACTGTATCTTAGGTAGCGTTAGACATTTCTTTCAGATCTTTTAGGCTATTTTTAGATCCTTTTGAAGATGTCTATCGTGATATAATGGGGGTAGTCAGAGGTATGTCCAAATACATATTTGGTACATGCCCACATCTTGCAGAAGTAGTAATATAATCTTACATAATAAGAACAAGATTACTATTTATTTTGATGAAATAGAATTAGAAATTACAGCATTCCACCATGTTATGATAAACAGCAATCAAAGCGCAAGACGTCACGCCTAAGTAAAATCGCCTTCTTGTTATTTATTGTTGTTTGAAAACTTTGAACTTCCTACCTAGGCATGACGTCACGCCTAGGTAAAAAGGCGCGGCATAGTACCTATACTCGTAGTACAAAGAGCTACCAATCAAACTAACCTCAGTAGCCAGATCATTGAACAGCTGCTTATGCCAGATAGCAGCCTCGGCCTCCTTACAGATGTTGGCCATGGTCAGCACACACTCCAGCGGGTAATCCCCCTTGGCCGTCTCGCCAGACAACATGACGCAGTCGGCGCCGTCCAAGATGGCGTTGGCGACGTCAGAGGTCTCAGCGCGAGTCGGACGAGGCTTCTTCACCATGGATTCTAACATCTGGGTAGCGCAGATCACTGGCTTTCCGACCTGGAATGAAAAATAAACTTTAAGACTGTATATTCATGGCGCGACAGATTAAAGACGGCTTATTTCAGTTTTTGGTTCTTCGACATAAACGGAGCATTGCCATTGGCCATTCCAATGTTGGAACCAAGTTGAAGCCATTATGTAGTGCCGGCATAAGGGTTGAAAGGTGATAAGGAATGTCCAATTTATTCAATTTTATGGCAAGGAAACTCCTAGCGACACCTATCATGCATTATAATAACTAATTTTAAAATCACGTTTTGAAGTATTGGATGAGCAGTCTTTATATCATATTTTTATCAACTTACCCTGTTGCAACGCGCAATCATGGTCTTCTGGGCGAGGAACACCTTCTCCGGTGGGATCTCAATACCGAGGTCACCACGTGCTACCATGATACCGTCGGATTCCTGGAAAATAAGTATAAATAACATTCTTGAATGTAGTAATGTCACCCTTTACGCAGTTTGCAGCGTTACGCGCGCCGAATGTATCAGTCGGCGGCGGCGATATGGTTTTTATGGCGAAAATTGATCTGAGTTTGCAGCTAACTCAAATAGTTTGCCACAAATTTGCGGCTCACTCAGTCGGCCGCTCACAGTTTGCCTACTGTGGACACAGCCTAAAAACTAAATCATCTTTCGTTCTCTATGCATAAATGCTAGAACAGCGCCCCTCTCACCGGTCTATATAAGTTTATGTCACTGTACCACGTAACTTCGCGCTCGTGGCGAAGCTTGCTAAGGCGTTCTTGATAGATCGTCGAAGTTAAGCAACGTTGCAAGTGGCATTAATATCTGAGCGCTTCCGTGCTTCGGAGGGCACGTTAAATTGTCGGTCCCGGCTTTTAAAGTCCTTACGCCATGACGGAGGCCTTTAAGCGGCCTAAAAACTCCGTCACCAGAGTTGGCCACTTGTTCTTACTTAGTTATAGTTTTATATTATTTTTATTATACCTAGTGTTAAACCACACTTAGGTATTTCATTAGAAAATGAAAAATCTTACGAAAAGTTACGACTTCGACGGGATTCGAACCCGCGTGATTCAAGCGATCATCCTTTAGCCGGATTGCCATCGACCACTCGGTCACGAAGCCTTAAACGCCGACGACGAAACTATCAGTAAGATTATATTTTTTCGGTTAGAGCACCGATTAGCGCCATCTACAGGTATTCTAAAGGAATTAGATACACCTGCTCATTGACTGAAGTTGCATTCAGTACAAATGACCAGAGATGTCGCTATAGCTATTTTTATAGTTTTATATATTTTAAGGCTTCGTGGCCGAGTGGTCGATGGCAATTCGGCTAAAGGATGATCGCTTGAATCACGCGGGTTCGAATCCCGTCGAAGTCGTAACTTTTCGTAAGATTTTTCATTTTCTTACTTAGTTTTTTTTTTTACTTACCGCGATAATCTCGTCCAGATTGACCATGCCCTGGTGGTTCTCTATCTTGGATATGATCTTGATATTCTTCCCCTTGTCTCCGAGGATGCCGCGGATCTCCTGCAGCGCCGCGCCATTACGGATGAACGACGCGAAAATCATATCCACCTACAAACAAAATAACACACATATTATCACAAATATCCACACAATACACTTCTCTTTTCGCACCTATCCAGTCCATACAAAGGTTGCCTGGAAGAGATCGCTCTTAGCGATAAGGCCACCCATTGTGCTTTTTATTGTAAATTATGTCCTTTATTTGTTTTCTTTTGTGTACAACAAAGTGTTTCTTCTTCTTCTTCTTAATACTTCTTAATACATGTGGGAACTAGGTAGTTATTAGCCTTCGCGTTTTATGTAGTCCAGGCTACATATTACATATTGTGTTATCAATTTTATAACCCAGCAGGGAAATTAACTTTCCCTAAGAATGTGAAAATAAAATAAAATAAAATTATTATAAATGTGAAAGTTAGTGTGTGTAAGTGTGTTTGTTACTCTTTCACGCTCAAACAGCTGGACGGATTTAAATGAAATTTGGCACCAGGATAGCTTATACGCTGGATTAAAAAATAGGCTACTTTTGACTACGGTATTCCCACGGGAACAGACTATTCACCGCGCGTAATACCGCAGGGCGCAGCTACTTTGAAAATATACATTTTAATCCAACCTCAAACTGTATTTATTCAGTACGATCGTTTATAGACCACTTTGACATGTCACGTTCTTAAAATTAGGGGATTCTACTGCCTGCCTAATTGTTTCTCCTTTAGTATAAATGCATTGAGATGTATTATAGAGCCACAATCTGTCAAATAAAATGTAAACACCAAAACTCGGCGCACGCTACGGAGTGCGCAGAGTTTTTCTTTTTTGCGTACAAGCGACATTGAAAATTAAAACAAACGACATAACGTCTACATTCAAATGTCAAAAGTCATTTTAGAACATTGAATTTGGACGCACGTTTTTCGAGTGTTGTCAGCTATTAGATTGTGACTCTTTAATACATCTCAATGTATAAATGGGAGTATTACAACAACCTTAGACACCTTCAACAACGACCTTTGTGTGTCATTCGTTATCTAACTGCATAATATAAGTTAACCCATCAATTCGTGCGTCCTATCGAAACTGATTACATTACATACAATGTATACGTATTGAACTTGGATCATAAAGATGATTGTGACATTCATATAACCACTATGAAGCGCTCGTGACGAAGCTTGCTAACGGCTAGTCTCAATAACCTATCTATCTTTGGTTTTGCTTACTGCGGGTAGATATTTGACATTTCTTTCATACAAAAAACGTCTAATAGCTACGGACAGTAAGCAAAACCAAAGATAGATAGGTTATTGAGATTGGCTGTAAGACGTTCTTGATAGATAGTCGAAGTTAAGCAACGTTCTGAGCGGTCACTACTTGGATAGGTGACCGCAAGTGGCATTTTCATCTGAGCGCTTCCGTGCTTCGGAGGGCACGTTAAATTGTCGGTCCCGGCTTTTAAAGTCGTTAAGCCATGACGGAGGCCTTTAGGCGGCCTAAAAACTCCGTCACCAGAGTTGGCCACTAGCTCATACGAACGAACGAACGAACGATAACCACTATTACGTGCTTATAGTAAATAAAGACTTGCAGTTCCTAATAGATTTTTTCACATTTTCGGATCGTATTTGAATAAAACTTGGAATATACATAGTTTATGACCTTGAGCGAGCTTGTACACATTATTATTACCTTCAAAAAACCTAGTTGGCGATTGTGTTTTTCTTGCGCATCTGTCGTGTTAAAATTACTTATCTTGTTTTCATATTAGTGAAGACTTGTAATCAGCTTCTTGATGGCTCTAAATGAATATTCCTTATTATATTCTTTGTAAGATGTTTGTTTAGCTGTAAGTTTTCCATAAATAAATAAGTAAATTAGAATCACCTAGCATGTAAGACGAAACTGAAGTGATCCTTGAGGTCCTACCAAAATAAATGATTTATCTTTCTTTATTCTTTCTTTACATAATAATCCTTACTTGACACATTGAGGATACTTTCTAATAAGAGTATCAAGCAAAACCGCGGACAGAAAGCTAACATATCGCAATAAAATCATTAGGTAATTAACTTTTCTCTTATCGATATGTTATGTTATCTAGCAAGGACGCTGATATGTGTGGGAATCTACCACTTCAAATAATCTTGCAATGGAAAATGCACCTTATAGTGCTGCTTGAAGATTTCAAACCTATTTGGGTTTATAAAGACATTCTGATGTTCTTCAAACACTCAAGATAGCTTTCAGAATTTTATTGGATTTATTCCGAATAAATATATAAAAATTAGTAAAGTCTGCAATACATGTTGGCCGAGCGTAGGCGAGTGAACGATTTAGGTACTTCTATATTACTCATTCTTAACTAATTAGTTTTTTTAATAGTTTGTCGTCCACTACGAGAATGTTCTTTTAATGAAAATTTGTAATGGCCTTCATTTTCAATGTTTTTCTTTTTTATTTGCAGTAAATTATCCAATAAAAGCGATTTTTGACGCGGAACGGGAACTATTCACCGCGGGGCGCAGCTAGTCTATACTAACTAATATTATAAAGAGGTAATGTTGGTTTGTTTGTTTGTATGTTTGGGGTAATCTCCGAAACTACTCATCCGATTTCAAAAATTATTTCACCGATGTGTAGCATGGACTTTCCGAATGAACATAGGCTATATCTTATCAAGGTAGGTACCACGTGAGCGAAGCCACGGGCAAGTAAGCTAGTTGTTTTATAAAACAATACGATAAACTTATCAATATCATTTTATAGACGAATGTAAATCACGTTTTTTTATTGACCCGATGAGACAGTCACCTTGAATGACATAATAGTACTATCTACAACTTTAGGGGATCGTGTGAATGTCGTGTTTTGTCACTTAGTTATTATGAACATGAAATCTCCTTTTATTTTATTTTATTGAAGAAACCAACAAAACCAACAGCTACAAAAGTAAAACAGGTAGACTTAATTAAACAATATGATACAGCCAATAATAGGTTTCTCTTCATATTTCACTATAAAAACATAATCCTACAACTCTGTATTAAGTAAAAACTTTTTTTGTCCAAGACCTTAACTTTGTTATTGTTTTAAAATAAGAGAAGTTTTAAAATAATTTAGAAGAGTCTGTTATTAGTGGCAATTCTGAGTGTCGCAAAAGCTAAACTAACCTAATTAAAACTATTGCCATCCTTTTTATTACCATCGCTATGAAAGGGACGGCAACAATTTTAGTTAGCTTAGTTTAGCTTTTGCGACACTCCGAATTGCCCCCATTGTCAAACTAGCGTATTTACATCAGTCACACACATTGCAGTATAAGTAGGTACATTTACAAAATAAATATTTTATGTAGGAAATGAGTGAAGCAAATCGGTCACCACTTAGCATTTGCTGTAGAAGCTCAAGGAGCAACTAAAGCGCTTTTCAGTGATGCCGCATACTACTAGTGTACTCGCCTTTACTTTAAATAAATAAATATCCTTGGACACTTTACACTGCGTCATCTAGTCCCAAGCTAAGCAACTTAATAAATTATAGTACATTTAGCTGGTACTCACGCCTTGTTCAACTCCGAACGTCAAGTCAGACTTGTCCTTCTCCGAGACAGCGGGCAAGTCCACGGGCAGGCCGGGCAAGTTCACTCCCTTCCTGGATCCAAGCGTGCCTGGAGACAAGACATGGAACTGAGTAATTATTATTAACAATATAATGGGGGCAATTCGGAGTGTCGCAAAAGCTAAACTAAACTAACTAAAATTATTGCCATCCTTTTTATTTCCATCGCTATGAAAGGGACGGCAACAATTTTGGTTAGCTTAGTTTAGCTTTTGCGACACTCAGAATTGCCACTAATGTATATGTAAGACGAAACTGAAGTGATTTTTGAGGTCCTACCAAAATAAAAGATTGTTCTTTCTTTCTTTCAATGAAAAATAAATATTTCTCAGTAAAAACTACAGGATATATTATTATCTAACACTTTTACTTGACACAAGCTGATCCGTCGCACTTCGTACCAAGTCTTTTTTTTTTTTTTTTTAGTGCACGAACCATCTACTAAGTACTAACTATTCATCATCATCATCATTGGCAGCTCAAATGATAGCCCACTGCTGGGTATAAGCCTCCTCCCTCAAACGCCACTCTAGTACTAGTACTAACACTCTATATAGTACTAACTATTAGAAAACATAAATATATTTTATCCAAATCGGTCCAGCCATTCTCGAGCTATTGAGTGACAACGGCGGTACTTTTGCGGTCACAACTTAGATGTGTGTGTGGCATTAACACCTGATCGCTTCTGTGCTTCGGAGGGCACGTTTAATTGTCGGCCCCGGCATTTAGTCGTTAAGCCATGACGGAGTCCAAACTCCGTCACCAGAGTCGGCCACTTGCTCATACGAACGAACGAGTTCCTTTTATCATAATAGAAACACCGGCGCACTTCGTACCACGTTTTTTTTTAATGCACGAACCATTATCGAAGTACGAACTATTAGAAAACATAAAAAAAAATAATTATCCCAATCAGTAAAGCCGTTCGCGAGCTATTGAGTGACAACTAAAAAGAAAGAAAAGAATAAAAATAGGATTCATCACACTAATATAGAGGTGAAAGTTTGTGTGTGTATGTAAGTGTGTTTGTTACTCTTTCACGCTCAATCGGTTGGACGGACTTGGACGGATTTGAATGAAATTTGGTACCAGAATTGCTAGTAAGTTTATCATAGTAGAAACATAGTTACGATTGAACTTACCTCCGTTCTCAATAATACAGTCCAAAGTGCCATCCGCGGAAGTCTGGCAGATGACAGAGATGAGCCCATCATCAATGAAGATCCTATTTCCAGGCTTCACAACGTTGGTTATGTTCTTGTAGTCCAGCCATACGATGGAGGCATTGCCCTTCTCCATGTAAGCCGGGTCGGTCGTCAGCTTGATGGATGCTCCTTTCTTTAGCTCCACTTCGGCGGAACCACCCTGGAAATTTTGTTATACCATTGTGGAGATTGTTGGCCGATTGGGATTGTGCCTCGGCTTTCCAAAGGCTACGGCAATCCAAAGGTTGTGAGTTCGAACCCAATAGATTTTTCTAAAGACCTAAAATGACCCAGAAATCGCCCAGCAACCTTCTCTCTGTCGTCTTATTAAAATTTGATAGTTATAATAATTTGAAGACTTCTTTGGCGCAGTGGGTGAAGGACCGCCTGAGACCCAGGTAGCGGGTTCGATCCCCGCCGCGGGACTAATTTTAATATGTTATGCAGATATTTCTTCCATCTGGATACGATAACTTAAGCATTAATTTGCGTGGCTTGGGCCTGAAAGACGTTTCGTAAAAAAATCCAAGGATATTTATCACTTACGCCTTCCAAAAGTCCAGTTCTGATCTCAGGTCCCTTCGTGTCCAGAGCAATGGCCAGAGAGAAGCGGAAGCCGATCTTAGCGCTGTAGTTTTTCTCAGCAATACGGCAGTTGGCGATGGTCTCGGCGTGGTACTCATGAGATCCGTGGGAGAAGTTCATACGAGCCACGTTCATACCGGTCTCCATCATCTTTTCCAGGACTGCCACATCGCGGGAGACGGGTCCTGGGAGCAAGAATTGGTTGATGGTGTGAAAGGTTGGTGACGAACATTTTGGTAATTTTATCATCATAATGCCTGTCAGATGTCCGAAGATCTAGAGCGAAATCTACCGAATATTGTATAATCTTGAGTACATAAGTATAAAAAAAGTTTAAAGTTCCACGATGGATAATACCTATTCCAAGAAGACAAAGAGTCTCACGCGCGGTGTTAGATACCTTATTTCCATTACACGCATTTCCTCTGGAACAGCATCTTCTATCAAGAGTCCACATATACCCACTACTGAGTAAGGCCTTCTCATTTTCACGCCATTATTCCATGAAAGTGGAATCCGATGCTTCAGTGTCGTGATTTACTCAGCGCTGTATATTATTTCCTTTGATGCGGGCACGCACATTGGCTTCAACTTAGTTCCATTGGCTACGAATAGAATAGCCAATGGCAATGCTCCGTTTGTGTCCAATAACCGTCCAAAATCAATCCGCACATTGGAATGTTCGAATCAACAGGTTCCAACACTTCAATGTGTGGTGCCCGCATGACAGGCTACTCTCAGCTTGAAATCAACCTTAAGCTGAACTTACCGATGGTACAGATGATGCCCGACAGACGTACGTAAGAAGCCTTCGAGTCGATGTCCAGAGTGCACATGTGCTGGAGGTAGGAGCCGACGTGAGCGGCCGCCAGCTGCCCCGCGGGTATGTCTGCTGAGCCAGCCTGTTGGAGAAATATATCAAAAATGTCTTGTCAAAGACTTGTAACCTAATTAGGGTCTTGAGGGAAACCCTTGAGGCCTTGATTTGATTTCTTGTGAGGTATCTTCTCAAGTGGTAGATATTCACTTAGTATTTTAGTGAAATAAGTGAGTATTAATTTGAGTTAAATATATTATGTATTAGTATTAATAGCGAATTTTTGTATAACAATCACTTAATAGTTTTCTCACTGCTAAAGTTAAACTGACTGAAACTAATATGATGTGACTGATTCACTTCAGAAATTGTTTGCTCTTGAGTTAGATGGAACGTGTAAAACACGAGTTAACGACACACTTCACCTAGATAAAAAAGGCCTTCAAAATCTCTAATAATCTCAGTTTATGTGAAAGTTATCACATTAATATTTAGGCTCATGAAAATGTGAACTCTGTAAGCATTTTGAACTTTTCAAAACAATATTAGTGGACAACATTTTCCACATTTTTCACCACCACCACATTCAATTTGTTTTGCTAGTACATTGCCATGATGGCCGAATAGTCCTTCGGACTTTGGACATACCTGACTACCCCCTTAGATATCTTCAAAGGATCTGAAATCCCTAAAGATCTGAATGAATGTCCATATTTTTGTTCACACCCAATGATCATACCTTTCAGGAGACCTACCTGGTGATTACTCTCAGATGTTATTCACAAGTTCTAATTGTACCTATGCTATGTAAGTAGTAGCTGCATTGTTTCAGTCTGTAAACTTGACATTGAGAGCCGCTCAAGTGGTAAATTATAGGTAGGGTCAGCAGTGAAAGGAAATTTTAATCAACCAGAGAATAGAGGAATAGTAAATCTAATTTTGACTTTGATTTAGAATTATGTCTATGCCCTTATTGCTTGTGCATGATTGTGTCTACAATACACTTTAACCTTCTTCAACTGTTAATACCTTTAAGATTAAAAAAAATTGAGGTGATCTCTGATCATGAGAGAGGCAAGGAAACATTTAAGTATTTTAAATCTTAACTGATTGATGATACAAATTATGGGGTGCGGGTCAGGGTTTCACATAACTTATCATGGACATATTAAGTATGTAATTTTGGATCAATCAGCAAATGCGAATGAGTTTTTTATTGATTTGTCAGAGTTTTTACTTTTATAATGTTACTTAAATTCTGTTATGATGACATTATCTCTATGTTTCTAGAAACTAAGTTAATCAATATTCTCTCAGGATTGCATTAGAACATTCTAATTATTTTCACAACATTGTGGTATACCTACCTAATAATACCTGATTGATAATTATTTAAGTAAATGAGGAAAATTATCATCCAATAATATGTTGTAGGTTAGGTAGGTACATACTTACCTACTTTGATTGAAATATATCTACCTACTTAGAAGAACTACCTACCACTGCCTACTCCCATAAACTAAGTCTTGGCTATAAAATGTTTATTATAGTAAAATCAGAGCATCTGAAATAAGTCATAAAGCATTGGGTGTTCAATCTGTGTTACGCTCAAACGTAATTGATCAGCTGAAAACCGGCAAAAAGAACATCGCCAAGGTAACACGGAAAACGAAACAAATGCGATCACGTAATCGCTGTATTGGTCAAAAATAGAAATACAGTCCTACAATTACATCGTACCTCAGTTTTCCCATCGTAGATCGTCGGAAAAACCATTTTCACAAAGTTTTTATGTATGAATCTTTCACTGAACTCCACGCGTGATCGATCGCGCGGCTTTCGTGATCTTGAACTGCCCTTCTGAGTGGAAAACTGAAGCCCGCAGCGGGGTGAGGTGCTCGGTGCGTACTCAGCGCAGAGTCGAGAGCGGCGCGCGCAGAACCGCGTCGCGACAGCCACC
The DNA here is from genome assembly GCA_963582015.1 of Xanthorhoe designata. NCBI lineage: Eukaryota > Metazoa > Arthropoda > Insecta > Lepidoptera > Geometridae > Xanthorhoe > Xanthorhoe designata. The sequence goes on from OY757038.1 coordinate 2,626,109, forward strand.
GTAGGGTGGTATCACTAACTAGTCTATGGGGTGAGTTATCCAACAAAATCTAATAACACACGTTTCTCACGATATACAAACACTGCAAAGTGTTTTGAACAAACTGCAGCTGCCGTTATCAGCCCTTCTTAAAAAAGCGTTGACTAGATTCACGAATTCTAATTTTAAGCGATTGAAATCTTGCCAACTGATTCTATGGGCCAAATCCATCTAATGCGATATAGAAAATTTATAAAACACACACAAACAGCTTGCTCTGTCGAAAGCCGGGCCAGTATTTTGAACTTTTATTTATTTTTATTTGACACATATATTCCCACGGTGTCAGTGTCAGCTGTTTCCGGTTAGGCCGGATATCCGAATTCTTCTAAGGAAGTAAGTTTTGTTTTGACTTCCGTTCCTAGAATCATAGATCGTCAATCTTTGGTTTCGATAAAGACTTGGTAAATTTAAATAGTTTTTAGCAAATAGCATGAAGAACCAATCCTAGACTCTAGTTATAATTATAGTGTTATCACAACTAAGTATTTCATTTCATTGAACTGTGCTTTCAGTAGCCTAGCCTCATTCGGAATAAAACTACATAAAAGGTACCTACATGCTTACTTGATCATTAGTTTGTTTGATGATAACACAGTTAACACTGCAATTGGATTAAATAAATTGAGCAATATAGGTAAGTAGTACAATCAGCAACAAAAATGCATAATTGCAGTTTTGCTACTTAATCGAAAATTAGTAATATACCTACACACATACAATCGTATTTTGTGGTCGCTGCCTACCTACACACATGGAAAAGAGGTGTGGTTACTATGGTGTAGGTACCTAAGTAGTATGATCATGACGTATTCAGCAGGCATTCATTGTAGATAAATCCTTGGACGATGTTTGAGGGGATAGTCATAGGCATATTAAAATGCTACACATTTGGTTACCTACACATGCCCACAAAAATCATTTTTTTTTTTAGTTTTCATTAATTATTCCACTCTATTAAAATTATTTTTTACATTTCTAATTAAGTGAACCGCTGTTCCCTTGTGATTAAAAAAAAAAATTTAGATAAAGGGGTAGACCGAGGAAACGTTGGCGGGATGATCTCGTCACCTTTGAAGCCCCTCACACACGTAGCTTTATTATATATTACTTACTATAAATTATAGCAAGGCATAATACGATATATTTTCGTAATATACCTACCTTGCTCTAATTTATAGTAATATACCTATTTATAGCTACGTGTGTGACGGGCTTTACGAAGGATGGTGGGACTCGGCAAAGGATAGAGACGGTTGGAAGAGTTTGGGGGAGACCTTTGCCCAGCAGTAGGACGAGACAGGTTAATAAAAAAAAAAAGGTACCTAAAGGTACCTATTTAACTATTTATGTAGTACCTACGTAAGTGAACTTCAATATTTAGGACTTGAAAGAAGCAGTTTGACATCCTCATTCGCTGACGCCCAGAATCAGAAATTGATTTGTAATGTAGGGTAGGTATCTATCTTCACTTCTGAATTAATAAAAAACCTATTGATGTTCTGCTTAGCATAGGTACCTATACCTACTATTCATTCTAATACTCTAATTCTGCATCTCCATAATACCTATTACAAATGCGAAAGTTTATAGGGATGTTTGTTACTCTTTCAAGCAAAAACTACTGAACAGATTTGGCTGAAACCTTTGAAAGTACACAGTTTATGACCTAAACCCTGTGAATAACACATGGTAGGCTATTTTTTATCGGGGTTTTTTTTAGTACCATGCGAGCGAAGCCGCCGTCGGAAGCTTGTAAAATATATACCTACCTAACTAATATATAAACCTACTCTGACCTAGAGCCTCAACTCACAATATTTATTCTTTATTGGATGGTGACTCCCACAATGCATTTATTGTTAGATGGTAGTTTAAATCATAAAATTATAGGTAGGTAGGTACTAGCGTGACGTTTGTTCTTAACCACATTAGGTACCACCTAGTAGGTTAGTAAACTTTGAAAATAGAAACAATGTTCAAAAACGGAATAGGACTTTACCTAATTTTTAAATTGAATAATAGAGGTAGAATAGGCTGATTAAACAATAGGTTTTTCTCTTTGAAAAATTAAATAACATCTTCGTAATAGGTACCTAGGTAGGAAAAATCATATATTTTGTAAAAGAATACTTTCAACATTCAAAGTTCTAGTTAACTTCACTCACATTTTGAGGTTACTTTTAAGACACATAGTTGACGTTTTTTGTGTTTAATATTTTGCATCAAGATGAAAACCTTAAAACTGCACAATGCACAAGTACCTATGCAAATATGAGTAATGTACCTACCTATGAGTTAATTCACAAACAAACATAAAGGTATTTTTAGGGAAACTACTAAACTTGGCTATGTCCGTGGTAATAACAACTTGGCACAAAACTTACTTTATTTTGTTTGAATTTGTAGGTATATGGTAAGTACTTAGTTAACAATCATGATTTTCTTTTTTACTATGCCTTGGTACTAGGTATTTCAGTCTCATTTTGATAAGTAATTACATTATGCTGTTCATTGGAATGCAATGAAAATGCAATATATAAAGTAGGTACCTACCTCTAAACAATAAAAGTTTTTAGCAATGCTTCAATCTAGATAAATTAATTTGTACTCACAGATGCCATTTTCCTTCAAATTATTTGTACCTAAGTACTAAACAAAATTTTATAAAAACTTTTTACGCCCGCGCCGGTCAGTCCGACGAAGATTCTACTGTTTGACAGCAGCTCAGCTATGTATGTACACAAGGTCTTATCGTCGCTGTCATTGCAAAAAGTCGTATGTATTTTTTTTCGTTTATTTTTTATTCGCTGTATGCGTAGTATGGAACGTAATGCATCTACCTACAAAATATCATAGACTGTTGTGTTCTACGATATAAGACTTTATTACGTATGTCAAAAGGTTGTATTTCATACGCATTAGTCAAAATGTCTTATGTTATCCATACGACTTCTTGACTACCCACTTTTTAAAATTGTCAGTTATTTTGTGCGTTTTTATACTACTTATACGACTTTTTAACAATACATTCTCTTAGCAGGGTACTGTTAAAATTGTATTAAAAATGGTGGTTTATGTACTATTGTAATCAACGTACGGTACCTAATTATTTCAGGCATCTACTAAACAAAAATTAAAAGATATAGCAGAGGAGCTGACCTGCTCATGAGCGATTGCTAAATCCCGGATCGATACTAACGATATTGAAAGCGTATAGCGTAGCTATCTACAGAGCAGAGTCTAGGCAATAAATATTAAATTGAATAAATAAATAAATAAATAATTGATTTAAATGCCAAATAAATTTCGACTCGTCATTATTTATACCTATTACCTATGCAATAAACCTATGAACAGCTTACAGTACGGGACCATAGGTCAGATGGTTGTTGTTATCTAAATCGGAATTAAACGGTTGCTAATGCAATTTTGAATTTGTGCTGTTGAATTAAATTTAGTCATAGAGAAAAAATATTTGGAGCATGGTCATCCTTTTATGGAAGTAGATTCTGAACATAGTGTGATCGAAAGAAAAAAGAAAAACAAGGACAACAACGTGCCTGCTAAATACGTGGATATAATACGATCGGCTAGCTAGAACGAATCCAACTCCCTATAAAGTACGCAGTCTAAATCATAACTTTTTTAGGGATTTCTCAAAGATACAATACTATTCAAGTACCTATACGACCTGGCAATCGAACTGGTGATAACGTTGACACCGATATTCGCTGCTTGAAGTATAATCCAAATGGCACTATTGAATATAAATTGTTGTACCTACAATGGATGATTGGACCTTGTTACCACGTAGAAACAAAATGCCATATCCCAACATTACATTACCTCCATTATACAATTCAAAAAGAAAAATAACTCTCAGAAAGTTTCAGGATCTGGTTTTAAGTCACGAAAATTACCATCATTATTATGATTCCTTGCCTCATGAATGTCAAGGATAGCCACCACATCAAAACTTAGTTGATGGCTTAGGCTTATTTTTTCGACTGTTAATTAGTGTGAATGTTTCAAGCGTTATAAATAATTATTTAAGCAATACCTTAGTACCAAGAACTTTGTTTTTTTCTATTAGTTGTAGGTATACTTTTAAGCATGCTGGCGTAAAATTGACATACCTACCTAACTGAGTAGGTACCTAGAATATAAAAAAAACTTTTAAATACCTAGGTACAACGTTGATTTTAGAAGATCAACTTATAATGATGTTAAATAGACTGGTTTATGGGCTAAATTGATGCAAGTGCCTAGTACCTATACCTGCTAATTATTGTTAGATTCTTTGTAGTTGATTTTGATTGCAATGTGTTAAAAAGAATACTTTTATAATATTCACCTTATTTTTTATATCTTTATTGAATTTGGTTAGCTTAAATAATAAATAGAGAAGAGACAAGAGAAATAGATAGAGAATAGATTTTTTTTGTTGATCTATGATAAAACTTTGATAAAAGTAAGGCACCTTACCTGAGAAGTCGTTTTTTTTATAAATATATTAAATTGTGATTTTAACTAATGAGGTGTTTTCCAGATCAAAATATCCTATGTTAGAAATTTAAAATCAAAAAGTCGTAACTAAACTCAAAATGTCGTATGTTTGATATTTTTGTAAAAAAAATATCATCAATAGGACGTATGGCTTCAGAAAACCGTTTTCTGGCTGGAATCTAGTTATGAAAGCTTTGCATATAAATAGAAGACTTAAAATTAAATTTTCTTACATTTAAACATAGCAGAATAATTGCCCACACTCAATAAAAAACAGTTTTTTGTGTCTCCTGAAAACCAGCTTTTTTTACATACGACTTTTTGCAATGACAGCGACGTTATAAAGGTCAAAACAATGTCATAGACAAAAATGTGAGTCATTTTGTGGTTCTTTAGTGGGCTACCATTCTTTTAATGCATATTTATCTTTGCGGTATTAAAGTGAGGGGCAACACTGCTTTACTTTTATGTACCTTTACGTAGGTAATGGGGACGATTCTGAGTGTCGCAAAAGCTAAACTAAGCTAACTAAAATTATTGCCATCCTTTTTATTACCATCGCTATGAAAGGGACGGCAACAATTTTAGTTAGCTTAGTTTAGCTTTTGCGACACTCAGAATTGCCACTATTAGTGGTGTTTTACTTTTATTTATATTGTATTATAATACATTTATATACCTACTAGTAGGTACTTACCTACTTCTATTATTACATAATTTGTGCTACTAAGTAAACAAAATTCCATATTATAATAATATAGGTAGTATAGTATAGTAGGTAGGTAGTATAGTAATATAGGTACCTAGTGTACCTACACAAAAAGGTTTTTGACATCTGTAATATTCTTCTAAATTCTTTTAGTAGGTACATCTCTAACGTCCTTGATAATACATAGCATTTTTTGTCTTTTACTTATCAGTAGGTAGATATGTACCTAAATTATACATCAAAATTCCTATATTTTTTTAAATAAGTGCCTTCTAATAAAGTTTTGAAAAAGCAATACCTAATTAGGTAGGTACTCAATTTAGTAAAAACAAAACTAGTCATTAATAAAACCGTGTTCTTTAAGGGTTAGGTACATTAGAAAATAACTTACTTTATTTTGATTTCTTTCCATAGCCTTCATTTTTAGATTGTAAAAATCTTAAAAAATATTTCAATGCACAACACAATCTGTTTGGTTTTAGCGAGAACTATGTATTTGAATGTCAGATCTATACGTTGCCTTCGGTATCCCGGCTCGAAGGTTTATCAGGAACTGATAAAATACAGACAGTAGAGGTACCCACCTACCTACTCTTATCTAAATCGACTGCCAATAATGTCAACAAACTAATTCTGATAACATCATCTAGCAAAAGTTTTCGGTTTTGGCTGCTTTCTCTGATAAAATTAATCACTCTAGCTATGAAAATAGTTTCAATAGGTATAATTACATACTTACCTAGCTACCTATCCTGTCTGTAATTTACCTGTAGGTACCTTAACCTATTAATTTATCTAGAAAAATCGAAGGTAAGTACACTTAAGTAGGTAGGTACTTACAAAGAAATTCTGAATAACGAATATTTTGTGATAGTTCGATCCGTCAGTAAGTACCTACCTACCTACTTAGGTATAACAATTTGGAAAAAAATCATCCAAACAGTTCGACTATCGAATGGATGGAACTGCACCCTCTTATCACGTTTTTACTAATTGAATTATAATATTATATACCTATTGTAATAATAGCATTCATTTGACCCGTAGGTACTTACCCACTCACTGCATATACCTACTCTAATACTAATACTGATTGCTAATGATAACCCTTCAGTGCTGTTACTGAGTTATTTTAATATTCCTATCATAATCTATCATGACATGACCAATAATACCTCGGAAGCACTTCCATTAGTCTTCGACTAAAGCGTGGTGGATAATCGTAGCGTAGGTACCTAATTTATTTAGATTCACAGCAACGAGTGTAGTCAGGTTTTGTAAGATAAAAAATCAAAAATGTCATCGAACTTATTTTATTATCCAAATCCAATTTACAATGAAAATGAATGATAATAACAATTTGTCAGATTATTATTAAAACATAACTCATAAGCTACTGACAAGAATTATTTACCTTTTTCAAAGGTCTGGAATGGCATCCGCAACAAATACATAAATAAATTGAGTAAACAATTTGTGTAAGTACCTCTTATAATAAAGGTTCACCACTTTCAAAATAGTTATCTGTTGGTGAATTCATATATTATGATCCTGTCAACTATATTCACAGGTTTAATTATTTCTAGATTACATTTCCAAACAGCCATTTTCAGATTTCCAAATTGAATTTAACAACTCTTTTCCAAAATAAAATGCAGAGATAATTGAAGAAATTGGCCGTAAGTTCACAAACCCACACCATACATTTTGTATTAACGAACACACTTCGAGACGCATAGATTTGTAACAGCTTCAAAAGAATTATCAATATCGGTTTATCAAGACAAGCTCTAAATAATCGAGATATAAAAACACACAGCTGCCGCGTAGAAAAATACACAATATTAGCAAAGGTTAATCCAGTTTCGGGACTGAATTCTTAAAAATAGTTAAGTAAATACGATAAAAAGAAAGTCTAATAAGCAAGCAAGTTGTATCGTTGTAGTCTCGTCACTATGGCTATCTACGTAAAGGTGCGCGATAACTGAACCATCTTGCATCCGTCGCGGATTAGTGGACGCCTACCTTAGCTAACAGACGCTATGTGCGATACATAAACAAATCAAGTTAAACTGTTGAACCATAAGAATATTACAATAATTTACGCAATAAAATCGCATAACAGCATTTTGTATCAATTTACGCACATAAAATTATATTTGTTGAACTATACAAATAACAAAAATAGGTGCTACTAATTGGCCAAAAATTAATTGGAGATACTGCAAACGAAATGATTGGATAGACATCAGAAATCTAGGAAGAACAGTGTAACATCTTTGATACCGAATTAAAACTACTTTGAACTTTACGGGGCTTATAGCACGGTACCCGCCAAATACCTAAGCAGATATGAAATATACTCATATTTATATTTCAGTCCAAACAATCAATGCTTAGCTTACTGAATGGTCTTCCATACTTAATTGCCGGTGTTCTCGCATGTAATTATTTCCTGCTAGAAACTGGTTTCCTCACTATGTTTTCCTTCACCATTTAGAGCTCGTGGATTTAGAATGGTTGCCTTAAAATGTTTAACTGTTTCTTTGAGCCATATTCACATCTGCAATAATATTTGGCGAATTTAAGTTACTCCAACGTTTTAGGGTCTGAAAGAAACATTTATAATTGACGGAAAGCGCCAGGAGTTGGACCATGGATTGCAATTATTCTATTTAATAAATTTCCTTTTAATTATTAGGCCACAAAGAATTTTGCGATATAACTGTGTACACGAAAAATGCAGTGCCATATTTTGTAACTATGTTATTATTTATTTCAGAATTGATATGCGGCGATGTCTAAACAATTAGGAGATACATAATCATAATCAATGAAATAACAAAGAAAAATCACATAAACGGGTTTAGCAGAGATTACTGGAACTTTGAAATCTTTAGCATTTCTTATTACAATGTTTTAAAAATTTGTGTCACTTTACATCCATTTGTGATGTTTCTTTATTACATTGCGTAGGTCACACACACACTGTAATTTGGACTTGAAATAAAAAATACTAACAAAACAATCACATACTTGACTAACAGCCAGTCTCAATAATCTATCTTTGGTTTTGCTTACTGTCGGTAGATATTTGTCATTTTTTGTATGGAAGTAATGTCAAATATCTACCTACAGTAAGCAAAACTAAAGATAGATTGGTTATTGAGAATTTACTTGGATGTAAATGTTCCTAAACTATCCATACAGATGAGCAACAAAATACACACTGCATTATTCGTGATACACGTCTGTAACAATCAACATCTATATACATTATGTATAATGAAAGGTACTCTATAGTCCATATTGTCAGAATGGCGAACGCGTGAATGTTACACTATACAATATATTTAGCTTTCTATACATTTTTGCTACATAATATCACGTCTGGCCGAAACACGATACACTTCGCGCCTACTGGGGGCTATCATCAGTTTTCATTGGTATAGTATACTTCTCGATACCAGCCCCCTGATTGTGTACACATGTCTCGGATTGTATGCAAGTTGTTCCAAAGCAAAAATCACAGTAATCGCAAAAACAACTGTCAAATATGTCAGTAATTAACTTACAGATTGACTGCAGCGTTAAATCTGACAATTATTTTCGCGATATACTATGATTTTTGCTTTGATACAACTTGGATACAATCTGAGAAAAGTCTACAGAATCCAGAGGCTGTACAAGTATTTCAAATGTATAGAATTCAGTGCAGCACTCCCGGTAACTTGACGAATACGTTCCATACATTTGACATACTTGAGCGGGTATCGAGGATAGTTTACTATACCACTTGCAAACTGATGTTAGGGCCCTGTACACTCAACAGTCAGTCACATGGCAAAGATATATGTTTTTATGAGACTACAGGCCGTTAAGTGTATGTCTTTTAAAGCATCTATATAACTTCCCATTTACAAACATTACAAGAATACATAGAACTGGTTAGGCCGGTTCAGAAACGTCGCTACAATAGCAAGTTTGATAGATTTGTGTTTTCGTGGTGGCTTAGGTAGACACAAAGAATTTTAACAAATACGTATGAATCGTATACGCCGACCCATCTTGAAGCTGAACAGTGTCCCTAGTATCAGTAGTCCGATGATTTAGTCCTACGATCGGACTGATGAGACCTTTTAGTCCCATCAGTCCGATGATGCTGATCAACACAGATCATCGGACTACTGAGCCTTTTAGTCCGATATTTACACATTGTCATATAAAACCTGTCGATTTAGGCTTCAGAGAATATATTTTAAGTATGTTTAGGTTTTGATCTGTGACTTTTTTTCTTATATTAAGGCTGTGTTCACAGTAGGCTAACTGTGAGCGGCCGACTGTATGAGCCGCAAATTTGTGGTGAACTGAATTTTGAGTTAGCTGCAAACTCAGATCAATTTTTTGCGTCGCAAGCAAATTGTTATGAGTTAGCCGCTAACCGAGACAGTCGCACCTAACGCTGCAAACTGCATTATAGTGAGCGCAAAACTAGCAAACTGTGGACACTCCATTTCAAATATATAGAAGAACGTACTGAACCGACACGCCGCAAAACTCAGTCGCTCACAGTTTGCCTAGCGTGGACACAGCCTAAGGCTGCGTTTCCATCGACGCGGAGCTGTGCGGAGCGGTGCTTAGCGGTGCATGAATCGACCAATCACTATGCTCGAAATGCGGAGCATAGTGATCGGTCAATTCATGCACCGCTAAGCACCGCTCCGCACCGCGTCAATGGAAACGCAGCCTAAGTGTAAGCGTACATCATAGCGACGCTTCAGAGTCCCAGTCCAACTAGCCGACATCAGTTTTGACGTAGAAGAGCAGATAGGGCGTCGCGGCGGATCGCATCTTCGGCTCAGCGGAGAGCAGGTCCTCGAACTCCTCGTCGGAGATGGGCTTGACGAGGTCGTCGTCGCAGGCGAGCCAGGTGTCGCGGCGCGCGCGCGGCACGCAGCACTCGCGCGCGGCGCACGCGCCCGCCGGCGCGCGCGTGCGCGAGAACAGGGACCGCATGAACCCGGACCCGGAGGACGCGCTGGCGTCGCCCGAACCTGCAACATAAATAACTATTTTAGTAAAGCTCAACTCACACCAAACTCGGAGGTCTTCAGGCGGCCTAAAAACTCCGTCACCAGAGTTGGCCACTTGCTCATACGAACGAACGAACCAAAAGAGCGGCGAAGAGCAGCGAAGCGGAGCGCGGTTTCAGTGTCATATGAATTTCAACTTTATTTTCATTAGTCTTTCTTAAACTTTCGCGATCACAATTCATACTTTTAAATAGATTTTAAATATACCTTTTATTATTTCCCCGAAACGTCGGGAAATAATAAAAGGTAAATTACGCGATAAAATCATGTAAATTTATATTTATTTTAGTATTTATTTTCATTATTATAATACTTATTATAGTATAGGTCGCGCCACGTAAAAAGCTGCGCTGTCAAACTGCGCAGTGGTCGATGATTGGTGGAGAGGTAACGCGGCGCACTTCATACTATTGATGTAGCGAGTGCTATTGGTTCGTCAGCGAGTGAACACAGGCGCAAACATGCCCCCGCTACTTCCCCGATTGCGCTCTTTTTACGTGACGCGACCTATACGGTAAGCGCAAACTAGCCCGGAGTCATGGAGTAGTATAGTACCTGGACGAACAGCGAGCATGCCGCCGAGAGGGAGAAAAAATAAACTGAATTGAATGCTTATAACTTTGGGAGAGTCGATATGTGTAAATATCGGACTAAAAGGCTCAGTAGTCCGATGATCTGTATTGATCAGCATCATCGGACTGATGAAACTAAAAAGTCTCATCAGTCCGATCATCGCTAAATCATCGGACTACTGATACCATGCGATCTTAGAAGCTTTATTGCCTCCTTTATTTTAAATTAATTTAGAATTCCGAGTAATAAGTTTTAAAATAGTATGTACCTTCTCTTTCACATTTGAAGTCACAGGTGGTATCCCTCGCATAGGCCACGTAATGACCTCCTGTGAGGTTCTGACCGAGATGCATTATAACTGCCCAGAGGATGTATCTGAAAAGAAATATTATAAAAAATTATATTCTTGTTGAGTAAGCGAGGGATGAAGCGTACTGAGCGTGAAAAGGGCAAGGGGAAGATAATTATGGAATTCTGCAACTTATAATTAAGCATGATACCTACACTCGGCCAAGAAAGTGGTCTGCCTTGTCCTGACAAAAGTTTCTGCGAGGTCTAATTATTGATAAATGAAAAATCTTACTAAAAGTTTTACGGCTTCGACGGGATTCGAACCCGCAAGATGTATCTCGCGCTTCTAAGCGATCACCCTTAAGCCGGGTTGCCTTACCACTGGGCCACGAAGCCCTAGACGCCGAAAACGAAACTATCAGTAAGATGATATTTCGGTTAAAGCACCGATGAGCGCCATCTACAGGTATTCTACAGGAAGGAGGAATGAAGATAATGATCACCTGTGTCTCGGAGGTTGTGTGGGAGGTCGTGAGGTGCAGGGCTCGCAGAAGCATGGAACGTTCAGCGGTGTGGGCGCGTGGCGGGTGATCTTCTCCATGCCGCCGCTGAACCGCTTCAGCTGGAGGACCAGCAGGCGCGGCAGCCGCGAGTACGCGACCGAGCGACGCGCTTCGTTGAGGCGGAGACAACGCTCGCACCAGTACTGGACAACACAAAACCGTTTAAGAGTGTGCCGACGAAATAATTTGAAGATTTTTTTATAAATTTCTGTATAACCAGCTATAATAATAATAATATAATATCCTTGGAAATTCCACACGGCGTCATCTAGTCCCAAGCTAAGCAACTTAATGCTTGTATTATGGTAACCAGATGACTGATATACTACTTAGATAAGTACATTTTTTTGTTGTAAATACATACATACAAATACATAGAAAACACCCAGACACGAAACAAATATTTGCAGAGCATACAAACATTTGTCCCGTAGCGGGGATCGAACCCGCAACCTCTGCGTCTCGGGCTGGCTTTCGCCCACTGTGCCACAGAGGTCGGCTATGATAGTAGTATGTGTCACCTTGTTAGCGTCTCTCAGATACTCTGTAGAGAGGCAGGCCGCCCGGAAGGGCTCGGCGTCGTCGTCCTCAGCGACGGGCACGCAAAGCTCGCATACCGGCTGCGCCTTTTCCGTCACCGCCTCGCATTCCATACACATTGTGCGGACTATCATTGTACCTGAAATCACACTGATATTATTAAGGTGAAATTTTGTATGTGTGTAAATACGAGTACCTATGTAACCTACATACTCTTTCACACTATATTATAAAAGCGAAAGTTTTTGTGTGTGTAAGTATGTAAGTGTGTTTGTTACTCTTTCACGCTCAAACGGCTGGACGGATTTGAATTAAATTTGGTACCTTCTATCTACTAATCTACTAATATTGTAAAGGTGAAAGTTTGTGTGTGTATAAGTATGTAAGTGAGTTTGTAACTCTTTCACGCTAAAACGACTGGACGGATTAGAATGAAATTTGTTACCAGTATTGCTTATACCCTGGATTCAAAAATAGCTCATTTTGATTAGAGCTGCGCCCCGCGGTGTTACCCGCGGTGAATAGTTCCCGTTCCCGTGGGAATACAGGGATCAAATAAGAAATCCTAGTATCAAATTTTATTCAAATTCGTCAAGCCGTTTGAGCGTAAAAGAATAACAAACACACTTACACACACAAACTTTCACCTTTATAATATTACTAGGGATCCTACTATTGAACGTGACGTTTTATTCCCTTCGTCCAGCGACCTCAAGACATACTGTCAACGTTGAAAAAATACCTAAAGGTGGGTACTGACCGGCGTTACGGGGCGTAATGTAACGTGTTACACCGCGAGCATTCGTGCAGTCAGTACGTCGTGTTACGGGGAAACCAGCGAGTAACTCGATACGTAACACGCTCGATGCGAATGTTACATTACACCTCGTAACGTTGGTCAGTACCCACCTTAAGAGGCCTTCTGATATTCATATTCTTGATCCCTTCAAATAGATTATATTTGTAAGTCATACCCTCAAAATCCTCAGCAACAAAGTCCCATCCAGGCTTAGATCGCTCGTCCTTCTCCGGCTGCGGTGACGGCGCCCTTTCCTCGGTCGGCGAGCTGCGTTTATCCTTCACTTCCCGCCGTTTCTTCCACGACTTACGGATGTTCGAGAGAGTTGCTTTACTCCCGTCGCCGTCTAAGCTCGGCTGCCGGCCTATGCCGTTGCTGGGAAATAAAAATAAACATATTATCCTAGGACATTCCAGTGTCATCTAGTCCCAAGCTAAACAGTTTAATAAATAATAAATAAATATCCCTGGACATTCCACACAGCGTCATCTAGTCCCAAGCTAAGCATCTTAATGCTTGTGTTATGGTAACCAGATGACGGATATATACTATTTAAATACATTTTTTTGTTGTAAATATTTACATGTTATACATAGAAAACACCCATACACGAAACAAATATTTGCAGAGCATACAAACATTTGTCCCGCAGCGGGGATCGAACCCGCAACTTCTGCGCCACAGAGGTCGTCAAAAAAATATATCCTTGGGCCTTGGACATTCCACACAGTGTCATCTAGTCCCAAGCTAAGCAGTTTAATGCTTGTGTTATGATAACCAGCCCCCTGATTGTGTAACTTGTCTCGGATTGTATCCAAGTTGTATCAAAGCAAAAATCACAGTAAATCGCGGAAATAACTGTGATTTTTGCTGTGATACAAGCTCAGAACGTTGCTTAGCTTCGACGATCTATCAATAACGTCTTAGCAAGTATAAGGCAGTGGACAGGTATAAAGAAGACTGAAACCTATTTCAAATAACTCAATGTAAAGATATTATGAGGATGATGACCTTCAATAACTGGAGAGGCACTGAAGAAGACTTTATCTGAATCAATATTTACTAGACTTCAAAATAAAACCTAGTTATAACTTCAAGGTTAAGCCGGCGAAGCCAAAATAAAGAAGAAGAAGAAGAAGAAGAAGAAGAACTTCAAGGTTAAAAAACTTTGTTTGGCATTGCATTAGGTTGCAATTGCCCTTGATATTAATCAATACGAACAAGCGCATAAATCCATGATTTGGCATTACGCCAACACGAGAAGTAAATGAGTTAGTTACTTATTGTGTTATTCTAGTTTGAATTGACTAACCTCCATCCTTGGTTTGATTCGCCTACCTTCAAGTAGCATAACCTAGGTCACGATCCGTTTAAAGTATAATTTTAAAATTAAATGAAAATGAAAAATGAAATATGATCACGACCGTATCCCGGGAGCGGTAGACATTTCTTTCAGATCTAATTTTAAATTAATAAAAAAATCACACTGTCACACTAATATTATAAAGGTGAAAGTTTGTGTGTAAGTGTGAAAGTGTGTAAGTGTGTTTCTTACTCTTTCACGCTCAAACGGCTGGACGGATTTGAATGAAATTTGGTTATACCCTGGATTAAAGAATAGGCTACTTTTGATACCGATATTCCAATGGGAACGAGAACTATTCACCGCGGGTAACACCGCGGGGCGCAGCTAGTGTATAATAACGATCATGACTATATTTCCAGGGTAGACATAATCTTTTCAGATCTTTTACACATTTTTAGATCCTATGAAGAACTATACTAGAAATATACCCTATTTCTAGTTTCTACACGTATTTGATTGAATTAATTTAGTTTACCTTTCTCCATTTTCCTGAAGCTGCAGCCGGGTCGCTCGTTGGCTTAACGTTTTGCATGTTTCCCTGATGTTGTCCAATATGCAAACTAACAATTCATGCGCGTCCTGCTGTCGATTACCTGAAAATAAAGATTATTTAAAATGTTTTTGTTTTTAGAAGTTAGACATGATGAAGAACTGGTGACATAGTCTTAAGGTGGACGAAGACATTCTTGGAATGACACATTGACATGGAATTCTATGTTGGTGCTACCGAGGACGATATAGGTAATATCGTCCTTGGTGCTACTAACGGTCACTCATAAATTTATTGACCACATAGAATGTGTTGGTTAACGTCGATTTTCAGAAGGAACGACGAAAGAAAACGAGTTGCATATGAAAGCAGCTTTCAAGAGGACGCCAAATATATTAGGGTAAGTAATCCAATAATCTGTTGGGTGAATGATATTCAAATAACAGGCAAAACCTGAATCAGAGACGCGCAGGGCCGACTTCCAAAGGACTCCCTAAAAGAGGCTTAAACCAATCAGAAGTGATACCCGCCCCCCGATTGTGTAACTTGTCTCGGATTTTATCCGCGTTAAACTGTGATTTTTGCTTTGATACAACTTGGATACAATCTGAGACAAGTTACACAATCAGGGGCAGTTTAAAATTGTGATGATAGGATGGTACCTTCAAAAGTGGAGTTAACATCTCTAAGCGCCGCGAGGAAGGCGTCCGCGGCGTAGGGCTCCGGGCTCGCGTCGGCGACGTTACTGTTCAGGCATTTGGACTCCGCCACTCGCAGGTTCAAGTATGTCTCGTGAAGCTTCTCTGTGGCTATCTGTAAATGTTAAAGGTAAATATAAAATCTGATGGAGGCAGCTTAACTAGACATAGATAATTCTTTCTTTAAACATCAGTCAGTAAAGGTAACAAACAGACAGAGTCACAATATCAGTAAGGAAGTAGCTAGCGATTTATTGATTTTTTGTTTTTAATCCTAAATATGAATGGTCTCAGTTGTAAAGCTATTTTTTACCTACTTTTTATACGGACAGTGGTAGAATTGTGACAACCAATAGTCGCAGTAGCCATTTAAAAGAAGTGAAGTGAACTATTTTTTAGCTAGATTCACAATTTTCGGTAATACGAGACCTTTTATAGTGAAGTCTATACAAAAGCGGCAACATAATGTAAATTGTATACCTACTAAGAAAATATTATGCACAGGAAAATATTATTTTGAAATTTATTAATCAGAAACGTTACGCATACTCAAGGTTTATCAAGATAATACTGTCAGTTTAACATGATAGGTAATATTGTGATTATGTAGTCATATTGCAAAGATACAAGTAAAATAAGATAGGAGATAACTACGCGAAATGATCAATAGCTCCTATCTTGTAACTTCTATATTTTCAATATTATGGAAGAAAAAATATTATACTTAGATGCACAATACTATTCTATGATTTCAGTGCTTTCTTCAAGGACAATCTAGAACTTAAATTTTAAATAATGTTTTGATTACCTATTTATCCGGCCGTGCATCAATGGACTTTTCGTGTTCTATAATTTATAAATGCACTTAAACACGAGCTTTAAACGGTGAATAAAACCCGCGGCTGGTCAGCCTCACACGTATAGACCATTGCCTTTCCTGTGGATATGGCCGGCTAAGCTGAAACTGCTGAGAGGATGGTTTAGGTGCTGGGCAAGCCTATTCCATCTCAACAATGTCTCAGGCACTGCAGTGTCCCGTTAGGTGTAGGCAAAAGATTGCCTCCTGACTGTATAAATCATCTAGTAAAGATGTAAAGGCCTGACTTTTCAACCAGGTGTAATCACAATAATATTATTTCATGTTTAGCTGTTATGTTGATTGGGTACTGGCACATAGGTACTGGTACTCATTGGGACCTTCGTAATTTCACAGGGCTATACATAAACATTATATGCTAGAGTGTATTTAATAAAAAAAAAATAAAAAAAAAAGAGTGTATTTACCTGAATTTTACTCTTCCCACTAGTATCAGCCTGTCCAAGTGAGAGTAGATCCTTGCTGCTCCAAGACCTGGCTCCCGATGAAGCAAGACCGGCCGCGCTGCGACCCAGTGAGGAACTCTTTAACCTGATGCTGCCCAGCTTCTGCTCCACGCTCGCCAGGTCTGATACTAGGTGATGGAGGTTGTGGAGGAAACGGGGAGCGAATCTGAGGATAAGAATGTAATCTTAGCCCTTTAAAGTAGACAATTTATACAGCGTTAGTTTATGTAAGTTTGTTGTTAATGTATAATTAAATGTGATCATGGCTGTATTCTTTTAAAGATGTCTCAGGGGTAGTCGGAGGTATGTCCAAATACATATTTGGTACATTACACGTATTTTGTATACATTCTACAAGATATTGTAGTTGCCAAGATATTGCTAAGGAACAGATTTGGTTCAGCAACTGACAACATAAAATGTGCTTAATCTAACATTTCGATTAAAAGTCAATGCACTTTCCAACTTGGTCATTCCTCATCTGATACCATAACACAAGTGTTAAGTTGCTTAGACTGCGACAAGATGACGCCGTCTAAAATGTTCAAGGACGAATTTTATTTTTTCATCTAATCTGTCTTCATAGACAATCATTAATCTCAAAGATGATGGACATAACAAAAGACATTTACAAATGAAATTAAGGCTGGTGAACCATTACATAAAAAGGCTTTGTAACCATCAAATAAGAGCACTTGGGACTGTTGATGATACTAACGATTTTATAAGCACGTTGGCAAAATTTGTCTGCGCAGAAAAAACCAGAATGCCCAAATGCAAACACCTTTGAATTATAGACTTTAGTGCATTGAGTTAAGCTTTAAGTCAACAAAAACAGAGGCTCATGCTATCTCGCTTATATACTATGTACATAGAAAGAATGGCACATAGGCATCAGCCAATAGAAAACCAACATGTTTTATGCACATGGGCAGAGCGCTATGATTGGCTAGCATTTTATCGTGCCTATAAAAATTTACTGTAACTTCATCACTTTAATGTACTTACCGTAAAGTATACAGGACACTGTTGAGAAAGCAAGTGTTTCCCAAGTTCGAGAGAGTGGCAATTGGTGTTTTTCGTGGCACAACCGATGCAGTTGATCCATACTGACTGTCGGCTGGAGATGGATGGTGGCCATTCAACATGGCCGGCGGTGGTATGGGATCCAGAACTACTAACTCTCTCTCTACCTCCCAATCTAGAACAAAATCGTTTTTATGGAAACTTTCTCAAGATAGACATTGTATCAGAATTTACTAAAGCTTGGACTATAACTTAGAAGATATAATTATGTTAGTGGTCTACTTGACTTCTATAAATATTCTAGTAAAACTATGGAAGGTTCATGACTAATTTAACAGATTAAATTAAAACAATTGCCGGAAGCTACGCCGGACATGCTAGAAACGTTAGTGTGTTACACAATCTCACCAGTTAGTTTTGCTGCTCCAACTAGAGGCTTTAATCTCTTTGCAGCGTTAACAGTGTTTGAGTATATCCCGTTCAATGTACGTTTCACTGGCCTGTTCTCCTTATCCTTGCTATTAGGCCTGATATTCTCTGAATTTTCCAAGGGTCTCCTATTTTCGTCGCTCACATACACTGCATTCTTTCTGTTAAGTGATAGCGAAAACCTGGGTTTCTCGGCACCTTTTTTATTGTCCGACACAGAGTTAACTGGCATCTTCAGTATACCTGCAATAAAAGCATCAAAAAGCCATTAGACGCAAAATACTGAGGCCAAGAAACTTTCTCATAATATGTCAAGGATGTTGCCGGATAGTAGAACTCTACCAAGGATTACTCACCGTAAAGCCTTCATTAGGCGCACAGACTTACATTATCATGTAAGAATATTTTTATTGTGTAGAACTATTTACTTTTTCCGTAAAATTGATACAAATTTCCGTGAACAGCCCCATTGAAAGCGGTCAGCCATGTTGCAAAATGTTGATTTGATGGATGTCATGTCATTCGACAGCTGTCATTTCGACAACAAAATTGTCTCTGGTAATAACTAAATTTAATGGACTGCATAAACAATTATAATTACAGAAACCAAACTACTATATTAAATTAATTACATAAAATGAACTAAATAAATTAAATAAATACCTCGTCCAGGTACTGTCTTATAATGTTGTCAAAGAGTAATTATTACTCAGAAAGTGTTGCAACATGGTCGGTCTGTGAATGGGGTGGTTTAAAAATTTACCCACCAGGGCTGCCATTTGTACGATTTAAATCGTATACGTACGACTTTTTGCAAGATTTTTACGAGTACGATCGTAACATCGAAATCGTACAGAAAACGTACGACTTTTTTACATACAATCCAATTTAACTTTTTTTGGCAACAATTCTGTATCAAACTCATTCGTCTGAACCGTAGAAGCAGATTTATAATAATCTATGGTCTGAACAATAACAATGAAATGATGATTGAAAGCACTGTACTATTACATGCTCTTTGGCACTGGCAGAGTTATGGCAGCACAGACACACAGCAAGCCATTAATAAGAAGTTGAATGTCCCGTCTGGTTCCGCCCAGCGGCCTGCCTAGGAGAGTTTCGGGGGTTTCCCTTGTAGGTACTCTCATTTCTATAGTTTGGCCAAAGACGATTAATATCTAGATATTAATCGTCTTTGGTTTGGCCAATGAAACCGTAAATGGAACCTTATTGTTTTAATCCTTCTTCTTAGCGGAAACTGCACTGAATTTAAACCGACAGATAGCATCAGACACTGAACTGCGCTCCGCTTCGCTGCTCTTCGCCGCTCTTTTGGTGTGAGTTGAGCCATGCTCTTTGGATAGCATGATCAAAATGATGAATACGGCAAGCCTCTCAAAAAGTGAATTTGTAAATAAATCGATGATTATTGTTGGTACGACTTTTTATTTCAAATTTTCCTTTGGCGTACGACTTTTTTTATGCTGTGGTACGATCGCCGCCTATTTTCACCTGGCAGCCCTGTTACCCACAGATAATGAGAAAATTTGTCAGTATTTAGAAAATATACAGCGGGAAAAGTTTGAAAGTTGAAAATTATAATGCGTGCGTACACTTTCAACAACTCATCAAATTAATCCTCGCGCTCGGTGACGATGGACGCAGAATAAAATAAGATTCTATACTTAAAAATGATTTTTATTTGTAGTAAGTATAAAATGCTTGAAAAATGTGGACGAGAACCTGAGAAAAATATGAGAATCGGTTCCAAATTCTCGTTTCTCGCGTTGTTGCGCGGGCTTTAAAATTTAATACAAAGTTGTGGATAACGCACTGCATCTGTGGGTTTGCCTCACTTTTTGCTTCACTATTTTCTATTAAAAAAAAAATTACAGTTCCGTTATGTAGGTACTTATACTTACATCTTTCGTAGGTACTTACATCTTCAAGCCAACTTATGTACCTATTGTGGATCCTTTGAGTTCGCTGATAAGGTCGGGTCACCAATTCTTTATTAGATTCGATTGACGCAACCGCCCAACAAAAGAACAAGGTCAATATTGGATCCGTCAAATCCCGCCAGTTGTGTTGATCCCCGATTGTGATGTTTGAGGCACGAGCAATTATAGTTGACCAACTTACCTACATTAATATAATAGGTAGGTATTGCTCTATCTTTTATATAGGTACTATACGAGTAGGTAGGTACCTACCTAATTACCCTGATCCCTATATTGAAAAAATTGTCCTGCCTGACTGCCTGATCTATCAACGCATAGCCAAAACTACTACTTAATACTTAGCATGGACGAAATAGATACCTACCTACTATTTCGTCTATGCTACTGGGTACCTAAGTCTAGAAAGCCTATTTGATTTCATAAACTTGCCTAGAATCCGTTTAGATTATTTCATTTTTTATTATCCACACGAAAGACAGCCAATACACTAGCAGTAGATATATAAACATTGACATTAACCTCAACCACCAAGTAAATTATTTTGATCTCTACATGTTTACTTTTAACTGTTAGAAATTAAAAAAGGCTTTACAAGTTGCCCGTGTACAAAATGTCCATTGTAAGCGGATACGGGAAGGCCAATATTGACAATGGACCAATTGCCACCCTCCACATTTGCGTATTATTGCGCAAGCCAACCAGTTTGAGCAATGGTTGATTAACAATGCCGTTCGTCCGATCCCGTGAAATGTGACCGTTTAGGATGTTTACAATGCGGTGTTCCAACCTAATTTCACACCACCTATGGCCAAATTAGTTTAGGTATTTAGGTAGGTAAGTATTTAAAGAGATATGTACCTAATCCATAATCCATTTATAGGGTTTCTTGTGTTGGCATAGGTAATGTGTTGACATAGAGTACCTACCTAAGTAATGTGTTTACCTAAATCCCAAGCAGGACAAACATTCGTAGGTAGGTATCTATGTATTTACAAAAAAATTTGGTAAGTAAGTACCTACCTATATCTACCACAAGCATATAATTGCTTAGCTTGGGACTTGATGACGCTGTGTGGGCCGGCTGTGGCATGTCCAAGGATAGTTATTTATTTTATTTATATATAAATAGGTACCTACTTATCTTACCTACCTATTAGGTAAGCGAGCATGGTTTAACGGCCCGGTACTTATACAGATTACAATTGTGCCAACAATTCATTGAACCGAAATGGGAACGACAAACCATTTTGCTAATTATCGCGAAATACACAAAACAAACAATTCATTGTCGACAACGAAACCGAATCAATAATTGTGTTATGAAAATATCTACTTGGAAGGCAAAATACTGCGCCTTTAAATGAAATAATAAAGCACTTCTGATGTAGCTAATTGCTCTTGATACTCGTAGGTCTATGTTTATGGGTTGTTCAGAACAGTCACTTAATAGTAATAAAGGTAGGTAGGTATAGGTACTTACATTACAATAATAATTCGGAGCACGTCAAACTGATTCGGCAATAACCTTTTAGAGGCCTAAAATTCAATCACTTGATGGCACTGTTGCTTTTAAAAGTCTTGTACAGTGCAAGTTATCTTTACTTACCTAGCCTACCCTCAAGTGAGGTTAAATAAATTCGTATACTTACTTTAACTACTCACAATTTATTTGTATATCAGTATGACTTGACTAGGTACCTATATCTGGTGCAATAGGTAGGTACTTATATTAAATTACCTTCATGGCGAAAAGAAATAAAAATAGAGGGGCATTATTCTATAATAAAAACCAATTTCTCCATGATTTTACATTTAGGCACACAATTCAAATCACTTAGCTACTCTAATCACACGGCTTTCAATTCATTGAGTATATAGGCACCTAAACCTCTTGAGCTGATTCAAAAGTAGATATCACCAGAGTTATGTTTTCAGACCTAATTTAGAAGTGCCAAGATTTTTTAGAGCATTTTAACTTAACTTGTAAAGATGTGTAACTAGAGAATGGTTTTTCTGATGTCGCATCAATAGCGGCCTCCACACACTTAAAGTTCGGACTGCGTTCCAAACTGCGGATGTCATCTCCCTAACTAAACAACCATTATTAACAAAGTTATTTACAATCGATACTGAAGTAGCTCAGTACAGCACAGTTTATATATCACAAACCCTAGTAGATAGGTAGGTACTTACAGCATTACCTACATCAGAATTTCATCATCTCTTGTGTAGACAAGTCCCGGGTTTCGGCACCGACTTTAGTAAACCTCACGCAGTTAAATTGGCACCCTGCTGAAACTGGGCCATTTTAGGTTTAACGATGGATCGCTAAAAATAGCACTAACCAAAGTACCCAGATCCTAAACTGTGTTTGTTTCCCAGACTATACACGGTACTAGACGTGAAAGATAAGAAGCAAATCGAATTTTAAGACGCAAACACAAATGGTCCATTTTAATCAAATGCAATGATTTATAGTAAGTATTTGAATTTTTAAATTACCTAAATGGTTCGAAATTATCTGAGATATTATCTGAACAGAAGGTACTGGTTCGTTGGCTGTTGCCTTAATTCTCCCACACAAGGGGTTTTCCTGTGAAAATACAATCTCAAACAGCCAATTACTTAAGTCCATATTGCCACCTTGGAACTCAAAGCTCCTTTGTAGTTGGGAAATATATCACTGCAGGCGGATTATCCCTGGTAATAGATGTAGGTACCTAATAACTGAGAGGATCTAATGGATGATTTAATACTAAGCATACCTATATATTGGAAGCCTGTGGCACATCCAATCAATTCAAACAATACATTCACTGGTTGTGCTATACTAAAATATTTGTTAGTAAATATTTCATTTGCAATTAAACATCAATGTATATGTTGATTTTAAATCTACGACCTTTAGTCAGCTTTAACAAACTAATGACATCAAAAAACTAATCAAAAATAGTTGTAGGATAGGGTGATAGGGCAGGCAACACGGATACGGTTTGTTTTTGACAATATGCTCCAATATTTACTAACTTTCCTACAGATAAGAAACATAATAGCCGACGAAATCAACGTAGCCCGAAAGCTCGTTAACGATATAGGTACTTAGGTACCTACCTCATAATTAAGGTCACAAGGAAGACGTAAACACGAAGCGCACACATCGAAAAAAGTGTGGCTTAAATCAAGAAGTTTGTTCATTGTTAAAAGGTAAAAGGTTATATACCTACTGAAAATATATCGTTCGAAAGTTTTCGAAGACGTCGGAAATGGTATCCAAATAGTTTGTAAGCCTAGTTTTAAGACACAGCCACTTTTCAGTTCAATTATTGTGATATAACACTTTATGAAAATTTAATACATTGCTATACGATTAAAACCCTTATTCCCAACATCGAGGGAAGAAATACTTGTCTAACATTTTCGATATCAAGTAGGTACTCTAAGTACATAATGCCTCTCTAAGTAAGACAGAATTGCTATAATTTCTGTAGTGCCCTTTCGTATTTATTGAAGCAGAAATAGCTTGGGACTCTTAAGTGAAATTACTTTGATCTGATTGACAAACCTAGAGATAGGTAGGTAGATGTATTTTTTGTGAGAAGGGCAATAAAAAAAACGTTTGTAAATCTGCAAATTCTGCATTTTGATTTTCGTAGTTGTAAATAATCAATTTACACATTGTTTTAGTGTGTATGCTTTGAGCTCTCAATCATTAACGCCTCAGAGTCTACGAACACTTAACAAAATTACGTGTGATTGCAAAATGAACGTGAAAGGCGGATTTTGTGAAAATATAACACTATATTGATTTTAAAATTAAAATACCACTTCACTCATATTACATTTGAGTTGTATGCAATGTTATAGGCATTTATAAGGCCCCTTTATAAGGCTCCCTACATAAGGCCTTTATTATATACCTACGCATTTTTTATTAGTTACTATAAAGCGAAAAAAATTGAAAATAAAAATGTAAGTAAATAAAAAATATCAAAATTTATTTCGTTTCATAACGCGTAGCCGAAATATATATAGAAATTAAATGTAATTTACCTCTATTCTTTCCATAGAGTTTGATGTGTTTAATAGTTTCGTAACTAAAATTAACTCCGAAACTTGGTTTCATGAAGTTGTTGTAAAATGACGTGAAGTTTTCATTTATCTTAATATCAGAAGATAGTTTTACTTCAAAACTTTGAAATAGTTCGTGATTTTCTGATAGCAAAACTAGTGGAGTTGCTAAGTTAGTCTTACACAACTTTTTTATACGTATATACATTCTTGCAGAGTTAAAGCGTAAACCACATTTGAACAAAATGATGTAGTAAGTATCCTACATTTAGTTAAATTACTTATGTACCTTCTTTGTATATTTTTAACATGCTTACTCGCTTCGACTCTGCCTGCGTGGTACCTCATTAAAAAAATAACCTGTGCTACCAAAATTAATATAAAATACTTTTAAATAGTTTACAGGATTTTATCGCGTAATTTACCTTTTATTATTTCCCAACGTTTTAAGAAAGACTATTAATTTAAAATGTTTATAATTATGATACTAGTCCTCTTGACCGATAGATAGTAGGCGTACGAAAACTACCTAATGATCGTTTTCGTGTATCGTCATTTGTAATTCGTAATAATTGCGTAATCTTAAAAAAAGACTTCACTCTCTTGTTATTTGAAAATTTTAGGACCTGAAGAGCACCATTTTAAACAAAAACAATCAAAATTGGGCTAAAACTGACGGAATAATCGGTAAGCATACATACAATCGCACCAATGAACTCGGTTTATGAGTTATTAAGGATATTTTCAATAATTACGTTTTTATTTTGAAACATAGGTACCTTTATTTAAAGTTGCATATAGATTATTTAAATAATCGATTATAGTTACATACAAACTTCGCTATTTACAAAAGACTTACCTATAGCTTAAAAATACGTATTAATTTTACTTAATATTAATCGTTTTTACAATTATTTAATTAGAAATTCAAATTTTAGATCTTATTCTCATTTAACATTCTTTTAAAACACTTATTTGGTTGATATTTACAATATAAATTAAAATATACAGGCGCAACGGGCGTAAAACGTTCACTTTTTGTATTTCATAATTTTTAACAATAAGGTCTTATTTGGTAAATGCAAAGATTCCACTAATTCACTACATATTGTGTGACTATTTTACCGAATTCTTTTTTTGAGAAATGAAATAATGATTAATTTCACAAAAAAAATATTGTTCATTGATGTGACCGTTTTACGCCCGCAGGTTTATCATCTGTGGATAAACAATATGTAAAAAATTATAAATCTGTAATGTATGGAGTAGGTATAATGTTATTAAAGTACTAATGGATTATTTTCACTCACAGTTTCCAGTGTATTATGTTAATTAAAAAAAGACAAATTTCTATTTTTCGTAGTGTTATTCCTTCAATAGGTACCCCGATCCTGCAGACACCCGTCCCGGTGACCCCTGATTTCAATAAATTCTATTAGATTTTTTCTACTATTCTTAACTTGTACATCATCATTAAAATGCTTTCTAGGTATGGTGTAACAAACATGTTTGCTTACTACCAGCATAAAGTAATAACATTGTGAGAAATACACAATTGCAATAAATACAATTTTAACTAAATGTATCAATTTTGGAAAATCACATTTGGAAGCAGTAATTATGTTTATTAGATCATTTTGTTGTTATATTAATATTAACAAAGTCATTAGTGGCAATTCGGAGTGTCGCAAAAGCTAAACTAAACTAACTAAAATTAATGCCATCCTTTTTATTCCCATCGCTATGAAAGGGACGGCAACATTTTTGGTTAGTTAAGTTTAGCTTTTGCGATACTCCGAATTGCCACTAATGTCAAGTAAGTTTTTTAATGTCTCGGAATAAGTTAAGCGTAGCAAAGGCGACTACGGCGTAGCACCACGTGCTACAGAAAATATGAAAATTAGGTACGGTTTATTTGTAATTTACTGTTTTCTTACATCATTAGTAATTTAAACGGCGAAGTAAAACCTTAAATTCGTTTCTGAATCAGTTAGTATTCTATTATGCAGCAGTAGCTGGTATACTGATGCGAAATACATATAAAAAAAAATCAGTATATTTGCTGCTGAACTACTTGCCTTGTTTTTTATTTTAGCTTTAAATCTCACTGTGATTTGAAATCCAATCATTTATGATTTAGTTTGACAGACCTTCTTAAAAAACTTATAGATTTATAAACATTTATTTACATATAATTATGCCATCGCTAAAATAGTTTTAAAACTTCAGACAGTCAGATATTTCATTGTCGTTGATTTTTATTGTATAAGTTGAAAGTAATTTATTATTAACTTAGATAAAACTATTTACACTTTACATAGTGTTATTTACATATTCGATTAAGTGTTTAACTTAAATATACGCATGCTCTATAATTATCATCATTCAGAAAATGATCGAGCTAAATATTTACATTTTACACATGAAACAAAACATTTAGTTTCGTTAATTAGCACACAGAGCAGGAAAATTAGTGGTAGCTCCCTGTATTAATAATGATTCTATATTAAATTCTAAAATGATATTAAACTGTACAAAAGTTCATAACTGATTTTTATCCCATAAAACACTTTTCATGTCGATCGATGCGCTTGCGTTTAAAGAGATCCTACGGAATTCATAGAGGGTCTACGGATCTCGTAGAGGCTCTACGGATCAAGCTCAAGCGTAGAGGTCCTGAGGGGTACGCTGGACGCGCGGGGGGCGGGTCTCGCGTCATATCCACGTGCGCTCGACGTTTGGCGCGTCATTCGGTCCGCAGTCAGCGTGCGGGCCGGACGCGCCTCGCCTATGTCAGGCGGTGGTCACCATAGTGTTGTTATAAGTGCTATTCATCGAAATTCGAATCGTGCCTGGAAATTTTACTGCATTTTATTAACGTTTCACAATCAACCGGTCCTTTACGGTGATAGAAGTTGGCTGTATATTTAAAAGCACGCAATGAGTAAGCATAGACGATGACGCCTAACTACATTTGACAAAAGCCGGTTGTGCCACGTTTATTAGCCATTCTCAAGTCTCAATTGAAAATGACCTGACCACATACAGAAACTGGCTTTTTCTCTTACTTGTTTATCTTATTTGCATGAAGCAAGATGGGGGAGCCATGTGGATTTTTGATGAATTTTGTCGTCTTGAACAAACCTATGAAGAAGAATACGAGTCGGTTTAAATCTTACACAACTCTTAGCTTTGCTCTGTTCAACAATAAAAAAACAAAACTGCTTGTACCAATTGCTTTATATCACTGTTGTGATGATAACTTTTCCGACTCTTTTAAGAGGTATTGGTGATCAGCTATCCTCTATACGAACACCACATTAAACAAACCTAGACGCATGTCATCCAGTGAACACAAATATATCATGGAAACTTTGTTTAAAGGGAATTAGATGCACATAATAGTGGTAAAAAATGTAATAAGCTAGCACATTGGAATTCTGTAACTGGTTTGTCACTACAATGCGATGAATAACTTTTATTTGGTGTTTCGGTTCCTTGTTCACGGCTCCGTTGCTCAGCACTGTGGCACAATTTGAGTTGTGTCATTTTTTAAAATAATCCATGTTTAATTTGCATTCACTGATGTCAAAGCTGTAAACACCCAAAAAATAATAAAAGCATTGCTTACTTGTACCATTCTTTCTGCTTGGTGATATGGAACGAACCGATCGGTCCATGCGTTCAGTGCCAAATGGCCTGTGCCTTGTTAACCCACCATTACCGAAAGCTCCGCAACACCAAAAGAACTGCTTGAAGCCACGTCTGAACCTGAGTACCAGAAAATGTATGAATGAATCTAAGAAGAGATCGCTTTTAGAAAAACGGCCACTCATTGTAAATGTTTACTTAAAATTCTTAAAGGGCCCTAAAGATTGCTTTAGGAACCTTAAATCGTTTTAAAGAATGTAAGATTGGCCTAAAATCAAAAAGGTAAATAAACCAATAAACAATTATAAACCAAAATAATAACCTATTAAATTAATTTACATCGCAGAACTTAGTATCTATTATTAGTGATCAACCAAAGTTGAGCACAAAATACAGCCTTACACTTACTTCGAATTCATCCAGCAGTATATAATGGGGTTGTACATAGAGTTGCTCATGGCCAGCCAGTAGATGCCTAGATATATCTCCTGAATATGCGCGTAGTTCACCACATCGGGATAATATGACGTCACTACGAAGTACACGTGGAATGGGAGCCAGCATACTGCGAAGATGACGACCACTACGATCATCATTTTCACCACCTGAGGAAAATATTATTATTTATCATTTGTAACGTAAGACGGAGACGTAGTAGGCCTAGAAGGAGATGGCGTGATGAGTTGGATGTCCACTTAACATCTTGGCCTGTAGCAGCGTTAAATCGCGAAGAGTGGAAAAATGGAAGGGAGGCCTTTGCCCTGCAGTGGGACAGTAATGGGTGAAAAATGAAATGAAATGATATTCGTTTGTATCAGTGTGTTAGTGGCTGTGGTCCATGCACACTATCCCCGCGCTTGTATAACACCCTGAGAAAAAGCAGGTAACGCGCTACACAAAAACGCGTAGTGACTGTTCGTCACTACGCGTTTTTGTGACAATTAACTAAATCAAAATCAGCGAACTTTTGAAGAACATGATAGTAGTGAATGAGTAACGATGTATGAAATTAAATATATTAAACAAAAATTTGCTAATACGGGTCAGAGTATTAAATTTCTATTAAGTGTGTTATATAATGATTATTAGAAATGAATTAGAACTTCTCAGTCTAACTTTATAGTGCGATTGAATAAACCACATACATTATAAACGAAACCAAAGAACGAGAGCTGAGCTAACATCATTGAGATAGTTCAGAGCGGAAGAGTTTTTGAGTTATGCAAAACGGGATGCAAACTGTAGGATCGAAGTCTCTAGACTAGAGTATACAACCTCTTGTATACTACTAGGCTCTCGACTAAACTAGGAAAACTATGAGAGACTCAATTGCTTTCGATGGTATTGATATTCAATTGTTGTCATGCTGCACCACTTTGTCTCTATGCGCAGAATATCATTATTAGGTTTATAATATTTATTAATTAATATTGAATTATTGAGGTAACGCAAAAATAGAACTATGTACAAATTGAACTTGAAAGTAGGTTAAAATAATACACTGTTCGTTAATTAGGGATGATACTACAATAGTGATTTTGTAGTGATATGTATTGTATTTATAGTTATGAAACGGGAATGTTTCTAAGTCTGTTAGGCCGACACCGACTAATGCATTCCGCCATCGACCAATGCCATCGATTAGTCTGGTAGTCGTATTTACTACATGACATGTATGACATGTATGCAACAACATGACATTTTACAAAAATGGTACCTATTGATCCCAAACTTGAGGGTTTAATATGAAGTAAAACGAGTTACGTCAATATCCAAAAGTAACATACACTATATTTCAAGCAAATAAACTTCATTCCCTACGCATAAGTGAGTAGGTATATCGGCTCGTTCTGTCACGGGTAAAATAAGTTGTATCTCATTCCCTTCAGTATTCATAAACTAGCTAGCCATCAATAAAAGACCCTTCATGTTTAAGCTCCTGAAGAATATGCGTGATCCAAAAATTGTTTTACGGAGGCAAAATATAGCATTTTATTGAAACTCATCCGCTTAATATTCGTAGTCAAATCCAAGCAAACGCTCAAGACGTACTTATTTACATAATTTTTCCATTTTCAATGCACAGAACAGAACAAAAAAACCATTAAGCCGTTATTACTTTTAATATTTTTAAAGTATAATAAAATCAGTGTTATTAACGTTAAATTATTACATGGTTTTAAAACATGTTTCCGAAGATGTACGTGCCTCAATTCGGTTTTTAAGGCTTGAAGGATTAAATAAATTGAAACCTTTTTAAACTTAAGTAATAAAATAAGTTTCTATGAAAAATTATCACTCTCAGACAAAGTAACCAGTCGGTAAAGAAGGTTTCCAAACTAAGAACACGGTTTTTCCATTGCTGCAAACCAAAAGTGGAAATCGAATTGAGAAATACGGATGAAATCTGACATTGTTGCACTCATACTTTGTTATAAAACTAGAGATAGTTGAACTGAGTAAACTTATATATGGAAAGTAAATAAATGACTGTTATACTACTTAATTTTTTTTTGTAAATACATACATATTATTGATAGAGAAACACCCAGACTAGGAACACATAACTGCAGAACAGCCGGTTCGATCCCCGCCACGGGACAAATGTTTGTATATTTGTCCTACGGCGGGTATCGAACCGGCAACCTCCGCGTCACAGACAGGCATTCGCCCCTGCGCCACAGAGGTCGTCTTTATAGAAAGTAGGTAAACTATTTCAATGTAGTTTCTGTTTTTACTGTTTTAACTCGCTTTTGCTTTTATCTCTTTTACATGCTGTCTGTCTCCTCTAATTACTTATTGTGATACTTGGCTTGCTTCTTTTGTTTGTCTATTTTAATTTTTTTTTGTATTGGTGTTTACAATGTTGAAGACTCAAATAAATAAATAAATAAATGTAAGTGTACACTCACTTAACTTTACAAATTTCAATTAGAACCAGTTGAGTATCTAAGGACCGTTTCGATAAAGTTAAATTGGAATTAGGTAAGCCTGATTATATATGTATTTTTTTAAATAACCTTAATAATAGTGGCAATTCGGAGTAAGTATCGCAAAAGCTAAACTTAACTAACTAAAAATGTTGCCATCCCTTTCATAGCGACGGGAATAAAAAGGATGATATTAAATTTAGTTAGTTTAGTTTAGCTTTTGCAACACTCCGAATTGCCACTAATAGACAGTTATACAATAATATTACAACAGTTATATTAAAGGTTCGACGTCGACAGAATAATGTTCAAACTAAAAATGTAATAACTGGACGAATTTCGTCCACTAGGCTATCACTAGTATAAATAAAGGAGTAAATAAATTGACCACGCACCCATAATGCTATTAACCCACGTAGCATAAAATGCCATCACACAAGCAATAAGTTGTCCAGGCCGGCTGGGCCCACGCCCGGGGGAAATCATCTTCAAAAGGAACCGCTGAATAGGATATTTCTAATTTACCATAAGTATTAGTAATTATCTGGATATGTTTTATACTGAACTAGTTAACTCGTCCGCGGCTTCGCTCGCGTAGTACCTTGATAAAATATAGCCTATGTTCATTCGGAAAGTATTGAAATCGGATAAGTAGTTTTGGAGATTACCCCAAACATACAAACAAACAAACCGTCTGATAAAAAAACGAGTGAATAAAATAGAACTCAGAAATATAATTTTATGCTTCTACACAGCAAACCACTGAAAGGGGATACCCGGGATACCTAATAAAGTAAGAGTTGTGCTTTTCAAATCCAATTTCTTTGTACTACGAAATTAAATGCTGAATTCGAATTATAAGGTTTCTTACTTCTAGACTTTGTTAGTAGGAGTTTTGTATTAATGTACCTTGTTCTTAAATTTTCAACATCTTTAGAACATTAAATAAATAAAGGTCTTTCACTCATTGCGTCACAGAGATCGCATTACAAATCCACATCTTCCTTAAAATACGCAGCACTAAACTTTTTTAATAAATTGAAAATGAATCGGTGACCCTACAAGATTACTTCGATAAGATATCTTTCTATTAAACTATTAAACTAAGGCGCTTTAAAAAAGGCCAAGCAATTACCTTGGAACTTTTTAATGAGGGAGATTTGATCTTCCATTGTGAAAGATTTTCTTTCGTTCAGGCTTTAGTATAAAAGGCTTATTCAAAACGTTGCTATACCCGCTTTTTTATTGTACCTAGTTGATTATGTAAATAAGTGCCGCTCAATTTCCAACACATTGTATAAAAAAACCTGTTACATTTTCGTACAAGCGAATATTCAAATAGCGGTTTCGCTAGGTACCTACCTATTCAAATTGACCGAAACTTTCAATTAGGTGAGGCGCGTGCATTTTACTGTCACCAGATCGACAAATGCAATTACTCGTGACGGTATTAAAGTGAATTATGGTTTTATTATTAAACTATTAAGGGTTTTCAGACTTTAGACAGGAATTGAATGATTTTATTAATTGAATACTACTATAGGTATACTTGCAGAAATAGAATGTACCTAATTGTGCCTGTAGAGCCTGTGTGCCAGTTGGTATCTACCATAAATTAATATAAAAATTAGACCAACTCAGCCAACCAAGTGAACTAACGCCGCCCCTTGCATCTTAGCCGAGTACTCGTCTAATCGTTAACTACACCTGAGTCGCAAGCGACACATTGCGTAATGATTTTAAATCTGCTTTGCGACGGGAGCCCACACGTACAGACGAGACCCAAATCTAAATAAATAAATATCCTGGACATTCCACACAGCGTCACCTAGTCCCAAGCTAAGAACTTAATGCTTGTGTTATGGTAACCAGATGACTGATATACTACTTAGATATTTTTTTTTAAAGGCTAAGGTTAATCTCGTGGGCATCAAGACAGCTCGCTTGAAGTGGGATAGGGCTGGCCATGTGTCTCGAATGCATTTACGACGTTGGGCCAATCTCGTTACACATTGGGTGCCAAGCGGGCAACGAAGACGCGGCAGACCCAGAAAAAGATGGCGAGATGACCTGGATACGTTTGACTCTACATGGCCGGAAATAGAAATGGACCGGGATGTGTGGAGGGAGGAAGAGAAGACCTTTGCCCAGCAGTGGGACATGATAGGTTGAATAAAAAAAAGAAGGTTAATCTCACCCTTCGTTTACTTTTGACGTTGTCGAGTTGTCTCTGCGTACATTCTCCGATGGACTGCGAGCCCCACAGCTCGACGCCGACGCGGGTGTACGCGAACGTCATGGCTATTATAGGTAGAAAGTACGTCAGCACCATGAATATCACGTTGTATCTGTGGGATCAGTCAATGTTATATTGGCAATTTAGATAAGAATGGTAAAAGCTATATTAAGGGTGGGACACTCAATGTCAACAAGCAAAACGAAAATAACAACGAAAATGTCAAACAGCTATAGAATTTTCTGAGTGTATCTATTACTCATTTGAGCCTTCATTTATGCCTCTTTTTTTTTCTCAATCTCCATAGTGATAGAATTCAAAAATGGAACAATCAATTTTGTAGAATTCCTTTGTTCAACGTAAGTAATAATAAAATATAATAGGCGGCAGCGCTAGTTTCACGCATACAGGCACCTTAAGGCGAAGCACTAAGAATTATATGTACCAACTGTTAAACCAATAAATTCCATAGTTTGTAATTTATTTTTGAAATCTAACAACTGCTAGACCTTGAAAGTCTTCCTACTGTAAATTATTAAAAGAGCATTCTTACGTCATTTTCCTTACTTCTATAAGTTTTTGTAAGGCCGTAATTTACAGTGGCAACCAGTTGAAAACAAAATGGATTTTTAATATTTTGTAAGTATTATCACAGATAAAATACTTAATACTAGTATTTTTTTATTTTTTTTAAAACCTATTATGTGTCCCACTGCTGGGCAAAGGTCCTGCCCTAGTAGTATTATAAATACTAGTACATATTATCAACAAAAAATATTCAAAATACAGGCTGTCGGAGAATTATCTTTTCCAACGTATCTTCTACGTTATGCGTTATATTCTTTTTCCGACGTGTGTCACTCTTAAATTGTGATAAGTAATAATATTTGGCTTTCTGTAATTTTTACCTCAATACAACCTTTGGGTATTTTTTTTTTTTACCTTATTACTTTTAAATATGAAAAATTTATAAAGTTTATCTTTACTTACGCATATTCCATCCGCGACTGTGTGGTCATTCCATCTGGCCATTCTGAGAAGCATATTCTCCTGAAACAAAGGTCATAAAGTACATATATTATGCCCATTTTTTAGTATTTCCCTTTCAAAACTATTGTTTGTTGTACAAGTTAATAATACATCCTGAGAATTAGGTTCTCAATGAAGCGAAACCTTTATGTTCTATTATTTCGCAATCATCTTATCCTATAAAGCCTCTCATAACTCTTGTGAACAAAATAAAAGATTATAAAAATCTGTTCGGTCCCTAAAATAAATATATTTTCTTTACTAATCTTTAAAAGATAATAAAAGAAAGAGAAATAAAAGACTAACCGCTGTGAACATTTAATTACAAGTAGATACAAATAACGTCGACAGCTGTGTTTATTAGTAGGTATATCATTTGTTTCTGACCAAAGATTTTTAATAACAGATAACGTGGACTGGTACCTATCTCATTATACTTTTGATTTTATAACTAAGCTGTTGTAAAAATTAATATGTTTTTAATTAGGAATGGTTGCTGTGAAAGGGTTAATTTGGTGCGGACTCATAGTAAAATAATTTGAAACCTGATAAAATATCTGAAATACATTATGTAGTTGACAAGATTTATATAGGTAACCTTTTTTTATAATCAAAATGTATTTGAGAAACAACCATTGAATTTGACTGCCAGATTAATATGTACTTATAACAATGACAGTAAAAAAATTGGTTAACTCATATTAGCATCATCATTTTAATATGGGACTGATATTATTTTTTTGTGAGTTTTATTTGATTTGATATTTCACAATATTTTTACCAAACTACTCACACTTGCAGTTACAAATCAATTGGTCTAAAGCGAATAATAAAAAGTAATTTCCCTGATTCGACTTTGAAGATTATGCATGACAAAAACATAAACGTAGGCCGTTCCAGACAATATATACAGTGCCAAGAGGCAATACACTTGAGTGGTCTGTAGTCCCTAGAATAATGTTTAAATTGGGAAGTCTCGCAATACTATAAATTTCTGACCTAGCCAGGAAAGTAACAACAGCAAGAGTCAACTTTTTCCTAATCTTTGTGGTAATTTTGATTATTGTAGGTTAGGCAAAACTACATAGGGTTTAGGTTTAAAATTGCAGTAATGCTAAAAAAACTATAAAGTTATAACTTTAAGCTTGTTTCTCTCCAGCACCTGCCTCAACTCTACAAACTGCAAACAATTACGAAAAGGAGCAATTTTATTGACTTGATGAAACACTTAAGGTGCGTACTCATTACGCGCGGCAAAAGAAAAATGTCGTCTATTATACAATTGTAAGGCGCTTTAGGGTAACCGCAGATTGCTATCGATGTAGTTAAAGAGTATTCTTTACATTTAATTTGATAAATTAGTATAATAATACACAAAAATTATATTGTTGGAGTAAAAAGATTATAATTCATATTAGAATCAGGCTAGAACACACCTCACAGTTCCATCCGGCAAAGGATCAGAGTCCGTAGTGAAGTAGACAAGGTTTGGACTGCTGATGAAGCAGCTCCAGCCCCAGATGGCAGCGGTGATGCCGAGGGTCGCTCGCTTGCCCAGCCGCGGACGGAGTGGACTCATTATAGCCACATATCTAAAAGGGTAAAAATTTGAAATACACAGAGAAAAATACATTGAAATAATCCAGGAGGTACTCAACACGTTAAAATAAGCATTATAGACGTTTTAAGAGTTTAAAATGTTCAGCGAACAAAATGCTGCCGTCAAATTGTGACCACGCTCACTATTCCTGCGTTTGTAAAAAGTGCTGCGAACTAGCAGGTGACGCGGTCTTACGGCCAGTCTCAATAACCTATCTATCTCTGGTTTTGCTTACTGTCGGTAGATATTTGAGGTTTTTTGTATGGAAGTAATGTCAAACTTCTAACCACAGTAAGCAAAACCAAAGATAGATAGATTACTGAGACTGGTCGTTAGAACATTAAACCGCGGTACACAAAATCGCGCAGTGTCTGCTATTTCGAAAAACGTGGTGTGCGTAGACCCTTAAGCGTTCAACTTACCTATCTACACTTATAGCGAGTAGTGTGAACACAGACGTAGAAATGCTAAGTACAGCGACGAACTGGCAGAACTTGCAGTAGAAGTGACCGAAAGGCCAGTCCGAGTTCAGCATGTATGTGAAGTTGAAAGTTACGTTGAGTGTGGACATCATTGCATCTGCTACTGACAGGTTAACTGTGGATAAAAGTGGAGAAAAGAGGTATCAGTTTTGTTAGGAGGACTAAAAAAGGATAAAAAATAAAAAAAACTAAGTTTATAAGTATATATATAACTAGTAGTTAAATTAAGTTTTTTTTAATGCAATTTTATCGTGTATATCTGCCCAAAGCAGTGTACCATACCATGACATTGATTTACATAATCATACCCTATCTTTTTATGAAAAAGTACTAGTAAGAGAAATATTATCAATATGCACTGGAAAATACTCAAATAATAATACGCTTACTCTCCCGCGGCTTAACTTGCGTGGTGCCTAGATTAAAAGTAGTCTATGTGCTATTCCAGGTCATAAACTATGGTATAATGACACCTGCTGTCACCTATAAAAGCCACGAGCGCTTCGAGTAACAAGATAAGTGTACTCACAAACTAACAGATTTATAATAATTGATAAACAGTAAGACAAACCTAAAAAATAATTAGTGACGCTTCGCATCCGTTTGTTCGCCAGTACTATCCATATGACGACGAGGTTGCCGACGGTGGCCACGACCACCATTCCGGCGAAGAGCAGCGTCCACACCACCTGCCGCCACCACGGGAGGATGAAGGACTGGTAATCCTGAGGACAATACCAATTTTGAGGCAAAGGTCTACAAAAAAAGAATGAAGAAAGTTCAATAAGCCACAATAAACATGTTGAACATTTTGACGTCTCGTAAAATGTCACAGAGCTTGTTGCAGGACACATTGCAACATCGCTGCGATGCGACACGTATTTGTGTATTGCGCGCATTGAGATGTATTATAGAGCCACAATCAGACAAATAAAATGTAAACGCCAAAACTCTGCGCACACTACGTAGTGCGCAGAGTTTTTCTTTTTTGCGTACAAGCGACATTGAACATTAAAACAAACGACATAACGTCTACATTCAAATGTCAAATGTCATTGTTGAACATTGAATTTGCTCGCACATTTTTTGAGTGTTGTCAGCTATTAGATTGTGATAGAACCACAATCAGACAAATAAAATGTAAACGCCAAAACTCTGCGCACACTACGTAGTGCGCAGAGTTTTTCTTTTTTGCGTACAAGCGATATTGAACATTAAAACAAACGACATAACGTCTACATTCAAATGTCAAATGTCATTGTTGAACATTGAATTTGCTCGCACATTTTTTGAGTGTTGTCAGCTATTAGATTGTGACTCTTTAATACATCTCAATGATTGCGCGTCATTTATTTTCAACTTTTATTCACCAAATGGTTTTGAGTAGACGAACTATGCATACGTTTTTTTTTACTTTATTACTTACGTGGATTTTTTTAGTAATATCCTCATGGATCACTTTTTCGTCTTACATGCTTCTTCTGCCGCCTGTTCGAGGTGATTGAAAGTGATGAGTTCAAGTAAATTTTGTTTTCATATATTTTTGAGTTCAAGCTAAGGTTATTTATTTCAAGATAACGTTGCATAATTATGCAGAACAGTAAGGTTCAATTTGCATATGTATTTTAGAATCAATAAATTATTCCGAATAGGGTTTTTGTTTCGGCAATTTATTTTTGCATAAGTCTAAAAGATTTATTACGTTGAGCATTAGACATAGTAGAATGGAGTTAAAAATCCTAAAACCAACAATAAGGCTCGACTGCACTTGTAGACAAACGGTGAGACATGTTGCGGAACATGTTGAACATTTTGACGTCTCGCAAAATGTTGCGGAACTTGTTGCAGGACACTTTGCAACATTGCAGCGACACGTATAATTGTGTATAGCGCATCATGTTGCGGAACAAGCTTCGATTATATCCGGGGCTTTAAGAAATATTTGCGTTACTATTGTTATGTAGAGAACATTTTCTTCCAACCATCACACCGGTCTGACAGAGCAGTGTGTAGGTGAATCGGTCGTGTTATAATTTTAGAAGCATTTATTATATGCAAACATTTGTCAAACATAAATCTATAAGTTACTTTCTTTGGTACAGTAAATGAAAAATAATAATAATTATAAACTATAATATATACGAACGGTAAAGAAATTTATGTTGTTTATAATAAAATACGATTTCACTCGAGTTCCAATGATCTTCACATGTCGTGTCGCTTACATACTCGTAGGTACGTATAGGTACGTGCAGTTGCAACGTGAACGTGTTCCGAGATGAGACGCATACAAAGTAGAGTTTATTGCTTCGATTGAGCAATTCAATTGAGCTGTTCTATAATACAGATGTTGAGAAAATTTAAATATATGAAAATTTAAGTTTGTTAGGAAAAGTGGAAATTTTCACTAAATACGGAATATACGGTCTGGGTTCGTGGATTTTAGAGTTAATTCAGGCATAAAATATCCGCTAATTAAGTTTGTTTTGTTGAACTATGGTAGAACATTATATTGTACTGGAAACTTTATGGCCTTTTTTGAATTATGTACAATTATGTACAACTATTCAAATTAAATTTTGTTTATTAGCTAGAACAAGCTAATAAACAAAATTTAATTTGAATAGTTTTCTATAATGTAAAGCCGATATAGAGTTTGCCAAAATATTAACTAATTTTACAACACTACGTAAATCAATAGTTTTACATAAACTTTCGCGATCACAATTCATATTTATAAAAACACGCCAATAACGCGATAAAACCCCGTGTCCATGTACTTATAAATCTTCGTAAAATCGTTAAAACACATGCAGCTATTTGTGTTTTCTATAATTCTTTAACTTATTTGAAACATCTGAGTATCAAATGAATTAAAGATTGGAGTTAACCAGAGGCGTAGCGTGCCTTGGCGAGGCCCCGTGTAATAATTTGTTTGGGGGCCCTTATGAAGGGTAAAGAATTCTCACAAAATAAAAAAATGAAATGAAATTAAAATTAAAGGAAATATTTGGAAAATAAGAAATTGCTTTTTTGAATTTTGTCATTTCGGAAATAAAAAAAAATTGGGAAGTTTTTATAATTTTTGCTTACACACGTCGGGGGCCCCCGGTGCCCGGGGCCTCGTATATTTGATACGGCAGAAACGGCGGTAGCTACGCCCCTGGAGTTAACATACCTCCGTAGAGTTACTGTGCGACTGGTTGACATATTGATGCGTCTCCTCATTGTACAGCGTGACGTAGAAGATGTGGTTGTCGCTCAGAGAAGTGGACTCATTGAACGACAGCGTCGGAGTAGGCTCGTCCAGCATCCTCGCATCGGAGTGCCTGAAACAACAAAAATTAGGTACATTTAAGGAAGAAAAGAAAAATAATTTACTTTGGTAGGACCTCAAGGATCACTTCAGTTTCGTCTTACATGCTAGGTGATTCTAATGCCTGTCCCAACGCGACTCCCTACACCAGGGAAAGTCTTTTGAAGATATCTAAGGGGTTGTCAGAGGCACATCCAAATCTTGTACATGCTCACATTTTGCAGAAGTAAGCATACCATTACCTGCTAGATGGGTGGATAATATTGTTAGGGTCGCCAACAAGACCTGGATGCGATCGGCTCAACACCGAAACGAGTGGCAGTCATTGGAGGAGGCCTACACCTAGCAGTGGGTTGACACATGCTGAAAATAATGATGATGATGATGATGATGATGATGATGATGATGATGAAGCATACCATACGTTTCGATTAATTTCGATTAGTCGTGCATTCGATAAAAAATATTGCTTACAAAAACCTTGACCAGTTTCATAATTTGGTTTCTTTTTTCGAAGGTGAGTCAATTTATGATTATTTTTGTCATTCTTTGTCGATATAAGTATCTATCAGACAAAAGTATAAATAATCTATGTTCCTAACCCTTTTGGTTTTAAAACTCTTATT
Source organism: Xanthorhoe designata (assembly GCA_963582015.1). Lineage (NCBI taxonomy): Eukaryota > Metazoa > Arthropoda > Insecta > Lepidoptera > Geometridae > Xanthorhoe > Xanthorhoe designata. Next base: position 2,666,456 of record OY757038.1, read on the forward strand.
AGGAGTAGGTTACATCAAACCACGAATTCACATACAATTTAAGGGAACGTGAGTCTAATTTTTGCTAGAAACAATAAAGTAAGAAAATGAGAATAAGTACTTTTGTAAATAAAGAAAACACTTCCCGCTCAGGGTGAGGAAGAAGTGTTTTCTTCCTAAAAGCCCTTACTTTTCCACTACTGAGCAAAGGCTCCTTTGTTTCAAGGTGGTCTAATCAGGGGGAATCTGGTGCGTGAATTCTTACTTATTTGTGTTCGTTTCGCCGTATTTGGGCATATAATAGTGGCAATTCGGAGTGTCGCAAAAGCTAAACTAAACTAACTGAGCAAGTATAGAACTGCTGTAGCGCTGTAGTGCTGTAGCGCTGGTTTTCTGTGGTGCGAACTTCACATGCATCTTTATTAATATAATACAAAAATAAGAATATCTTAAATGTAAGTACTAAAATTGATAAAGACAAAAAATGTACACAATGAGTAGACAAAATAGTTGCAGTTAGGTTATTAAAGTCATTATTACACTAAGTTGAACCTGAAACTTTCGTCGTTGCGTTCGAGCACAAGAATTAAGACCCTGTTACACACTTTTATGTTTGAAATTCTCAAGAATAACTACCAAAGCATCAACACGACCCTTTATTTATTCAGTTATATTGAAGACTCCATTTGAATATACTAACGAATTATTCTCGTCGCAATTTATTTGACGACAATCCAATAGCATCTATCTCAATTTTACATTACGTTCAATATTTTAGGCGAAACATTTGTTTTATTCCGAACGGTTAATTGGCATTTATTAATAATTTTGAAGGGATTTGTTTGATCCGTAACAAATAACATTTATTTCTGCGAAATACTGCGAAAACATTGAACCAAGCACTGGTAAATAAAATGGTTTATAGTGTAAGGAAAATAATATAATAAATTAAAATCTGGTGATTTTCAATTTACGAAGCACAAACAACACTTCTTAAAATTAAGATTAAACTCTAAGCAAGGAGCATGATCTAAATCTAAATCTATTAAATTATGAAAACCTAACCTATTCTATTTAAAAATATTAACGGGACTTAATCGCGTATTGAAATCAATTTTAGAATTTTTACAAGAGGAATTATCACATGTACAAGGTGTACTGAAGAAAAACGGCTACAGGATGAGGAATATATGTGCTCGACGTATGAATATGAATAGGATAAAGAAGGTTGATGTTCCGAGAGAAAGAGCATACTTGCCGTACATTAGAGGGGTGACAGACAAAGTCGGTTCTTTGCTCAAAAAATATGCAATAAAGACAGTTTTCACTCCACTATGCAAGATAGCAGCGCAAGTAGGAACAGTCAAAGATACCATACCCTATCAAACACCGGGGGTGTATAAGATTGATTGCAGTTGCGGTAGTTCTTATATCGGACAAACTAAGCGGACTATTGCTGAAAGAGTCAAAGAACATATCGCAGCTGTCAAAAACCGCCAGGTGGAAAAATCAGCGATAGCGGAGCATTTGCTTGAATTAGGATCAAACCACTGGATAGAATTGCACAAACCGTTAATCCTGTCCAATGATCGCCATTATTATAGCCGAATTGTGCGTGAAGCGGTTGAAATTAAGAAGCATAGGAATTTTAACCGGGACAGTGGTTACAAATTGTCATCAACGTGGGATCCAGTCATCAAATTGTGTACGCATCGTAATAAATCGTCTAACACATCGCCGGACACTGTCAGTGTGGTGTGTCGCAACCCTAGTTTTAGTTTGTGTTGACTGATTGAGGGTAGTCTTAAACCTCGTCAGTTGAAGATGCGAGCGGATGCCGGCCGTCAGTCTACTCGTGACCACGGTGATTGTAATGTCATCGAAACGTCGAGGTAAATAAATAATATTGATTTCAATACGCGATTAAGTCCCGTTAATATTTTTAAATATGTTTTCAAGTCGCGATAGTTTAAAAAGTTTTACCTAACCTATTCTGTTTTGTTATTTTTTCATATTTTTGTATATTTTCGTTCGTATAAACATAAGTTTTATAGTGATCTTACTGAGATTACATTGCCTACATTAGCTGTCTATACCTTCGTTCCACTGACCCAGCCTCGCTTATCTGAGGACAATGGAAAGTTTCTATCTTCATAAGGGTGCGATTCATTTTATAGTCTGTCACTTTGTCAAGCTCTAGTGGATAATACGGGGTGTTCCAGTTATTGGGAAATTGAGGTTATAAAGACAGCCTAGTTAAAAAATACAAATCAACTTCTATTGGATCTGTTTTACTTATAGCAATAATTACGTCTTTTTTTACTGGCTGTTCCTGGCCTACTTTATTTTATTATTTTGAAAAACTTTCCAAGCAAACCACAATTTAACTTTCAACTTACTTTGTTGTTACACAAATAAATATTTAAATCCAAGTCATGCCTTATTTCTCAAATATCAATTGACCATTGATTTTCACATGTTCTTCCACGTAATCTTGACCCACCATATTTGGTACCTATAAATGAAAAATCTTACTGAAAGCAGCGGGAGTTTTGTACAGATAATAAATAATGGAGATACAAAAATCCAACACCCTGTATCTAAGCTGATACGACCCTCGGTGTCACATGTCACGATATTCAATCCCTTTTGGCGCGGTGAGCGGGAATCTGTTGCGTTATTCCATGTTTTATTCTCTCTGAGAGCGTGTGTGGTTTGAACAAGCATGGTGATCTGAAGGCTATCTTAGTGCACATTTAGGAGAGAATAGACCGCTTTACACGTAGGTACATTCTATCGCGCGTGAGTACAGCAATAGTGCGCAAAAGAGCTAGCGTGTGAAGATGATACAAGGCAATTGTACGCAAAAATACGTGTACAGGCTTTCCCGCGCGCTTACCTATACGCTTCTGGAACGCGCGATTTTCAATATAAGTGGGATGGGTTTTTTTTGAGGAAATCTAATGTCTTAAAAATAATGAAGCTCTTTCGCAGCTTTGTAAGTAAAAAGTTGATAGCCCAAACAGCCCAAACAAATTTAACATTCATCAACACCTTTCCGTGACAAGAATATTTTGTAGATCCTCAATAAAGTTCAACACGAAAATGAATTGAAATCGTTTATTTATCATCAGTGTTAAATCTATTTTACATGAATGGGAATGTCTTCTCCATAGCTTCGTACGATTTTTTTTTGTTCGTGAAACAATTTTCCGCAAGAGTCCGTTCAATAATAGATAAGGCTTAGACGCTTGTTTCATAAAAAACAGCTGCCGTCATATAGCGGTGAAAAAGTAGTAATAACAATCACATTGAACATCATGAAAAACCCCCTATTTACTTTCTATGAATTATTTTCTATGAAGTTCCGCGAATACCGCGTAGGTCCGAATAGGCCTAGCTACATAATAATGGTATTATTTTATTACATTTCGTTATGTACAAGAAGTAAATATAACTTAGATTTTATTATGATCAAACCGACTTTTTATAAAGAAACTAATACCATCCTCGTATTTGGATTAGACATAATACTCGTACCTCTGACCAAAGACGATTAATATCTAGAAGACAGACAAAGGCCATACACAAAATAGTAACCCTGTCCCGCAGTACCAGATAGCCTGGAAACTTAAAAACATCCATTTTATCCAAGAAATTTCAATACTTAGTAGTAACAATATTCAATATAAATTTTTTTTTACGTAATTTTAACTAGAAAGTAATTGAAATTTCTTGGATAAAATTGATGTTTTAAAGTTTCCAAGCTATCTGGTACGGGTTACAATTTTGTGTATGGCCTTTGTCTGTCTTCCAGATATTAATCGTCTTTGCTCTGACTTCACCCTTAGGCATCTTCAATGGATCTCATTATTGAATTTGTCGCACTAAGCGGAGACAGATATCATAATTTATTTTATGTATTTTACAATGGTAAGTAGCGGTTGCCGTTTTACAGAAAACAAAGGGTTTAGCCATTCTCACGCAGGCATTAAGGATGTATTTCGCACGCTTCGAACATGAATGTAAGTAATTGTTTTTGTTGTTGCGCCTTGGAGGCTCCACATTGTTCTTTGAGGATTAGCTGTGAACTGAACCAGAAGACAAAGGGTCCAAAAGAGCTCTGTAAATCCAAACAGACAGAAACATAGAGTGACCTAACCATCCGATCTGAAAACAAGTAAGCGCTCAGATCAAATTCAGCGTTTTAACGTATAAAAGTATCACTCTAATATTACTATTAATTGTGTATATTAAGCGCCCCACAGGGCAAGGCCCTCCCTTTCTTCCTTCAACTCATCTCTACTGTGTATTATAGTAAATGTAAAAGTTTGTGAGCCTGTATAAAAAGCATAAATTATGCTACATAATATAAATTTATATTCACGCTAAAACAGCTTTTGGGAAACAATAAAATCAATAAATAAATATCCCTGGATATTTTTCGATTACGATTGGTGCCATCTATTTCATTCATGTGGCTTTGCCTTTTCAATTTGCAGGTTGCAGCGAAACTTTGGTGTGCTCGTGATTCCACCACAACTACTCTGCTCTCTCTATTTACTCTGCAAAAGTGCTTGACTTAGAAGAAAAGAAGAGGATGTTTTAGACATTTCCGAACATTTAGCAAAAATATTTTTTTGTATGTGTTATAACTATAATGCTGGAAAATTCGTTACTACTTGTTAAAATTATATCTATAAGACTAGCCATTAGAAAACTGAGATTACTTAGTGTGCTGATGATTGCTCTTTCACGCAAAAACTACTAAACGGATTTGGCTAAAACTTGGAATATATATAGTTTATGACTTAGAATAATACTTAGGCTTTCTATCCACGTAGGTACCACGAGAGCGAAGCCGCGGCCGAGTAAGCTAATATTTTTCAAATTGCCGGCTTAGTAACTAGAATTTAATTTATTTCGCGTTCCGAGAACGCTTTTCAATAAATTGGTACCGTATTAATATTACTTTGTATTAATATTCCAACTGATGGTTATTGATATCGATGTAAATTCCAAGAACCTAATCAATCCCTGAACATTGCATGATATTATAAAGCTCGCGCACACAACGCGTGTTAAACGCAAGTTTCTTGAAATGTGTTAGTAGCGTGCTTAGATTGTTTGCACTACGCTCAGGACTGTGCTTAACTTCAACTATTTATCGAGAACGTCTTAGCAAGCTTCGCCACGAGAAAAAGAGAGGCGTTATAAATGTCTAATCTAATATAACATAGTGTAGTGTGTTTCTCTGTCTGTTTTTGTCATAATAACCCTTTAACAGATGAACCGATTTTGATGAGTTTATTTTGTTTGATAGGTTTCGACAGTGTTCTTAATACAAATCACACTAATATTATAGAGGTGAAAGTTGTTGTGTGTGTATGTGTAAGTTTGTTACTCCTTCACGCTCAAACGGCTGGACGGATTGAAATGAAATTTGGTACCAGGATAACTTATATCCTGGATTAACACATAGGTTTTTTCTGATCCCGGTATTACCACGGGAACGGCACACCGCGGGTAGCACCGCGAGGCACAGTTAGTGATTACATAAAAGCTTTGAAGAGCACATTTGCTAACAATTGTATGAGAAGTTGTTTAGTGCGAGTTCGGTATCTATTCGTTCACGTAAATGTTTACCCACAACACTAGCTTAAACAGTTTCAAAAATAAACTGAAATGCTGGCTTGTTGAGCAATCTTTCTATACCTATAGTGAATTTATAGATAATAAAATATAACATTAAGTTAAATTGCGCAAATTATTATTATTTCATGTCAAATTATTATTCACTTTATTCACAAATAATACATATTAATTATTTATAATTTAATATTATTATTGTTATAGTTAAGTACGCAGAACTAAATTATTATTATAAACTACTAATTTCCTTTTTCAAGTACTTATGACACTAAAATGTATGTTCCTGTACTACTTAGATATTTAAGCATACCTAGGTATGCACGGGAAACTGTTTTTATGTGACGTGTAAAGGTGTTTACCAAATAAATGACTATTATTGACTATTATTGACTATTATTGACTACTTTTGCGAGTTACAAACATCCATCAATACAAACTTTCACGTTTATAAATTATGTAAGATTTGTTTCATCGTAGATGGTCTACGCCGTAGGCGTTCGTAGACACTGTTACCTGAATTTGCGTGCTACGCCAAACCCCATTACATGTAATTGTGTATGAAAATGTTTCGTGAGATCTGCAAGATATTGCTGAGTGTAATGTTTTCCTTGCATGCAATACGCAAATACTGTGAGAAATACTTGATAGTTGAAAAAATTAAAATGTATTTATGTAGGTATAAGAATCAATCATGATAAAGCTGAAGGGGCGTAGCTTGCTTAGACGTTTTTGATTGATCGTTGAATTTAAGTGATGTTCTGAGCTGTAACAACTTAGATGGGTGGCCGCTAGAGGTCTTACACAGTCAGCTGTGTCACGCTTTTTTACTTTTAAGGTAAAGTCAGAATAAAGTCCTTTAGGCGGCCTAAAAAACTCTGTCACCAAAGTTGGTCACTAGATAGGACATACACGGTGTAATTTTTAAACCGCGTTGGACTAGTCAAATGTATTTCAATTTTAGAACAATTATACTAAAACTGAATACAGCACGGATTAGATTTAAAATTTTCATTGGGATATTATAGAGTTCTGAATTTGCTTTTGTAGTATCAATTAATCCTTTAATTAAGTCACTTAAGGATGCTATATAAATATAATACAGCTTTTCACGGGCAAAATGACTACAAAATCGGATTAGTAGTATCACCGATCACGATACGAAGAATCGTTTTGTGAAGCAAGTAAGTTTTGTTCTTTTTTTATATTCTTCACGTACAGAAACTAGTTTTTCATATGGATTCCTTTTAGTTGAGTGAATGGTGTGGAAAAGGTCAGTATTTTGGATCTAAGCCCTTAAATGCGCACCCCAGCCCCGCGTTAGTAGATAGAGGTTGCTTACTGACGCATCATGAATCACCTAAAACATGACAGTTGAGACAGGGTCCCCTTTTGGCCCTTTCATGTGCGTACGATCACGGCACAGTGGCCTTACCGTGACGTGTCCGTGTTCTTGTGAACGCGTCTATAGAAGTCCATACCGACTAACGGCTGCGCGTCGAAGGTTAAGGACGGAAGATGAGCGGCCACCACACGTTCGCTGTGGCTCGTGAAATATTTCTTTGTGGCTTATAATTTTTTACAATTTGTGTGTGTATATTTAAAAATCTGTAACTCTTAACATTACTTTTCGATAATTCTCACGGTTTAAACTTCCCCTCAGTAGCCCTCTATACTCATCCTCTATTTACGGTAGCAAGTACAGTTATAAAGCAGTTGTAGTACGATAGATTTGGCAAAACATTACAACCCTCAAAGAGGTTGATGCCCCAAAAACTGGGACAACTTCCAACTTCACTTGGGACAACTTGTTTTCAACAGAGTTATCCAGTTATTTCAGTAACAATTTGGGATACTTTACTCGGCTGAAAGTTTCGAAGTAGTTTTAAATGACTTCAAATTGGACGGGATCTCAAAAGCTCAAAATGTAATGTGTTGTGGGCCCCACATCATGGTATAAAGTTTTGAGGCAGTATACCATAATTTAACGCCCGGATTCAACTTTACAACTTTGCTTAATTTTATAAAAGCCACATACAAACAAAGTTCCTTCAATATGTAATAATATCATATAATACAAGTCCCGTGTTAATTGAATATTCCTACTTTCTACTCATACAAACTTGACATAAGACGTAAACGTAAACGTATACGAATAACTTTTTGAACCCGCATAATTCGCATAAAGGTGTTAGCGCCTTCGGTTTTCTTCGTATCGTAGTATCGGCTAATAGTGAATATGCCATCTAGCGCACCTTTTTTTAAACCTCGACTAAAAAGAGGACTGTTATGACTGACTATTGAAGTGTGTATCTGTATGTCAGTTTGAGGCAACGTACGGTCTTCTGAATGGGTAAATCGAATAAGTTTTTTTTTGTTTGAAAGGTGCTTTCACCGAAGGCGTTTTGCTATGTTTCGAAAAAATTGACTCAGCCATTTGAAGGTCAGCTTTTTCCTAGTCGATGAATGGATGTTTTAGGGTTTTTAATACAGTTTCATGTAATAATTATTCTAATTTCGTTGAATGGTAATTTGTTCTCATTAGACAACAGGTTTTAATAATTATACAAGCGGCTCTCATCAGCGCTATTTGCTGCAAACCGACATTGCTATCACCTATACTGCGAACTTGGGGACGAGTTCTCGTATAATCTAAAGTCGTCCACTTGCTACTAAATGCGACAAGTCACGCGATGTAAGGACAAGTGACAACGCGCTATTTCAACTTTAGTCAACATTTTAGAGGGCACGTGTCCCGGATGCACCTTAATTTAAACTCAAAATCAGCTAGGCTAATTAAAATAGCACACGGGAATTGCATATATTAAATTATTACGATTTAGAAACTGATGTTTATCTGACTCATTCTTCAACTCGTTACTTTTGAAATTCTGTTCTAATATTGAGTTATTTATTAAAAAGTTGAAAATATATAATGAATTGAATTATTTGATGATCTCGTGAAGTGATGAGTGATTTGGCAAAGACACAAGAGTCTGATTCTGGTAGTGGGACAGATGCTTAAATAATCTGGAGGCATGAAAACGTTATCTATCCCTAGAAAATTACCCAATGCATAGGTACTGAGCCGCAGTTGGTGGGGCTTGCATCTAAGCCGCGGACGAGGAAATAAATTCTAAGAAATAAGATAAATGTTTGATTTGACAAAATGTTGCCAAAGCAGTTACACAGTTTCCAGTCGCTTGAAGGAATCTATTGTATATTTCTATTCAATGGAAAGGAGTTACAGTCGTATTGCGAGATATAATAAATCAAAATGCAGCTGGTTTTAAATAGTTATATTTAGAGTCTAATATAAGCCATGATCTGTAGTGGTGAAAGAAATTATGCTCGAGTTCTTTTTTTCTAACCTCTTTCGTTCCACTGCTGACAAAGAACATTAATATACATAATTGTATATCAATCACTCTAAATAATCGTGATTGATGGCATGAAATCCGATCACGGGATCATTCGATACAGATCCATTAATTTTCAATGTTTGGTACAATTTACGAAAGCTTTGTTAACCGAGTCAGCTGTTTACTGTGTCGATTTTGAGGTTTATTTATTTATTTATTTATTTATTTATTTATTTATTCAAAAAGTTTGTAACTTTACAGGTACTTAACCTAAGACATTACAACTTTACTTACATCTAGCAAAATCTTGACAATATTAATTAAGTATTCATTCCTATTAAGTACCTAGGTACATTAATTACTTATTACATAATCACAAATTCAAACAATTTAGAATTACAATAAATATAAAGTAGGTTACCTACAATTTACCATAGAGTTTAGAGACAGGTTCCACTTTTGTAAAGGAAATTAAATTCTGTATGTCTCACAGTATTTTTGACATGCCTTTTCAAGTACTGACCAATTGTCTGCAAAAACGTCCAGCTCTAGGTTGGATTTAAGTAGGACGTTAAGATGTCGCTGTGCGCGGCAGACCGGGGATTGTTGGCGCGCCACAGTGCGCGCGGGCGTCACCGCGAACAGGGGCACGCGCCCCGGACGGAATCGGGCGCGGTTCTCCGGCACACACAACTTGCTAGCCTCGAACAACAGCTCAGGGCAGCTAAGGACCCCACGTAGTATGCGACAAATCAAGAGGATTTGATCACATTCTCTACGGCTTTCCAGGGAATTGAACCCTAAGGTTCCCAGAAGATATTTAGTGGGATATAGATAAGGGTAGTAATTAAATATTTTCAAATAAAGGAATCTTAAAAATCGTTTTTGCACCTTTTCTAACATAAGACTGTACGTTGTTTCGTGAGGATTCCACACGCATGAACTATATTCTAATTTAGACCTAACTAAGGATGTGTACAAGAGTTTGATGGCTTTTGTGTTCGTGAAATTTTTGCAGGTACGATTGACAAATCCTAGTCTTTTAAAACAATTAACTGTAAGCTGTCGCATGTGTTCATGGAAAGTGAGCTCGGGATCAAATACTACGCCCAGATCTCTTACAGTTGCACATCTGTTTAGGGGCTCCTTATTGATATTGTACTGGTATACTATTGGTCGTTGGGATCTTGTGAAAGCCATTACTTGACACTTTGTGACATTTAAGTTAAGTTTATTGTTTTTACTCCAAATCTGAATAGTATCTAAATCCTGTTGCAAAGCGTTACAATCCTGAGGGGATTTAATTTCGAAGAATAATTTTACATCATCTGCGTATACTAAGCATTTTGCATTAACAAGCGATTTGGCTAGGTCATTGATCATCATCGTGAAAAGTAGGGGTCCTAATGAAGATCCTTGACTAACCCCAGAGCGCGTATGATACGGAGATGAATCATAGCAACCTAGCCGCACGAATTGTTTACGATCCTGAAGATAATCAGCAAATAAAAGTAATAGCCTAGGACTAAATCCAAATATGCTCAGTTTTTGAAGAAGGACATCATTATCAACTTGGTCAAAAGCCTTTTTAAAATCAAGATAAATAACGTCTACCTGAATGTTAGAATCCAATTTATCAGCAATGAAGTTCACAAGTGTAAGGAGGTTAGTGTTTACGGAGCGCCCTCTTCTAAATGCATGTTGAGTGTCATTTAAAAATGGTTCTATTTGTCTGTATATTTTATCATGAAGCATGCTCTCAAATAATTTGGCTAGGGCAGATAGGATAGCAATTGGTCTGTAATTTTCTGCTAAGGTCTTATCACCAGATTTATGAACCGGAACAACACGCGATTGTTTCCATTGTATAGGGTACCTGCCTGTATGGATAGAGAGGTTAAAGATATGGACTAGTGGGGCTGAGAGGTGAGACTGAAATGCCTTTATAATGTATGGTGGTATATTATCAGGTCCGAGTGAGCTCTTAGGTTTAAGTTTTTTTATTCCTGCTTTAACGTCAGATACTGTAAAATGTTGGATACTTACAAGTGAATGTTCCTCATCATTAGATAAGATGTTATCGGTGTTAAGTTCAGGTGTGTCAGGTAAAAAGACACTACTGAAATATTGTGCGAACGCTTCAGCAGCTTTCCTACCAGTGTGTTTTTGTTCACTGTAAATGATGCAAGGATCGAAACCACCTTTAGTTTTCAGGCTCTTGACATAGCTCCAGAACGCTCTTGGATTAACTGACAAATGATTTTGTATATCTAAGTTGTGATTATTGTAAGCTACGGAAACATTGGCTTTTATAGCGGCTCGAATAGCACTATAAAAAGAGTACACATATACATCTCTGCTACTTTTCCAGATTTTATGAAGGTGCCATTTAAGTTTTAGGCCAGCTATGATTTCACTCGTGTACCATGTGGGATACCTACGAATTGGTTTAGTATTACGAATTTTTTTAGGCACGCATTTTTTTAGGCAGGTTATTAACCCTAGTGACGTCATTACATTATTGTCGCGCGATCACGCCTAATTCGGAATCGGTGTTTGCACACACTCACCGGCACACCCTACCATTTCATTACCCAGTGTACATTTCTTTCATTAGTGACACATCGATTGATTTCAGTTGTACTCGTATCATAGAAAGGTAGCTGTTTAGGTAGGCAGTAATAGATTGTTTTTCATTTGACATAGTAACATTAAGTTTCAACTCTCTATCTCTACCCGTTTCTGAGAAAAAGGGTTGTAGTGTAACGCGTGCTAGACAGGCAATCGGACAACCAAGAGATCCTATCAGGGTTCCGTGTTTTCCTATTGAGGTACGGAAAAATGAAATGAAATAATGATCACGACTGTATTTCTAAGGTGCGGTAGATAGAGATACATAAATTGACTTGTTGGTTTATTAAAGTTTATGCTGAACAATATTTTATCAACGAGGTTATGATTACTTACCGCTAGAACGGTTTCCTTAACATTGTTAAAACAAACATTGCAGGAACGCACCCCCGTCTGTGACGACATACTAATGAGCGTGTCATGTTTTTATTAGGATTATTCACTGACGTGTTACCCCTTTCTGGATTATTATCTTCTTCTTCTTCTTTATTTTGGCTTGGCACAGCTTGTGCCACGCATTTAGCCACTACCATGTCATATTACAATTCAAGTTATGAAGCAACACACGGACTTTTTGTGAGAACTCGAAATGCAATGATATCCAGTTTTATTTCATTTGCCCACACTTATGTATGTTCACAAACACTCAACAGTTAATAATCAACCATTATTACACTTGTGTTTTAGCGAATGTTAATACATTCGCTAAAACACAAGTTTCAGAAAAGAAAACAAAAAGAAAACATGATTTCTCGAATTCACGTCAAAAAGTCAGGATTATTATCAATCACAAACTTCGGCTATGACGTTTTAGAACATCAATTTGATTATATTGAACAAAACATTTCTTAGTAAGAGGTTTGATGGGACTCCTAAATAAGAGATTAATTTGATTCCAAAATAAATTTAGCAAATTTTCAATTAATTGGTTTTGCTATGTTGTATTTCACATTCAATAAAGTTATTTACACTGTGTCTGGCAACGTTCTAATAGGAACACATTATGTACCTACGCATAAATTAGTGAAGGGCCTGTTTGTAATGTCAAAATAACAGCGTTTACTAAATAAGTACATCATTATAAAGTACCTATATTTGATAGCTTTAACAAAAAAAAATAACTTGCTATTTCTTTTCCATTCTCTTGTTCTATCTATAATTTCCTAATAAATCAATTGTTACAGTTTGGTTAAACCTCTGACTACCCCTTAGACATTTTCTACACTATTCATACTACATTATATTAATTTCCTTTCATCATAGTTAATTATAAATAAAATAATATACCTACATTGGCAGTGAGTGTCCACTAGGTACACAGTGAAAAATCATTTTAGTATCTCTAATGTTGTCCGTAATAATAAAGCAATATTTAAAGCTTAAATAATTTTCAAGAGCCTCTTTCTTTGCCCATCTATAAATATATTTAGGTGCATCTTTGCGGTATCTTTTATAAGCTTTGTTTACTGTATGTATAGCCTTTACGACCTCTATGTCGAAAGGGATGGTATTGTGCCGCTTACAAAGGATGGGCAATAATATTAAAACTGGCCAGATTATGTGAAATTCACATGATAAGGACATATAGGGCATTTTGAATGGCACATGTGTTAACCTACTTTAGAATGACCCTTAACCTATTTGTTTGTTCTGTGTTTGTGGTACGTATACATAAATCCTACTTATATTACTAACACAGAAGTTTGTATGATGTATTAATGTTTGCTACTCTTTCACGCAAGAACTAATGAAAGGAATGCTGAAACTTGGCATATATAGAGTTTTATTATTATGAGCCGAGATTATCCCACTGCTGTGCAAAGGCCTCCTCCCACTCTTTCCACACCTCACGATCCTCGGCACCTACCATCCATAATAGAGTTTATGACCTGAAAAAACACATATGCTACTTTTTATCCAGGTAGGTATTACGTGAAGCCGCTGGCGAGTCAGCTAGTGTTGCATATTTGAACGTGATGCATGTTCAATGCCTTTTGAGTATGAAGTTCTGGATATGAAATTTTATAGAGAAAATGTAATAAATGATGAAATTAAGTTCACATGTTTACTAACTTAGCTGTTCCTTCATCAGTAAGTTGCCTAATCGTACGCACTGCGTAGGCAGCGGAGCTAAGCCTACCTGCAAGTGTGTCAATATGCGGACCCCACTGCACTTTAGAATCAATTGTGAGACCTAAGAAAATAGTTGAACCAAAAAGATTAAGTCAAATTTTCAAATTTCAAACGGTTATCGTCTTATTTCATTGTCAAGAAAGTGACAAGATGGTACAATTCTTTTAATTTAATATAGAACTTTTACTGCGAAAGGTCTTCGGCATTCAATGATAATCGTCAATGATATTAATTTATTGTTATAAAATAATTTGTATATTGATGGAACAATGAAGTCTGTTAACAGCAAGGGTTTCCTCAGAAATTGCTGCGTAGGGAGCCTAAACTTCAGCCAAACGCTATTTGAAATTGATAAGGGTAATATACACTGGGGACTAACGTGCCCTTTACCAAATTTATAGGATTTGTAAGATAACTTACTCTACGTGTGAGTCAGACCCTCTTTTTAGGCTGTCAAACTGACATGCTATTAACTAAAATCTAGATAAAGTCTGACAGTTTATTTTGATATCCAAGTAAGCCTTATTTATGACTAGCGTGGGTAACCCCGCGGTGTTACCCACGGTGAAAAGTTGAAATACTGGGATCAAAAGTAGCATAATGTGTTAATCCAGGATATAAGCTATTGTGGTACCAAATATCATTCAAATCAATCCAGCCTTTTGAGTGTGAAGGAGTAATAAACATGCACACTTACACACACACAAACTTTCACCTTTGTAATGTTAGTGTGCTGTGTCGCGTTTATTAGTAGGATTTTAGAAATTGTTATGCAGAATATTAATTATTTATTTACACTTTGAGCTTGAAAATTTATGTGATTGTTATTTAAAATAAAAAATATTGACGGATTGAAGTTGAGTTATAATATGGGTCGTTGAATGAACCTACAAAGATTGTTATGAAAAGTGATAAGTTATAAAATAAAATCCTTCATAAAATAGATACACAGAAGAAAAAATGGCCCCGAGTTCCCAGCGGGTTCGTCGTCCCAAACAACGGCAGCTGTAGGGGTTTTTCCGACGAAGACAGGGGTGCAAAGAATCACTGGGAGAGTAATAGCTGCCCTCAAACAAATATTCAAACGAAACTGATGATAGCATCGTACAATGCAAATACGTTAAGAACGGAAGAGAAAAAACACGTCCAAGAGGCAGGCCCGCAAATGCGTTGGTACGATGACATCAAAAGAACAGCTGGAGTGAAATGGATGAAAACTGCACAAAACCGAAGAGAATGGCATTTTATGAAGGAGGCCTACACCCATAGGGTTGAATGTGGCTAAGAAGAAGAAGAAGAAGAAGTTATAAAATAGGAAATATACGAATATTCATAACATTTTCGCAGAAGTCAGAGCATGACTATTTAATGTTAACTTGAAGCTGTTAATAAATATTCTCAATAATAAGGAACCTAAGATCTTATTATCATAACCTAAAAGCCTAATTCTCCTGCAAATTCTAAAAGATGATTCTTTACCGAATCCTCTCTCGCAACAAAGCTTGGGCTCACAACGCGAAAATTGGTTTTAAGATTGAATCAATACTAAGTAAATTTTGTTTTAACTTAAAAATACCTTACAAATTTTCTTGTAGCATTTCACATAAATTGCTTTCCTGCCGTCTTTAGCTATTTAACTTATACAAAAATAGACGCTTTGTTAGAGCTACATAAAAGCGTAAGTATATTTTTAACCGACTTTAAAAAAGAATGAGGTTCTATGTTCCATTGATATATTTTTTTATGTATGTTCTCCAATTATTCCGTCTATATTGAATCGATTTTTAAAATTATTTTATTGTTTGAAAAAATATATTACCTACTCCCGAGGTTGGTCCTGTTCAAAGAATTTGAGGATCAAACTTCAGAGTTATGAACAGAAATATGCACCTCTAAAATGGAGGAAACTGCTCTCTTCTTACGAAAATGACTTTCGTTTTATAATTTTTTTTTATTTTGGACCTTGTTTATAAATACACTCGTCGGAGTTCACCTTATTGGTTTTAGTACATTGGTTTCTATATTTAGGAAGAAGGACTGAAAAGTTTAACAAGAACAAAAAGTGGTCATACATAAATTCGTATGAGCTGACCTAAAAGGCCTCCGCCATTAAATGGTCAAAACAAATGAAGCACACAATAAATGATGATGATGTTTCCAATCCCTCGTACAAATCTCGTGATATCCATCAGCGTTGAATTTATGCTTAAACAGTTGAATTAATTGCAGTCTCAATTTCTAAAGGCTGTCATCTTGAAGATTAATTAAAGCCGATTTGATCTTTCAACACGGGAAGAAAAAAGTGGTAATTAAACTCGGATCGATAAATCGTAATTAAGACTAGAGTTTTAACAAAACAGTTTTCTTTGTAGGCAAAGTTGTTACAGAAACTATATTATTATAAAATCTTGACTGTTGTTTACAGGGATTGACTTGTTTATCGTAAACATACAAACAGAGTTTTAAGTTAAGAGAGCTGAGAAAAAGTAAACATCTTTTTGTGCAGTACGTACTACCTAAAAAATATTTTGTTACTAGCAAGTTAAATAATAAAATTGCATAAAACAATTATTATTATTAATAATTTCTATCGCTTTTTACATTTTCACAGGATTTCTCATTTAAAAAGATTTGAAAGAATTTCTACTGTTGTGCCTTAAAAAATACACTCGTGATCATGATTCCCTTTTCTTACTAGTTTTCATAATGTTAAAATAAGGAGGAATTGTGTTGGCCGAATGGTTTAGTAGGTACCTCGACTTTTTTTGCGGTCGTGGGTTCAAATTCAACAGTGTATTCATAGATTTCTCGTTTCGAAAAACGGATGTTGAGAAACTTTAAAATCGTCATGAATCCTCATTGCTGTATTATTTTAAACGTGAATCCAGTAAAGAGGATTGTTGAAATCCGAAAAATGTTTTCATCTCTCAGTTTTCATCTTCAATCTCAAGTCGAAGTACTTCTACTGCCAACAAGAAACTTTGTAAGTGATAAAGTTTTAACGATCTACAAGTTTGTAAATTAAATAATTGTCTGATATTCTCCCGTTTAGTACTCTTGAAACGGTTTAATTACTAAAAGATGCCTCTTCTGCAATTAGTAAAATAACCGACTTTGAAACGAATTCTATACATAATATATCAAAACTCTATTTTTGTAATAAATTAAACCAAATATCAACGAACTTTCCAGAGAAATACTCTACTTGCGAAAAATCCATATCTCAAAATTTAGCGAACTTTATTTTTGACGAGGTCAGGGAAAAATGAACTTAACTGTATACTATGTAAATGCATTATTGAATGGCGGATTTTCTAAACTTGCCAACTGTGCGAAGTTTTTGTAAAAAGTGGTGCTTTTGTTGAAAAAGCTACTTTACACAGCAGTTTACGTAATTTTATCGAGTGGAGCGACCTGAGTGTTTAGCTCTCTCTTTCCGTTTTATCTATAGGTACTGACTCTATAGTATAGAGTATAAATTGTGGATGGAATGGAATGTTTTTTTGAAACTATCATTGGTATCATCATTTTTAAAATTTCTCATTTAGCCGGCGACGTTCTTGAAAACTGGATTCGGATTTAAAATACGAATTTTACAAAAATAAAAGCAAAACACTAGACACAGTATCCCAATACCAATCTTATTATCGTCAAGCGTATTGGAAGGTAATATAAAAGCGATGACACTCTAATCTCAAGCGGCTTCAAATCTCGAGGGCTTGAAGCATTCTCGTAAGAATGTGGGCGTCGAGGCGCGTGCGGATAAATAGCGGAGTGTGGGAAATAAGCCTTTGTTTTTTTTAAAGTTGTTGATTTATTAGGGCTTAGAAGAGAGACTGTAATTTTAGTTAAATGAACACACACAACATAGCAACCCGCCGTTTTCAGAATGTAGGCGTAAACTACACTTTATTGATACGTGATAAATGATAATGATAGAATAGACGGGAACGGAGGAAAGAAAACAACCGGACCGGCCGAGTGGCTTGTTGGCACTAATTTATTATTGCTGTCATAGTCAAAGTTAAAAAATGCTGAATGTCTTATAAAATCGTACGTTTAACCGTACATCTTGCCTATTTAAAGAAAAGAATAAACCAATTAAATAATGAAAGCAAGGAATATAAAAATAAAATAATGAATGTAAAATATTAGAGACTAGGTATGCTAAAACGTCGCGTAGTCAATGGCGAAATCCTTTGATCGTCCAGACTGGCTGCTCGGGGGCGCGGGTACGGCTGCGGCGGTAGATGCGACGGCGGCGCAGCGGCAACGACGACGACGCCAGCGGGAGTTGCCTTGTCCGATGAGGTTGTACCTGGTGGTACTTGTCTGTGTTTTCGCCAAATGTATACGATGATGCTAGTCAGGAGAATCAGTCCAGCTACTAATGCGTATGTTATGGAGTAGTGGTGGACGTCATGGATGCTTAATTGGGTTGCTGACTCCATCTTCAGTTGTTTGATATCAGTTTTTAACTTAGAATAAATCTCATCTTGAGGTTCTGGTTGGAATGTCCAATTATCAGAGACAAAGGTGCTGTTGAGCAGAGTGTTCAAGATGGATATCTCTGGTGTCATGATTGCAGGTCCAGGAAGATGCGTCTCACTTAAATAATTTGTATGAGAGTTTATAGTAAACGTATCACCTTGGATGGTGCATCCTTGACCTAGGGTAAAAATTCCGTTTCCAGTCACGCTCTTCAGTTCCATACCAGCTGAATGAAATATGCGTAATTTGCAATCTTTGCAACATGAATACAACCAACTATTTCGTGAATGTAATTTAATCCATTTGTCGGCATAGCATACGGACAGGTGGGAAGTACACGGTGACTCATTGATAGTTCTGTCATTGTTTATAAGTTTCATATTACACATTGATGTTTTAGACTTCAAGTCGTAAATCGGTTCGTCTAACGAGCATAATAAGCTGTTTCTCTCAGTTTTTATGCAATTTTGTAGGTTGACCTCCGATAATAATATTGCAGTGTCCTTCTTCAAATTGAATGCGATGTATGGATAGGCTGATATGACGTGAAGAATTTTGTCTCCCTTTTTCTGAGGGACAGTGATGATTTTGTCTAATTCATAGAGCTCTGTGCTGATTAATGGAATCTTCACCTCGATTATAAGATAGTTTTCTACAATCCTTGTAAAAACCTTCAATAGTTTATATAAGTGCTGTATGTCTTCAGTAGGTAATGTAAGATCTCCATGTAAGTGACTGCTTATAATATTTGTCTGTTTTACTAGTTCTTCAGGGGAGAAGAGATGAGCGTCAATTCGACCATGCGAAATGTCTGTTATGGTATTAATTAGTGTATCTTGAATTCGCCTTAGATTCGACAAGATAACACTTGCCGCCATAGCTGAGTATGTCTTATAAAATCCGTTTTGTAAATCTAAGCGTGCTCGTCCCAATTCTAAGGTTATATCGTGCATATGTTGACTGATCAAAGGTAGCTGGCGATTCATAATGTCTTCATTACGTCGAATAATGTTGTATTCCGCTTCTACCACAAGGGTTTGATTCTTGATTAAGGTTTGAAGGTGATTTTCATTCAAAGATACCTTTTCTATGTCGGCCTTATATTGTTGAGCGAAGTCGTCATCCAAAATTCCAAATAGTGAATGAGCCACATAACCAATTCCATTGATAAGTCCTCTTTTCAGACGTTTGTTTTTGTTATGATATTGGAGGAGGACATTGTAGTGCTCTACTTCCTTGAGTTCATGTTGTAATTGTAATATGACGCTGTAGTACTGTTTATCGCCTTGACATAGTGAATTCAAATGTGTGACGTAATCTCGTATGTCTGATAGTCCTCGCCAGTAAGTCGTCATATTGTAGTAGATTATCAATTTCCATTCGTCTCTGATGTGGTTTAGCTCTGATACTTTGTCGAAATAAAAACTATGTTCATTCTGCAGGACCGTAATATTATATGGGGTTGTCGGTTGCTGTACACTCGGCGATAAAAATGTCATGAAGAGTAGCAGTGTCAAGGAAACCAAATGCGATAGCACATTCGTCCTGCGTCGGTTTCCTCGCTTGTTCTGATTGGTTTCAGTGGATCGCTGAGGCTGCGTAGACTGTCCGGTTGATGGTTGCGGCCCGTCATTGATAGGTAGAGTAATAAGTTTGTTGATAGGGCGTTTGATGATATTATTTTGTGTTTTCAGCGAGACGACGCGAACATAACCATCCTTGCCAGGATGAGTTTCCTGAACTCGACCCATGGCCCATTTTCCGGGTGGTAGATTGTCCTCTTTGATGATCACAATGTCATTTACTTCCAAGTTTTTTGAGGGTGACCTCCATTTCGATCTCGTCTGAAGCTGTTGCAGATATTCGTGGGACCATTTCTTCCAGATATTCTTATTCATAGATTGAATGAGGTGCCAGCGAATCGGTAAATTGATCATGTCTGGGTCAGTTTGAGGTCGAGATAATAGCGAATCTCCAATCAAAATATGACCAGGAGTCAGGATGTCATTTTCATGGTCTTCTGTCAAAGAACAAAGTGGTCGTGAATTCATGCATGCCTCAATTTGATAAAGCAGGGTGATAAATTCTTCGTATGTAAGTTTCTGCTCTCCCAGAGTGCGTTTGAGGTGAAACTTCATACTTTTCACGGCCGCTTCCCACAATCCGCCAGCGCTAGGCCACGCAGGAGCGTTGAAGTGCCATGTGATTCCCAGTTCGCTCACATTATTGAGAAAGTCGATGTTGATATTTTCTTTAATGGCCTTAAGTTCCTTCTGGAGTACTCGGTCCGCACCAACAAAGTTTGTCCCGTTGTCTGAGTAGATGTGTAACGGGGTCCCGCGTCGAGCACACATTCGACGGAAAGCTGCCAGGAAAGCGGGAGTGCTTAAATCTGACACTAACTCTAAGTGCACGGCCTTGGTCACCAAGCACCCAAATACAGCAACGTATCCTTTAGTGGTTTTCACGCCTCTTCCTTTGTTGGCCTTAATGTCCACGTGACCCGTGAAGTCTACCCCTGTGTTAGTGAAGGGACGCGACGGGGTCACTCTTGGCGCAGGTAGATCAGCCATAATTTGATGATGTTTGTCTGGACTATAACGTCTGCACCTTACACACAGCCTGATAATGGTCTTCACAAAACGTATACCGCCAATGATCCAATAATTGTTGCGAATAAACGATAATGCTAGCCGCGGTCCGCCGTGAAGTGTCGTGATATGTGCTTGATTTATTATAAGTTCAGTGAATCGACTGTTTGGTGTCAAAATTACAGGATGTTTCGAAAAATAATTTATAGGCGCATTCTGTAGCCTTCCCCCCACTCTCAAAATGTCAGATTTGTCCAGAAATGGGTTCAAGCTCAATAATCCGGCTCGAAGGACCAAAAATGTAGGCGTAAACTACACTTTATTGATACGTGATAAATGATAATGATAGAATAGACGGGAACGGAGGAAAGAAAACAACCGGACCGGCCGAGTGGCTTGTTGGCACTAATTTATTATTGCTGTCATAGTCAAAGTTAAAAAATGCTGAATGTCTTATAAAATCGTACGTTTAACCGTACACAGAATTTACGATAATTACTTTATTTTGATGATTGCCTACGAACATTGATGATTTTGACGACCCCTGTGGCGTAGTCGGTGAAGCCTGCCTGAGACGCGGAGGTTGCGGGTTTGATCTAACAAATGGTTTTTTGCAAAAATTTGGTCTACAAATACATCATCATGACCTCATCCCGTTTCACTCAACAGTTGGGTTTAATAACGTCTTTCTTTCTGATCTTTTCTCAATCATATTTAGTGGTTATATCGTCACATCAATTGGCGGTCTGCCACATAGTTGCTGATCGTTACTTGACCATAATTCTGTGATTATATTAAATATAAATATCCTTGGACATTTCACACGGCGTCATCTTGTCCCAAGCTAAGCAACTTAATGCTTGTGTTATGGTAACCAGATGACTGATATACTACTTATATACATTTTTTTTGTAAATACATACATATTATAGATAGAAAAACATCCAGACCCGGAACAAATATCTGTAGAACATACAAACATTTGTCCAGTGGCGGGAATCGAACCCGCAACCTCCGCGTCTAAGGCGAGCCTTCGCCCACCGCGCCACAGAGGTCGTCAATATTCAAACACCACTCATCGTCCTTTCAAGCCAAATGGTCCGTCCATTGCCACTTCAGATTCTGCGAGTACGAGTCCTTTGAGCGATACCGCATTAAATATAATAATGGTGATACATCCCAATTTTTAAAATGTATATTTTACTAGCTGATTTATATTTTCTAGCTGCACCCCGCGGTGAATAGTTCCCGTTCCCGTGGGAATACCGGGATCAAAAGTAGTTAATCCAGTATATATGTACCAAATTTCATTCAAATCCGTCCAGCCGTTTGAGCGTGAAGGAGTAAAAAACATTCACACTTACACACTAACACACACAAACTCTCACCTTTATAATATTAGTGGGATTCATGTCCACAATGGGAAATTTCCAGAACAGTAATGTTTTAATGGATATACCCTAGAGATTTTTAATTATTTAGTAGATACCTGTAGATTAAGTAGATTACCCTGCAAAAAATAAATGTTTGTCTTGTAAAATTTCGACTTGATTTATTCTGTAAATAAAGCGTTATTCTACAGACGGGCAATAAAATGATCTAGTTGCGTTTTTTTCAATATAGAAAAAAACCTGACTCTACTTTTCAATGACTCTTTATGTTCTAGATAAGTGCTTAAAACTGTCCCAAAAAGCATTTAAAAAGCGTAAATAAGGCCGTCATCAGCAAAATATATTTTCAAGTTATTTCTAAAACTGAGGTCTGGGGTTTGAAAAGAATAGAACATAATAATTTCGTAATTAAAAAGTTTCCATCGCTAATAGGAAACCACTTTAAGCAAAACGTTACAAAGTTTACAGTTCACTTTGTTTTCTATCTGATTGTACAGAGTCGGAGCAATATCGTAGGTTTGAAGCACTTCGCCGTTGACTTGTAATTTATTTTATAGAAGTTTTAATAGTAAAAGTTACGCGAAACGACGGAATTAATAGCTGGCAGATTGACTCAGTAATTAATAGGCGCTGGAAGGTGCTCAATAACGATGTTCTGAGTTCTACTTAAGGTCTTTATTCTGCAAATCGATAATCAATATATCGGGTAACTATAGTGGTTTCACTTCCTTTTAAAAACATAAGCTGAACTATAAATTATAGGAAGTAACCAATAGCGTTTTTAGTTTAAGGAAAGAATAAGCTTTATCTACGAGTCTTCCTCAATAAAAAACAAATATCTAGGGATTACGAGTAGATTAAATTAGTCGTGTTACTGAGAAGAAAATTCTTCACGGCTTTACTTTGGTAACCAACATTTAACAATTTTGCCACATTTAAAATACTTATGTGCTATTCAATAAGTATTACTAATATTTTAAGATTAATCGAAATAGATTAACTAGCTTAAAAGGGTCTCCTCATCATCCATTCAACGTTTACAATTTCCACCCTAGTCTCACAGTTAAGAAATCTATGATTTCGTCCATCCATGACATCTATAACTTTATTGCGTACACACAATCATATCTTTACTACAGCTGCGTTTCAGGAAATCCGATAGAATCAACATACAAGGAGTAAAACCCAAGATTCTCTGCTGCTGTTAGGTACAGCTTATTTGGGCTTATCCGAACAATTATGATAGCGATATTGCGCAGAATTCGTATGGGCAGGCTTGCAGGGCGAGCAAAGGGTTAACAATTTGATACTAGTATCTTATGTGTTGATGTAGTAATGGTGTTTTTTCAGTCTTGAGGTGCATTTTTGTGTATAACTCCGAAGATTCTACTAAACAACAACGATAATTAAAAAGAGCCTTGGAAATTCCACACAGCGTCATCTAGTCCCAAGCTAAGCAATTCAATGCTTGTGTTATGGTAACCAGATGACTGATAAACTACATAAATGCATTTTTTTTGTAAATACTATGGGACTCTAAGAATTTACCTTAAAAATTGTTTAAATTGTTTATTTATTTCTCTCACAACACATAAATATAAAAATATAAAACAATAAATTTAAAAAATAAATTTAAAATTAAAATTTATATTCGACGCAGGCCGAGGAATCGTTGGCGGGATGACCTTGACATCCGCTGGCTGGTGGTACACAGCAGAAGACTGAAAGAACTTGAAGAAACTGGGGGAAACCTTTCCCAGCATTGGGAAAATAAAATGTCAAAAACAAAACAAAAGAAATGTTTCATTTGAAAGTCTGTTCAAAAGAAACATTTCTACATACATTTCAAGTAGTGGGATCTATTGCAGGGATCGTAAAACCTCAAACTGGCTATTATTATCGGCTTCTTTTGTTTTGCATAAAATCTATATTTTATTCTATGTGGAAATGATACAATAGTCCCCACCATGTGCGTTAACTGAAATAAAAAGTTGGTGTTTTAATAAATTACTATTGTCTTTATTTTGTTAGTTGTATTTGGCTCTTTGATCTGAAATGTTTTCAGTTCCTTGCCCTTAGTGTGTAGGTGTACTGTAGTGCGGCCCTGTGGAACTTGCTTACAAGAATTCATCGCGATATTGAATTCCATATTAAGAACGTTCACGACTCCACGCTGAAGGAATCCGCTTAACAATCCCCTGTGGCTTTGTGTATAAATAAGTATTATAAGGGTCAGACTAAAAGCATTTTGAGAAAATGTAATAACTTTTGTCGGTTTTCCTTAATTTAGAATTTTAGTTTTAAGTCTTTGGTCACACATTAAATCAGCTAGTAAAGTAAATATAATTCTAAAAATAAAACACACTTTTCACTCACAATATACATTTATTTACAGAAACTAAACAACTACATATTTACACAACTATTACTCACAATAATTGTACAAAATAAATGTTTGAAAAGTTAAAAATATTAACAAACACTTTTCCCAAAGCACTTCTGAAATGATATGAGTCAGTGTTTCAACGAGTAGACTTGCACTTGATGCTGCATTCATCTTGGTCGAGTTGTTTTAATAATGGCTTTACCTAGGTTTTAAAAAATATTAAAATGGCTTTGTTGATTACTAAGGTCGCCTTTAAGAGGTCACTTTCAGCTATAAGGTTCATCTAAAATTGTATTTGAATGACTTAGTTTTTAATTTGATTGTGGAATTTTTTTCTATTCTATTATTTTTGTTTAGCAGTGTTTTGTCTAAGGTGTTACCCGACCAATCCATTCCAGCATCGATCAACGGTCGATCGATTGGTCTGGTAAACACCCCTAAGCAAGGTAAACCTTTGCCAAGTGCGATAGCACGGGCTTATACCTAATATTAGATAGGTAGTACTAATAATTGTTTTCTAGGCAACAAAAACGTCTATGTGCATTGTTACATTACGTAAAAACAAACAACTTTTCCATCTCAAATGGATGTATGCTCTTCAAATATTTGTTTCATGTCTGGGTGTTTTCTATGTATAATATGTATGTATTTACAAAAATGTATCTGTGTAGTATATCAGTCATCTGGTTACCATAACACAAGCATTAAATTGCTTAGCTTGGGACGAGATGACGCTGTGGGGAATGTCCAAGGATATTTATTATTTATTTATTATTATTATCTACTAGCCTGATGTGAACAAAGCGTGCTAGTTTTATGTCGCATATAGTTGAAAGTACGAGGTCCACTTAAACCGGGATTCACTACAGATGAGTGGATGGTTTACGATCTCGTTGGGATCCAACTGCACAAGGATTTGTTCTGACCTAGTATTGTTTAACTATTGGATATAAAGGGATTTTGTTGTACTGTCTGTAGACTTTGACCAATAGATGACTGCAAGTGGCATTCAGATAAGCGCTTTCATGCTTCTGAGTTTACGCCTTTCCGTCGTTGAGCCACTATGGAGGTCTTGAGCTGGTCTTAAAACTCTTGACACTAGTTCATAGGAACTTTCTTACTTTATTATGAAAGGGTTAGAATGTAATGAGATATTATTTTATTGCTTTAAGAAAAGACAACCTACTATGTTTGTTGACAATAGTATTTTTTAAACCTCCGCGATCACAATTCATATTTCTGATTACATGGGACACACAGTAACCTAGTGTATTTATAAACATATTTGTTGATCTGGATCTTCACGCCATGAAGCAACAGCAGAATAGTTGTTAAGTTTGATTCTTAGTTCTTAACTTTACTCTATGTTAATCAAGTGTCTGAAAAGCTGAATGATTATTGAAATTAGTAGCTGATCGAAAATGCATGAAAATCTGAATTATTTTTACTGAAAGAACAGAAAGACTTCAAGCCATCTCATACTATCTGCAATCGGCAACAATATAATAAACAACAATATGCTAAACCAGAGACATAACACATAATAATTATTATTAAAGCTATTAAAAGACATCAACCAAATTAATGGAGGAATTTATCGTTCAACTTTTGTAGTCAATTTCGTAGGAAATTTAGACAGGTTAAATTTTATGGCAGGAACTCGCTTTACAAAATTGTTTTTAGAGGAACGTTCACCTATATAATACGTGACTACACTAACCATCGTGTTTTCAACTTTTAAATAGTTACCAACCGTTGAGTCTGACAGAAAACGTATAAAAACATGGAAAGAAAGAAAGAAAAATCATTTATTCTGGTAGGACCTCAAGGATTGCATCAGTAACAAGACATGGTAACAAATACTTAGGTATATTGTGTTGTGTCACAAACATTGGCTGGCCCGATCAACCGATTAAATCTTTAGTTAACTTGTGTTTCCGCTTCACTAGTGAATGCTTATTTAACACCTTCGCTGTTTATCGTCAGTAGCTATTTTATGTCCCAGAAAATGGTTTCACATAAAAGTTTAGGATGTGATTTTAGTAGTGATCGTAAATCAAAAACTCGAGTCAAGGTAGTTATCGCAAGTTCCGTATCAAAATCGGTTTAGTGTGAGGTTGCATTGAAAAGTATTCCAATTCAAACAGTCCGGTGCAATTCAATCTGGGATCCAATCAAGATGGCTGGTTATGTCAATACTATAGGTACTGGATGTAAGGGGATCGTTTCCGAAAACTAATTCAGTCTATTCAGTCATTCTATAAGTCTGTATCGTGACAAAAAATTTAAACATTGAAATGGACCAATATTTTTAGTAATTAAAATAGCCCAAAATATATTACCAACCTATCTCAAGCCTGTCTTAAATTAAATTTATTATTACCAAACAATGGAGAGGCAATAAATAAACCTTCCATCTTTGTTTCGAACGGATATACTACATTTTGTAGAGACGGAAATCAAAGATTTGAATGGAGAGCTGTTTTTAGCATTGAGATCGTTAGGTACATTCTGTAACTTAAAAAATGCAATCGTATATCGGTATGAAGATTATTAAAAACGTTACTTTTGTGCCACATATAAATACACATATACATAAGTAGGTACCTACAACACAATTAGAATGAGAGGGTCTCTCCATAGTCACTCTCTGCAAAGAATAAGAAGAATACCTGCAATTGAAAATTCCCTAAAATTTTCATAATTCATTTCTAAAAGATAAATTGAGAGTTCGAGGCGAAAATTATAATGAAAATGTGACGGAAGCGCGCGGCCAGAGTTTGTAAAAATAAAGTAACTTTTTCGTAAACCGGATGTCATAGATCCTTCTCCATCCGGTTAGCTTGGACGCGTGTAGCTTTCAAAAGAAGATAAGCTTAAGATCACTTTAGACTCAAAATGTAATGTAATATTAAGAATTATAATAACCCATTATTCATTTTTTACTGTCAAATCAGCAGAGGTTTTTTTTATAAAAAGAGGATTCTATGTTTCACTATATGTATGTTTTTATTTATGTTCACCGATAATGGAGACCGATTTTAAAAATATGTATTGACATATTTTTTTTTTGAGGATTTGACAAGTATCTTCTGAGTTATAAACAGTAATGCATATCGAGAGTTCAGGATATTGATCGAAAAGAAATTTAAGTCCGTTTTCAAATAAAAAAAAAACTGCCACGACTAGTGGCACTAGTGGAGATGTTTTTTTCTTGGCATAAAAATATCAATGAAAAAGATATTCAAAAGTTTGAGTACAGTGAACGCGAATTTATTTTTAGGTTCGACTGTGTAGTCTCTCTATATTTTATTATACGGATAATATTGACACTTTCAAAACTCTATTTAAATTCCATTATTCAAATCTGACCTCTGCTTTATGACGAAGCAAGTTTAAAATAATGTTTTACATGTCCATAGCTGCCATTTACAAAAACAAATAAGCTTCGAATAAATTAAAAGAAGGTAAATATAGTTATATTTTGATCATTATTTCCATGTTAATTTGCATGAGCTTGCGTGTTGTGGTGTCACGCAAACTTTAATGATTTTATCCGCTGTTTCACGTATGGGTTGATGAATCAGGGTGTTTAAGTTTTATAACAATTAATTGATGGTAACTTGTAACATGTCTTGGAAATACCACTTGGATCTGACTTCCGATCTTGTTGATTGGAGGAACTTCAAAGAGACTTATAAAGATCTGAGTGGATATCAATAGTCTTAAGTGTTAAAGCTGGGAATCGTAAGGAATGGCGTAGATCATTGTCTAGCGGGGGTAGTAAGTAACTAAGTGGATTAAAATGAATGGAAGTGTATGTTGCGTAGTAGTTACTTTAGTCCTACTATACGTAAATACTGAGTTTCGCAATAATTGACTAGTTGGCGCCAAACTTTCTACTTGACGTTCGAAGCTCTACATGTCTGCGTCTGACATCTGACAAGAAGTGTTGAATGCCTAGCTTCATTGAAGAAAAATACCTATATAGATAGCATATCCTGCGATATTAATTTGTTTTTGAATCCCGCGTTTCTAGATGTACCTTGATCAAAAAAAGCTTTACAAAACACCTGTAAATAATATACATATTGTTACGGGAGTGGGTTGGATTGTAAGAAAACAGCAATTTTCTTGGGACAAAGATCAATTACTTGAACGGTGACACAGATTGCACCCACATAACCCTTCTCAATGATATACGATGTTGGTTTCAAAATAGATTGAAAAAAATACAGTATCACCATTGTTTCGACATGTTTAAGTATAGGATTATAATTTATTGTTAATATTAAGAAAAAACTTTTTTCTGGTAGGTTTTTTCACAGGATAAAAGATCCAGGATTAGTTGTGAACTGTGATCGTTATCGGTCTTCTTTACAACGCAAATCTTAGGAACCAAAAACTTAGATTTTGTCCGCTAGACATTTGTTTTAATTTTAACTTCTAACAGGACTACAAGCAGATTTAACTACAAGCAGGATCAGTTTCCAAAACTATTTCAAAACCGATCCCGGTATCGGTGGATAAAACTTGGCAGTATCAGTGGCCAATTAAATCTGATCCCGGGATCCGTGGACACAAACCCCTTCCAACAGATTTATTCCACATTCGTCCTACGAAAGTTCGGCCCACATAAAAACCTGCTTTCGGTTTTAGTTTGGTTTTTAGCTGCTGGGCAAAGGGTTCCCCCGAAATTCTCCTCTGGTCCCTGTCTTTTGCTATCTCCCACCTTTGCCAAAGTAAATTTATTTATTTCATCTGTGCTGTAATGTGTGTGTGTGTCAATAAAGTATTTATCTATCTATCTATCTATTCCAGACTTTACAGTATCAGATAAAATTACACCTTTAAGTAAGACCTCGATTTACTTTCTCGCTGGCATTCATAAGCTAAAAATAGACTAGATAAGAAAGGTCTGCATACCAAGCTCTAGTTTTAGCACTCACCTAATGGCATGGGAGATAGGATCAGATACTCGTATTTACCTTGTTTGGAGGGGAATTTAGTCAGATAAGTTTTAGGGTTGGTACTGTCAGCATCAAGATACAAAGTTGAAGGGCGTTTAGTTTAACAAGTAAGTTTTCAAATGCGTATGCTATTTTGACGACCTCTGAGGCGCAGTGGGTGAAGCCCTGTAACGCAGGAGGTTGCGGGTTCAATCAAGGCAAAATTAAATGTTTGGACGTTCTACAGATATTTGTTCCAGGTCTGGGTGTTTTTCTATCCATAATATTATGTATGTATTAGATACATCTGGGACTCGTGGTCGGTCACATGCTACATTTTGAATGAAACCATTTCCTATCAAATTCTGTTTATTAAGAAAAAAAGTTATCTTAATACCTACTAAATTCTGCCAAACATGAGCTAAAACAAAAAAAAGTAAACACGATTATTAAACAGATGTTTTATAAATACGCTTAGACACTACATAATTAAATGGAATTCCTTAGTTAGACAAATATATTCAATATTTGTTTTAATATTGATCAGTTCGAACAATGACTTTAGTCAAGGTCTACCTTCCAGACAGCATTGAAAATGTATTTTAATAATTTTAGGTCGTAATTTTTTACTTAGACCTTGTCCACTTAATATTTACTTACATTATATTAAGTTGGTTAAAAATACACAAGATCCAGTTAAGCCATCTAAAGTCGATGCTAACGATTTGTTTTTATGCTCTGATCTATCTAATAAAAATATATCAGACATGCCAGATATCAGACTTAAGGCCTGTTCTTTCGGACCTAATCGGTATTCGCTGTCGCTATGGGAAGCGAATATACTGCGCTGCAGATCTTTATAGAAAAAAAACTACCACGCACACTGGTGGCGAATACCGCGTAGGTCCGAACAGGCCTTTATAATATAAAAATGATATTATATAAAAATCAAGTGGAAGCTTACGTAGATTATATCACTGGGTTTTCTTGCATTTTGGAACCTGAGTAAAGAAAGCATTAAAAAGTAAGCTTTCCATATGTACGTGACAGGTTGAGAACATTATTTTTTTCGTTAATGCGCATAAATTTACAACGAGCCCACTTTCGGGTTGAAATTCGAGGCACTCGGTCAAAACTCTAAAACTTTATAAATTGGTGCTTGACAGTGGACGATTCACATCCAGTGGATAATTCAATAAAGTCGGTTCCTCTGGCTTCGACAATGTCCGATTGATAACTGGCTTAGGAGACTACCGGAAAGTGGCTCTGGGTAAACCACTTGTAAGATAGTACTGTCGAACTATAATCGGGTTTAAACTTCAGATTGATGGTTTGGTTCGAACCTCGGAATCAAATTGAGGTTTTCAGAGTAATTTAGTTTAATTTGTAATATGTATGTGATTTTTGTGGAACATGATTAACAATGGTGTTTTACGTGGCGAAGTTTCCTCCTGAACCCAAAATCACTCTGTTATTTATTTTTTAACCTCACTAATTGAGGTACAATCCTCACTACTATGTATTTTAAAATGTTATGTAAAACCTACAGAATAAATAATGCTTAGTACAAGCAACAATACTTTAGTTCTTAAATAAATGGCTGCTTCACTGCAGCCCGGAATTTTTGTACCTAAATTTTGTGCGTCAGGCCTAGTAAAGCCTACAATTCAGATGATTCTTGGACTATCAATCAATCAATCATTTATTTGTTTTCTCTCACATACAATACATACAGTTAAATAAATATAAATACAGGAAAATAAAATAAATTTAAAAATAAATGTAGGTAAGTAGTTAAAATAAAAATAATCCAAAAATAAGTGTCGGTTCTAACATAATACAAAGAAATGTTGTGAGAGACTGGTGCCTGAAAAAGGTATATATCAAACCTTTATAGGCTGCTTATCAAAGAAATAACCATACATACTTTGTAACAATAAGCCGACTTTATCACATAAAGCGATCTCTTCCAATTTGTCCTTGGCTGTTTATAAATTGTCTTTAATAAAAGTTGCAAGGATACAGTGGAAAAAATCATGTGCGCAGACTTAAATCACCAAAACTTTAAGAAACCATTTATATTCTTATTTACACAGAGAGAAAACATAAATTTTATGAGTTCAATAAATGCTTGATGCGGCTTGGATAAAATGGTAAAAGTTTTGTATTATGTTATGTTTGAACTTTTGCCAATAACTATGTATAGGGTGTAAAAGTAATACTCCTGAAAATACATACCTACTGGGTGTTTTCTATGTATTTTATTATGTATGTTTTTTTTGAAATTTTGTATTATTTGATGTGTTAGAATTAAGTTGAGTACAATAAAGTGTTATCTATCTATTAAAAAACATCTAAAAATTACTTAGATAGTTTTTATTTTAAATGAATACAAAAATTCTTCGCACAAAATTTATCAAAGCACAAGCACCAAGACAACGGAATATACTGAAACTTCGTCCTCGCGACCCAAATCTATGTGAACGTGTTTTCAATTTGCATCGAATTCAATGTCGATCAAACGGGACATTTTTGTTCTCAATCATTCTTGTATTAGCATAGTCATTCGCGCGGCCAATTTTAGCCAATAACCGATGTCAATCACACTTCTAGACCAATCAGCTTGAAATATGATTTAGACGGTAGCGATTGGATCGGTGTATATTTAATTTAATATATCTTCTAGTTTGGTCTTATTTTCATGAAAATCCAGTTCTGACGATTGGATCCACGAGAAATTGAAAGAACTCCCCAAAATGTATTGACTACATACCTACAGCAAGTTTTGATTTTTAGCAGGATTTAACAACTGGCAATTTGCAACATTTTATTAAACCGACTTCAATTTCGTAAAAAGAGAGCAAATTTCTGCGCTCTTGAGGTGCTTTTTTATTTATGACTCTGAAGATCCTCATCAGATCCTCGAAACTTTATAGAACCACCGGCTTACAAATAATAAAAGAATCATCAAAATCAGTTCAACCGGTATGAAATAAAAAAAAAACAGTCGAATTGATCCTCCTTTTTTTAAGTCGGTTTTCAGCAACAAGCCGAGCATTCGCATTCAAAAATAATCTGATGAAGTGGAAATGTGTGAAAGTAGAGGTTTGAAGTTAGCCCATCGACGCGCTATCTGCGTATTTCGCGAAGATTCTGCAAATATTTAAGAGAAATATACATTCATCCAATTATACTAAATCACGTTCTTCTGTAAAATGACTTAAAAGTCAACATAACACATAACAATGATTTGAATTTATCACATAAAAAATAAACCATAGCCATTTTTGTACGCTGGTTGTCCAAAATGTAAGTTATTAACCAATGTGCATAGTAAGGCCGGGACATTTTTCACTGTGTCTGTGTCATTAATACTCGTAGCATTTACACGTTGGTATCAAACTAGTTTCACACTCATTACATTACAAATGCGAAAGTTTGGTTGGGTGGATGTTTATTACTTCTGCGCCCAAAAACTACCGATGGGATTTAGCTGAAACATGGAACATAATTATCTTATGACCAGAAATAAAACAAAGAATACTTTTTATAATTCTTTGTTTTTCTTAAGACCCACGCGATCGCAGCCGTGGTCGGATACTAGTTCCATAATAATGCGCAACAATGTGTCAATTTTGTTAGCATTTACGCAAAATAGGAAACATAATTACATTCCGGCTTATTATTGCACACAAATGTAAGAGATTATGAGCCCGCTGCTGATAAAGTCTGTGGTTATTTGAACATTGTTAATCAATTAGACTAATTTGGGAATGGGCTAATACTAAAAGCTTTTACTCTTTTATTTGTACAACATTCCATTTAAACTTTTAGAACTATTGATTTTCGTGATTTACTCGCTACAAAATACGTACGGATTGTGACGGACTGGTGCATTTAAGTAAATTAATAAATAAATAGAGCCGTGTTGGCCGAATGTGTTAGGACTTCGACTTTCGTTCCGGAGGTCGTGGCATCAAATCCGACCGCATAAATGGATTTTTCGTTGCGAAAATTTTTAATGCGCATTAACACAAGCTCGGAACGGTGAAGAAAAACATAGTGAGGAAACCAGTTAGCTTTCTAATAGCGTCGATGGACTTGCAACCTGTCATGTATAGAATGTTAACTTCTACAAAATGGTATGTAGGTGCTATAAAAGTATTTAAATTTACCTCTGACTACCCCCTTAGACACTTCATAAGATTTGAGGAGGATGCCTAAAAATTATCTGAAAGAAATGTCTACCGCTCCCTGGGAATACAGTCGTGACCATTCAATTTCATTTTTCGTTGTTAAATTGATGCACAACCGGTTTTCGAACCCAGGACCTTTTCTATTCCAGTGAATTTTTCAAATTTGAAAATTGATGCCCTTGAACCTAAAACCTTCAGATCTAAAACCAATTCAATACTTCAGTCGGCCAACACAACTATTATTTTATTTAAAAATGTTCTGAAAATTCGGCCTCTGCATCTCTCTATTGTATTGTAGGATAAATGAATGGGACTAAAGCCTATTGCTCACGTCGGATTGGAACGCCAATTCTGTAAATCTATTTCACACGCGACGGCCTCAAAGACAAACTGTTTGAACGAGAACTAACTGAGCTTTAGACAACATAAATAAAATACCTATACATACTCGTAGTTCTATCTTTCGGGGAATTACAATTACCTACTTTCACGTTTAAACTGTAAAATTTGTAAGTCATTATAGTTTTATAATATGCAAACAGGCATTTATCACGAATTGGATTGCACCAGCCGGGTCGCGGGAAGACTACTTTAACGCAGTCCGTTTGTATAATTATATTTTATAATGTATGTATATACACGGTGAATTTTTGAGACGGGACAGTAAGGGCAGGTACCTACCTTAAACGTTATAGATACAGGAAAACGTTTTTAGGAGGCTATCCATAAATTTTTGAAATATTCTGAACTGCATTTACAGATTTAGGAAAAATATATACATTATATTTTATCTTTTGATCGCGAAAGTTTAAATAAGATAATTTGTAAGTCAGTTGTAGATACGTAAGTATAATTTAGATCGGTGCTTTAGTTATAATAATAACAATTTGTGTTTTGAATGAAACTAACAGTTAGTTGACCTTAGCAAACATTTTAGCCCAATTTGAGAATTTGGCGTGTCCAGCAATCGCTTAAAGTGGCTTATATTGGTAGACATAAAACGGTAGAATTCGTTCAATTTACCCCAGAGACCTAATTGAGGTAACAAAACAAATAAGAGCCGATAAGATTGAAACAAACATAATTCACGCAATAATTTACGAGCAATAACTTATTTAGAACAGCCAATAAAAACGTCTTGTGCAGATAACTGAAGAACGAATCGAAACCAACCCCTTCGATAAGTGACAATTCTACTAATATTATAAACGTGAAAGTTTGTATGGAAGGACACGGGGTTTTATCGCGTTCGGCTATGTTGCAATAGCCATGGCGAGTGGACTGGAGTATGCTTCTAATTTGAGTTTCACTGTGTACCACCACTGTGTACCCGCGACTATGGCTATTGCAACATAGCCGAAACGTCGGGACGTAAAGAAATAAGGTAAATAACGCGATAAAACCCCGTGTCCTTGTGTTTATAAATATGAATTGTGATCGCGAAAGTTTAAGAAAAACTATAGTTTGTATGGATATTTGTTGCTCTTTTACGTGAAAACTACTGGACGAATTTGGCTGTAACTTGGAATATTAGTTTATGACCTGGAATAACAAATAGGCTACTTTTTATCCGGGGCCGAGTATGATAGTTAGCGATACTATAAACTCTACTACAAAAATAAACAGAGTACTTTTACACAAGAACTTGTAATTTGGATATAAATAATAATAATAATAATACCAATACAGTTTATATTTTATTTAGTAAATATACAGGCTTCTCGATCGTTTATCGAAACTTTCCGATCGTAACTTGTCCAACGCAAGGCTTTTGAGCCCCCAGGGACTCTCTTTGCGATTGGAAAATTTAAAATTTATGGCTGTATCGAATTTGATGTTATCCGGAAATGTTTATAAATGTAACTCAAGGGAAGACCCACGTGCTATGTTAATGTTCTTTGGTCATTATTATTTGATTATTTTGATTTATTATTTGATGGGTGTATTGTTACCACTCTTGATAATAAAATATTGGTTTAAAGCTTATTTGATTCCCTCCATCTAGGAAATGAAATTCTTTACAAAAATGTCAAAGGTTAAATAATTAGAAATGCAAACTCAAATGTAACTAGATCAAAGGTAAGTTATGTTGTTAATCTGTTTTTGATTCCACCTAATGGAATGTTTGTTTGGGTTGATTTAATTGCATTTGTATTACACGGTTGTAAGGTCAAAGGTCCTTTTGAAATCTCTCGAATTATGGATATTTGATTTGAGGAAATGGAGGGAAAGTAAGAAAATGGACAGAATAATTTGGTTTTGATTTGATCCGCTACTTTTTTAAATTATTTTAATTATTTCAATGGTTATACTGTAATTTATTTTTAATTGCGTATAGTATAGACTATGTATATTATATAAGTTCCCTTATTTAAAATCCCGAAGTCCAAAAACAAAGTGCAAAAATCAAAGCCAATCAAACAAAAAAATAATTTGATGCGTGACCGAAATCCGGATTCGAGCTCCTAATTTAAAGATGAGGCAATATTTTATTTGTAATGGTGAATTGGCAAAACCTGGCCAATTCACCATTACACAATGGAATATTGTTTATATTATTACCTTTTGTTTTACTATTTTTGAATGATAAACAACTGACAAAGGAAGGTTGAGATGGTTTTAAATAAAAGTCTTTTGACTACAAAGTTGCATATGCAAGGCAAGACAAAAGCAGCTGTGCAAATGTTTAGCTAGAATATTTGAATAAAATAAAATAAAAAAAAACTAATTTAGCTACTTGTTATAAACATCAATCGTTCATGTAGCGTTTGGTGCATTTTGAATGAATGGAAACGCTCCATTCATGCCGGAACTAGGAAAGCGTCTGTGCGGCGTCGAACCGACATTAAATTGCCGATTGTAAACAACCAATCGCTTTGATACTCGTGGTACACTCGATGTTATAAATATATTGGTAGAAATATTCATATTTTAGCACTGGCAGCATTGCCGCTGCCAGTGTCTTGGGCACGCTTCCGTCTGGCAGTGGTTTGGATCAGTTGAACTTCCTATAGATCGTTTGTAACGATCCTTAGGTGGCTCAACTGGTTCTAATTGTATTTTGTACAGTTATGTACATATGTAGTAGTTTAGTTTCTGTAAATAAAGTTTCTAACAACTAGAAATATTACATAGCTACAAAAAAAAAAATACTTTATACTAATAATAACTGCTTTATAAAATAATGAACGCGAAGGTTTGTATGAATATAGATGGATGGATATTTAATTTTGTTACCTACTCTTTCACGCAAAAACTACTGAACATATTTTTCAGAATCTTCGAAAAACCCTTGTTACATCGTTTATGACCTGGAATAACACAGGCTACTTTGTATCCGGGTTACCATGCGAGCGAAGCATTTTATTCATATATATTTCATCAGTGGTGATTCGCATCACATGCTCTAGTTATTTATTATCATAATTTCAGTCTCAGGTAATAAAATCAATTTTAAATTATGTTAGGTATATAAAAATATAATGTCTAAAGGTCCATAATGAAATTCAAAATGATCGCTCGGAGCTGACTGTATTATACCTACATTATTATGATGATCACAGTATCATTCGACCTATAAAATAGAATACTAACATCACGCGTTAAAACAAATATAATATTACGAGGAAATTCACACGAATCTATTTCTGAGGCACACATGGCATTGCTTGCACTATTAGGCAAGTGCATAATGCTACCAGTTTTTATTGATAACCTAAAATGACATAAATATCTAAACAATTTTGAAACTTTTCAGTTCCCGAATTTTTTAAGTTCTCCTGCTCATATCCCACGCTAAGTGGGGTCGGCTCAACATGTTTTTCTCTTCCACTCTTCTCTATCACTCGTCAACTCTGAACTCACTCCTCTTACATTCATATCCTCTTTCACGCAATCCATACTCTTCTTCGTCGGCCTTCCTCTACTTGTATACCCATCCACATTCATAATCATAACTCCTTTGGTAATATAAAACTTTGTTTGTAAAACGATAACCCTGATTTATTGTTTAACGTGAGACCGAGGCGAGTGGCGGAAACGAAGGGAGGCCTTTAACAAGCGAAAAGAAAGATTGACGATGATAATGATGATGCCCGCGGCTTGGCTCAAATGGAAGCCCGGATAAAAAGTAGCCTGTGTATTATTCCAGGTCATAAGCTATGTATTGTATTCCAAGTTTCTGCCGTTCAATAGTTTTGCGCGTAAATAGTAACAAACATAAAATTATTATTATGACGACTTCTGTCAGCAGTGGATGAAGGCAAGGATGAGGCGCAGAGATTGCGTTTAAAACGTTTATAGCGTGTTATTATTACATACAGATTGACCCTTCCTAGGAAATTTACATTCGTTTGTAACGTTCCTCAGATGTTTCAATCAAAGCAGGGTTTGATTGAAACATCTGTAACTGTTAAAAAATGTATAACTATTTGTTTACGTGTCAGCCTGTTTGCCTTCTATGTGATTATATTCCGTTTGTCTGGTATGATGTGATTTTTGCTGCAAAACAAAGTTTAGTTGAGTTTCATATTTTTTATATTAATTAGGTATTTTTTTATTGAGACTATTTGATAATCTTGTACCTACGCTGATGGAACCCTTAATGATGTGTATTACAACATTTATAAACTAATTTTGATTGAGAAATTTCATTGAACAGTTTTATATAACCGGCCTTTTTGCCTTCCTGAATATCCAGTTCATCCTAAGGTTGTCTGGAAGAAATCACTCATAGCGATAAGACCGCCCATTGTACTTCATTTTTAATATTATTCGTGTTTGTTATTTGATGTAATGTCCATGTGGTGTACAATAAAGTGTTAATCTATCTATCTATCTATCTATCTTAAATTACAATGAGTCATCACGATATATTAAAATTTGTATTAAAATTGATTCAGACGAAAAACAGTACAGGAGTTTTTACATTGATATCAGTTGCAAATATTCAAGCGAACGTCCGTATTCAATAAGTATCCATTATAACTTATTAGTAAAATGTATTTGCTAGTGAGTGTAAACAAATAAAGTAAACAAGAAATGTAAGCTAAATAAACAGACTTGACTTTGGATGCGAGCCAGCTGCTAGTGTGCCTCAAACTTTACAGTTGAGCCAGGTTATCCCAGCTTTTTTATATATATTATGTTAAGATAGTAGAAATAAAGGCTTATTTTTTTTATCCTAGCTTTTTACTTTTAATGCTGACGAGCGTAGTGTATACTCAAATGTTTAATAGAAAATTCCTCTATCGTTAAGAATTTAATAAGAATTTTGTGACCTTGTTATTAATTATTATGTAATCTTTGTTATTTAATTTACCATGTATATTATTCCACCCTGTATAAGAGGAAACTGTTCGCGAATGTATACAAATTAATTAATAGTCCGTTCAAGCTATTCATTATAGGTAATGAATAGCTCCTAAAACTTTTGTGCTTAAATTACTACTACGGTATTCGGTAGAGTTTTAACGAAAACAGTATTCAATGACAAAGTAGACAAAGCACAGAGTCATCCAAACTTTCACGTTCGAATTATTCATGCATTGCTGGAATGGTCTGTGAGGTTCTAAAGTTTAGAAGCACATGCTCTGCTATGCAGATTTTATTGAAACTACTTCGCCAGTCACCAGTAAACACTATCTATATGACCCTGTTACGAATATAAAATAACTAGCTGCGCCCCACGGTGTTACCCGCGGTGAATTCCTGTTTTTGTGGAAATACTGGGATCAAAAGTAGCTTATTTTTAATCTAGGGTATAAGCAATTCTGGTACCAAATTTTATTTAAAATCGTCCAGCCGTTTGAGTGTGAAAGAGTAACAAACACACTTACACACACAAACTTTTATTATAATATTAATAGGATAGGATAGGATAAATACATCTTTAATGATTACTACTACACGAAGATTATTGTAAATTATCCATGTGGCTGTTAATGAAAAACAACGACCTTTTCTAACAGCTTCCATCTCTTATGAGGTCGGTAGAAAGAGCAATCGATTTAGTATCCCGACTAAGAAATGCGTTCAGAAACCCACCCGAGAGGCACTTTAACGTCAGCATGGAAGTTTTATTAGCAACTAGCGTATGCGTATGGCTTCGGGTGGTTCTGCTATTCATCACTTTCCCATAGGACCTAACCAGGTGAACTAAATTGGTAACTTGGGAAGGTCATGGGTAACTTTATTTGTTACTTTTGCACGTTTACGGATCCGTCTTGAGTTTTGAAAGTACTTAGTTAGTTTTTTGTTAAAGAACCGAGTTATAAGAAGCTAGTTTGTTCCTACGTACTGAAAGAAGAATTAGGATAAATGTGCGAGGTATACGTGCGTGAGGAAAATATTATCCAATAGTATCACTTCATTTTAGAAGCCTCGAACGCTTTATGATTGGTGCTTTATCGCTGCTCATCTTTAGCAATCGCACGATGCATTGAAAAAGTAGGTATTTTAACTTTTTGTTAAATGTCAACGGGTTATTAAGATCAATACCTGGGCTTTTACTCTGCAAAACGAAAAACTAAGTTTCGTGACAATTTTCGGGTTCTAATTATGTTGGTGAACTATTACGAATTCAGTATCCACCAACATAAGCTGACCCCGAAAATTGTCACGAAACTTCAATTTTCGTTTTGCAGAGTAAGGGCCCTTGTTTAAATATTTAATTGACGAATGACCTTTCAGTAGTCCTAAAATTAAATAGCAACGTTGTATAAAAGAGAAAAAAATATGACACTTTTTGACAGATTACAATGTTAATAAGGCTATAATAAATAAAATTAAATGATCTACTGTCATTCGTAAGTTAAATATTGTAACCGAAGATTAACATTTTAGCTTACTACCGGCAGTTTTTTCATTACAAAAATGTAATTATAAATAAATGTTTTATCAAGAAAGTTTCCCAGATGGGCGCATTTGTAAATGTAAAGCAATTCATCAATCAGATCAGATGGACGCGTTGATTAATGTCCTAATGCTGCAACTTGACTAACAACTAGAGTTGAACAAAAGTCGGTTTATCCGGCTATTCAGTCCTCAGAGACGCAAGCAATTCAGTGATTCTAGACGGAGCGAGTTAAAAGTAAACTTTAGGTATTACCTATTGTACAAGGTGGCATATTAAACTTTATAACTTAGGGAATTAAAGAAATTGAAGTTCTCTGTTCTTGGCAAGGGTAAGCGTTTCTTCGAAATAATGTAGAGCTCTTTTTTTGTGAATTTCGATTTGAATACTTATAATGGTAATATTGCTTCGTCTCACATCTTGTATTTAACTCTTCTACTTACAGTAGGATAGAAATATTATCAATTGTAAAAACCTAGCGTTGTCAAAACACTGCTATCTCTCTCACTCTCTCTCTTATGCCGTAAACCGTGTATTTATCATCATAATCGGCTTTGAAGAAGCAACTAAAAAACGTAAAAAATATAACAAAAAAGCCGGAAAACCGGTAGATAATTAAAGTTATTTCGGTGACTCTATTCAGATCTTTTGCGGCGAGCTCATAAATTATGACTTAGGCAGCCGTTCACAAAAATACGCTTTATTACGCGGGATCAGGTTATTATGATTTTCGATAAATTAAGGTAAAGGTATTTTTATACTCCGACAAATTTACAGGTTTGACCTTTGACCCTTGTACTATAGAGCCTAGTGTAATAATGACAAATGTAAAGTCTTAAGATTGTTGATTTTTGCATTAACCCTTTTCTTTTCTCTTGAAATCGGAATTCTTTATTTTTTTACCGTATTTTGTTATTTTTATCCTGTTTGTTTAAAATTATCAGTGTTTTTGTTTCCAAAAACAAACAAATCAGATTGTCGAGAGAAAATAACATTAAACCTTTATATTCTGTTTTAGTAAATTTTTGTGTGTTTTGTTTCAGCTAAACTTTAATTCTATTCTAAGTATTCAAATCTATAACATTTTACGAGCGTAATAAAGAGGTAACAAAAACAATTAGTGGTCATGAAATAAAACAGCTTCACGACCACTAAAAATGTTCTAGCTATTAAATTCTAGGTACATAGGTAACATCTTTATCCGGTAAGAATTTTGCAGACTTCTTTTAAAAACACTGTACCTAATAGGGATGTTCCATTTGAATTGTTTTCTTGGACTAAGTATTCAAAAAACAATTGAATGTAGATTAACTTAAGGTACTAGGTGAGTTATAATACTTATTTTTGTTTATATTGTAAGTGAAGAAAACATTTTACGATAAATAAGAACAGACTTGTTTTGTCACTTTCATAAACAAACTGCTAACTTTGTTTAGAACAGAAATCTAAATATATTATAATTTATTTATAAAATAAGAAAAACTGATGTATAAGCACAGACTTTTTTATGTACATTTGCTAAGAATACCTCTAAACTTTGAACAAACAAATTTCTAACTTTGTTCACAACATAAATCTCAATTTATACAAAGTATGGCCTGTGTTTACGGAAAACAGGAAATATTTTGGTTATAACTTAAATTAGCACGTGTTACCGCTCGTTCAATCAACGGTCTGTCATATTTTGCTGGAACCATTTAGGCGCGTAAACAACGAGAAATGCCGTTTAGAAAAGAAATGTTATACCACAAGATTGTTATAAATGTTATAACAATCTTTATCTCGAGATTCAGCTTTTATAATAATCCGTGTTGGTCAAGTGGATTAGTACCTCGACTTTCGATCCGAAGGTCGTGGGTTCAAATCCGGCCGTGAACTTTTCGCATCAAAAAAATTATATGCGCTTTAACACGAGCTTATAACGGTGAAGGAAAACATCGTGAGGAAACCAGTTAGCTCTCTAATAGCGTCGATGGGCTTGCAACCTGTCACGTATGGAAAGTCTACTGCAAAAAGTGGGCATGTACCAAATATGTATGTATTTGGACATACCTCTGACTACCCCCTTAGACATCTTTAAAAAGATCTAAAAATTGCCTAATGATCTGAAAGAAATGTCTACCGCTCCCGGGATACAGTCGTGATCATATTTTTTTTTTTTCATTTTATATAATTTTTATAACAATAAACAAAAAAGAAACGTCTATCTTATATATACAAGATTCTTATTATATATTATGTATCTTGTATTTGCAAGAATCACTCGTTTAAAGGTATTATATTAGATTGGATACTGTTGTAACATTGATGTTACAAGGTGCGCACTCTAATACTCAGATCTTTTCCCTCGATGGTGTAATGATCTGTTAGATACGTTATATTACAGGCGAAAGCTCCAGGTGAGGGATCACTTTTAAATGTAGATGGTAATTTTATGTACTTTATACCAAATGTGCCAAGTAGATAGAGTAGATTATTCGGAGTATGCAAGAGTACTTACTGAGTGGTAAAGTTTTTACTGGAACTTACCTGAAAAACGAAATATTAAATTGTTATTCATTATTAATTCATAATTATTTACTTATTACCATTGCTGTTAGCGAACGCCATAGTGTTTAAACAAACCTAGTAAAGGCTTTATAACACTATTAGATTTAAATGTTTATAAAACTCTGAAGTCAATAAATATCTTATTAACCTACGCAAAGTCATCGAACTTACCCACAAGATGCAATATACAAAATAAAACATAAGATTCGCCTAATGGCTCTATTTTGTTGTATTTTCGTGAAGTTTTGTAAATTCCTTTTGAGATAATAAATTAATTCAAACCTACACCGAAAAAAAAAACAACGTAGATACGAAGAGGTTTTGTTTTGTTTTGTTTCGGCTAGAAATGGAAGTAAATTGGGATGAGCCAATTAATGGCTAGCACCAGTTGCTCCGTTTTTAGGTCTCCCCAAAAAACCATTATGATTTAACGACTTTAAAGACAAAATCGACGATATAACACGAAACACGAAAGCTCGGTTGTAAATGTGACGTTAGTACGCCAATCTATTTTATGACTGAGTGTTTCGTTTTAAATTCGACTATCTGTCCAGAATTACTAAACCAGCTACATCAGCATGAACGCTTTATAATTTTCTGCGTAATCCAGGGCAATTTTTTTAGTGGGAGAGTTAACAAAAATATTACCTATTGGTAAATAAATAAATCCCTTTTTCCCTTGGTTATATCCTGTATTAAAAAATAGGCATATATACTTTTAATCCCGATATGCCCACGGGAACGGGAACTATTCACCGCGGGTAACACCGCGGGACGCAGCTAGTAAGTAATATAATTTCAGACTGTTTCTACACAAAGTTATTTTTCTTTCTTTTAGTTAGGTATATTTTTACTTCTCTCTTTTTGGTCCTTTGTGGGTCATTCAGATTAGGTTATATAGATAATGGAACATATATGATTGTAACTTCTATCCTCCATCGTCCCGCTCAAAGGCAAAGGCAACCTAGCTCCTTTCAACTTATACGATCTAAAACAAGAAATACATTTAGCTAGATTTTGATCTATTCTATTCTATTTTATCCACAACTACACATCCCATTACACCTTACACAAACAAGCATCTAAGGAAAAGCATTATCATAATTAACCAAGAAAATATTCATCGTCCTATAAAAATGTAAACGCAGCAAAAGACCAACTTTGACGCAAGTATCTGAAACGGTAGAGTTGCTATGAATACGGATTTTCGCAAGTTTATTATTAACAGTCCGAAGGCGTATTTATAGCACGGACTTTATGTTCATGAATTAACTTACTTATGTAGTTATTCATAAACGGAAATAAGTATTCTGGGTGTGACAGTTTCATAAAGGCTGCTCGTAAAGATCCTAAAAAAAATTTACGATTTCCATTGAATGTATAATCCATTTCCGGCCCAGCTCCCACGGTCGTCTCCGAAGAAGAGAATCGTGGCTGACCGGTCGACTCTATTCCACGTGCGTCATGGGTAGTGAACGCATTAAACCTACGAATTATCGATTTGAATCACATGATGACACTTTAAGAATTTCCACTAAGTAGGTATTCATTTTAAAATTTCTAAAATGTATTAGGTACGATTTTATTATGATTCAGCTCAATCTACTTAAAATAATTCCGTCGCAGCTTACTTTAGCGGTTAAGTAATAATATTTCTCGCTTTTTCAAGCGTTCAGTAACCAAATAAGATCAAAGTAAATTAAAAC
This sequence comes from Xanthorhoe designata, assembly GCA_963582015.1. Lineage (NCBI taxonomy): Eukaryota > Metazoa > Arthropoda > Insecta > Lepidoptera > Geometridae > Xanthorhoe > Xanthorhoe designata. The sequence goes on from OY757038.1 coordinate 2,711,323, forward strand.
GAATACAGACAACGCAGAGACGCAAACTGTAAACACCTCTAGTTGTAAGCTGTTGGTATAGTACGAAAGCAGTGGTCCAATTGCCCACATGTTTGTTTACGCTCACGCCTTACTACTTTACTTTTAACTAGTTGTAAAATGTATTTAATCCAAACTACTCCGACAGCGGTCTGGACACTAGCACACCTGTTTGTGTTTGAACATGTCACTCAAAGGTGTTCCAAACATGAATAAACATGAAGTATGTGTCGCATTTGTCTTTGTAATGGGTTCATACGTAGTATCTCTACTTAATCTGTGGTTTATAGATACACATGCTCGTTACTGTGAACTACTTCAGTTGTAGGAAAGTCTGTTTAAATATAAATGTTGACAGTGGTTTTACCCGCATGGATTCCATTACGATGTTCCGGGCAAATTCGCTTACAGTTAATCCGTCGAATTAACTGTAAGCGAATATACCCAGCGAACAATTTCATATATTTGATAAGATGAAAGGAAATTCCAGGTATAACATTGTCATTAATTTTAAATTAAAGTGCAGTGTCCCTTTCAAAGAAAATGAGACTTAATTCCGTGTCCTAAAAATAAATATAAATTATAATTCCGCAGTTGTTTTACATATTTGAGTTTTTATTTTAGAGCCCAAATACCTTTACAATGTCCTCGACTCGCATTGAACATAATTATTTCCCTATCTGCACCTAATAAAAAAATGTGGTCGTTGGTAAAAGCATAATTAGAAGAGCATGAGCGCGATGCTCTACTAACACATAAACTAACTTTATATATTAACTTAACTATAGAGACAGTGGTATTTGTTTTTTCTAGCAAAACATCATTAAAACGAATATACATCGGATTTTCGTAGAACAGCCGTACCGAAAAATATTTTCATAAAAATCTGTCAACGCCGAGACGCCTACGCTCCGTTAAATTTTAGTGACGTTGACAGAATCTGAAGAACTAGTAATTTAATATTTTTTGGATTTTACTAATACTAGTTTTCTGTGCATAGTTGTACGAAAGTGTACCTTGTTTATGTTCTTTACGTCGGTAGGTATCGGTAGTTCGAGGAATTCGCTCGAGAACCTTTTCCTGCAACCACGATTTCAGTCAAAGAAAAAGGAGCCCTATAATTATTTTTCACAAGAACTTAAAAACAGTTTATATTAATAGAAGCCTCAGATTCTCCATTACACACATTATTATACGAGCAATATGAGCACTTCCGATGAAAATGTCGTTAATGTGATATCTCCCTTCGAATCAATGACTCCTGTAATTCGATTTACCCGAGCGAATATTTTATTGACGTTCCACTGGCTTTACGCGGTTGAATCATTGATGGGAATACTCTACAGGGCACATGTTACATTTACTAAAAACAAAGACTGACAAAGAGACGTGGGCAAGGGGAAGCAAGAGAGAGTGCAGTTGGCTTATGATTTATACTTAACTAAAAACAGTCATATAATAACTGGGCCGTTTTGGATACGTGCAATAGTCAATAATAAAATTGTACAGTTTTTAAACTGTTTTGAGTTTAGTTTTTGTAATGTAGGTACGTAGCACTTTCTTTGTGTAATCACTACAGCAATATTTTTTACGTAAATAATATGACAACCTCTCCGATGGTGAGACGATACCTTGAATTATTTAAAATAATTAGGTACCTACGTCGAAATGGCAATGGCCTTTGATTAATAACTTTCCAAAATAAAAATCTTCAAAAAAGAAACTTTTAAAATACGGAGTCTCAAACTGCATTTAATTGGCTTAGACATCACAGACAGCATTTAATATAAAATAAGTAGGTAAGTACAAAATAATTGACGTCTCAAGTCTGTGTCTTAACTTTAAGTAAAATAAGTTCTAGAACAGAATGAAGTGAAAGTAGTAGTAAGTGTATGAAATAAGATGTCAGCTTTTCTACGTTGAACGGAAAAATCTGAGCTTTAATTTTAAATTGTATTTACTGGAGAGCTCTAATCCAGTTCAATAAGACTTTTATTTAATCTATTGACATATACCATTTGATTTATTTTACATTCTCTCTTCATAGAGCTTGACTTTCGTTTTGAAATTTATAAGGATGAATCTAATTATTATAAGTTTTGTAAATACATGCTGTATACATTTTGGAAATTTTACATGCGACTTAAACATCGTGAAAAAAAATTGTATGCTTATAAACAGCGACGAATAGGATGATAATTATGATGCTGGTCAAGCAAAAGTCATCTGAATAATGTCCCAGGCTCTAAAGAGTTTCATTGCGTGTAATCGTAAATAGCCTCCAGAGGCCCTAGCCATGTTACATTTCGACAATCGCTTTCGATTAGAAACTAAAAAAAAATTATAGGAATTGACATTCGATGACGAAAACTTGAGCGATCAGAAATGTCAAATCAAAGGTGTAGCGATGATAGAAATCGAATCGCTTCATAGCGAATGCCGGTTGGCTAGGCCCTCTGATGCTTTTATAATCGTCAGGTAATGATGCTAAGGCCAATGTTAGATGGACATCCGTTCCTCAAACTAAGGTAAGTTGGACTCGTTGGAATAAAACTCCAATACTTTTCTTATTTCTTGTTTGTTTCAATATTTGGCGCAGGTTAAGATTACCTGCTCCCATGAGAGCTCTAAGACAGAATATTCGGGAAGATGGATCATTTCATACATTTTGATGCATGACCGGAGTGGTCCCTAGAGCAATTGGTTACTAGTAAGTACACTCTTCTACAGAGGCTAATTTATTAATTAATAACTTTGGTCATAACTTTCAATATTATTATTACCCAGTAAAAGTCTACTGCTGGACCTAATCTAGCCCAATAAACTTCTAGAATGAACAATACAGGTTTTTTACACACGAAGAGATTGCTGGTCAAAATTGTATTAACTGCTAAGATATAAATTATCTGATAAGAATGAATGTAGATTTATGAGTTCCCTTAACACTTAGTTGAGTTACGTAGATACAAAGTCCTACGCAATTATCGTGTCGTGTATGCAATGCAGACGCAATTGCGACGACCAGTGACGACATTCAACGTAACAAGCTCATGATTGACGCAGGATAATCTAATAATGGACTTCGTCTTGTGTAGCAATTAGTTCGATCTGATGCAATTTGACGCCTGTTTCCACAGCTCCTGAATTCTAAAGACTGGAATCTAATATCTACCTACGGCTTCGCTCGCGTGGTAAAATAAATAAATACCTTAGGACATTCCATAGGCAAACATCCATCCAAACCTTCGCATTTATAATGTTAGTAGGTATAGATTATGAAACATGATTCTGGTCTTTGTGTGTTGGTAATTCTTCTCCTCATAAGCGGCTTGAAAGATTTTGATGTTCTATTCTTATTTTTCTTATTTGTCTTATTTGTGTGAATAATTGATTAGGTTCTAGGAACAAATTGTAATCACCCTGAAAGTGGTTGTGTCGTAAAAAAATCATGCTACAATTTCGCTATAATCTGAGATGAAATGTGTGTGTCAGGATAACGTCTGCTTGTTTTGTCTGTGGTGAAGAAGCTCTTACGATACATGAAAGTACTAATTTAAAGCATGACTTTGAATCCGGAATATCCAATAACCTTACAAAACATAAGAAATCTTTATTATGAGGTAACTGTAGTAGGTATACATTACATATAATTATATCTATATATTATACTATATAAACTTATACATATATAGATAGAAATTAAACTAAGATGAATTAACTTACAAACTGCTTCAGGAAACGTCGATCTATTTCTAAGACAAGTTTATAAAGTTGTTTATAAACTTTGAAGTTGCTTTCAAACGCCGAAGTTACGAAGTTTTGCGTGTGAAGGCACACATAATACGAAGTGGCCACTTAGTGGAAACTTAGAGTAGTTTGAGATTAAGTAATTATTCGGATGGGTGACAATTGTTAAACATGTATAAATACCGGGAACACGAGCTTTTCATCCTTTTAGATATTTACTATAGTTACTGTAGTTACCCTCGCGGTGTTACCTACCTAGTAATAGTACATTAGGTACTATGATGGTGTAAGTAACCTATAACCTTCCTCCATTGTTAAGCTATCAAATGCATAAATATTTTTTGATATCATACTGATAGTTTCTGAACTAAGCTATCTTGTTTCCAAGAAACAAAAAAAACTTATCCGCTTTTATTCGTTCGTTCGTTCGTATGAACAAGTGGCCAACTCTGGTGACGGAGTTTTTAGGCCGCCTGAAGGCCTCCGTCATGGCTTAACTACTTTAAAAGTCGGGACCGACAATTTAACGTGCCCTCCGAAGCACGGAAGCGCTCAGATGAAAATGCCACTTGCGCTCACCCATCCAAGTAGTGACCGCTCAGAACGTAGCTTAACTTCGACGATCTATCAAGAACGCTTTTATTAAAGACACATGAAAATCAGGAAAGTCCAGATAGTGAGTTTGAAGTTCAAACTCACTATCTGGACGTTCCATGATTAAACATGATCAAAATGGACCCATAACCTAAGAACTAATCTGATAAACTATACCAGAGACGATGACTAACGATGTTCTAAAGCTGATTTGGCGACTGAAGCGTAGCTCAAATGAGCTGTGGCATCGTGATGGATGGCATCTATCGCCTGTCCATCCCATACAAGATGCTCTTAGTTATCGATATTGAGAATATGATAACAGCTATTGGAACATTCGATCAGAATAAAACTCTACTTTCACTAAAATCTGCCTGCACAAAGTAGGGGCGACAATAATTTGTAAATTGACAGTTTAATTTGCAAACTACAGTTGTATTATGTAATATTCTATTATAACATAATATCAATAGGAATATACATTTAAATTCATATCACGAAACGTAATAATCATTATGACACCCAAACTGTAAATTTGGTTTCATACCTTATCGTAATTAATTGTAAAATTTAGTGACCATTTAAGCGAAATGAAGAGCTCAAATATAATGAAAAGCATCCGTAATAAACAATATGGCATTGTTTTTGACTATGTAACCGTCAACAAAATTAGTATTATCTCTTTCTCTTACATAAATAGCAAATCTACTATCTCTTTCTAACGTCAGCGGTCGCTCCTAGTTGGTGAAGATAATATTTTCTTGTATTAGCTTTTAAGCTACGGGCACAATTTATCAACGCTTTAAGTTACCTGATTATACTTAAGCTCCTCTTAGATTGACCCCACCTCATCTATACCATACCTGTACCCATAATTCGATTAGAGACTTGATAGCTAATGGTAAAGTCCAAAATAGTATAGCCAGACCCAAACCAATAATTCAATAAATCATGTGAGTGAACATAGTCAATGTACTTAGGTACATCAATATGAAATATATTATTGCCCCTGTTGCCCCTATTTTATAGATATGGCATAACTATGAGATTTATTTTTCACAAGAAGATAATTTTATACTAGTCTACACTATAATAAGTTTGACCTTACTGTGTCTTATACCAAAGACGATTAATATCTAGAAGACAGACAAAGGCCATACACAAAATCGTAACCCGTACCAGATAGCCTGGAAACTTTAAAACATCCATTTTATTCAAGAAATTTCAATTACTTTCTAGTTAAAATTACCAGTTCGGACGGTCGTGGGTTCGAATAGTTCGAATCCCGGCAGTGCACCAATGGACTTTTCGTTTCGAAAAAAATCAATGCACTCTAATACTCGTATGTGTGGATATGGCAGGCTAAGCTTAGAAGGGTTTAGGTGCTGGGCAAGCTTATCAATCTCAACAACATCCCAGGCAATACAGTGCCTTGCCTTGGACACTTTATACCTAAATCTTCTAGTTAAGATGTAAAGGCCTAAGTTAGAGTTCGCATTTTGCAAGTAAAAACCTCGGTCTGAATAAGCAGACACTTGCAATGATTAATGATCACACGATCAATCTTTTATAAGTCAGCTATCGAATATCACGGCTGATATTACGGTAGGTGGTTAAAAAGCGGAGGGAAGTCGATAGTGTATTTTAAGGTCATCAAAAAAATAATGAAATATGATCAAAACTGTATTTCTAAGATGCGGTAGACATATTCTTTCAGATTTGGGCATTTTTAGGTCCTATGAAAAAGTCTAAAGGGGTCTAAAGAGGTATGTCCAAAATTCCAAATACATATTTTGTGTAAGTATCTGATAAATAAAAGATTTGACGAATTGCGAAATTGACAAATTAAGCTGATGACTTGTTAAGGATATGGACAAACAAGTATTTGACGACTGTCTGCGTAATCGCAGAACCATATCCAAATATTTCATATTTAATCCATATTTTGTATATTTTGCACAAGTTATCATTAGATGCGTGACAGGCTGCAAGCCCATCGACGCTACTAGAAAGCTTACTGGTTTCTTCACGATGTTTTCCTTTACCGTTTAGAGCTCGTGATAATGAGCATAATATAAATTTTTCGAAATGAAAATTTAATTGATGCACGGCCGGATTCCAACCCACGACCTTCGGATCAAGGTGTCGAGGGACTAACCCACTCGGCCACCACTCTATTGTGATATCTCTATCAGCTTAATGCGAGAAAAGCTGAAAAGTTACAAAATCCATTTTCCCTTAAAGTTCGCTGAGCCGAATTTAGGATGAGAGAAATCTTGGCGGCGAACTCTGAACAAACAAAGTATTAACATAACCAAAACAACTGTTTAAATATTATTTTTCCTTCGCGAACGGAATTTTAATGCTTCCAATTTGTTTGACTAGCTAGAGGATAGGTAAATAATCGAATGTTGTTTACTCTGAGATTCGGTTCTATATTTATATTTAAAGGATTCATGTTTTCAAGGTTCGTTAAAAGGTGAAAAATATTAACATGGAACCAATTTTTTTTTGTATGTTTAATAAACTTTACGGAAACAGGATCTCGACTGTAAATTCTTATTCAAGGCGTGGACTTACAATTTCTAAGATTGTTTTTAGAAAATTCAGGAACATTTGTGGTTGGGACAGTCAAGGATCCGGGTCTGGATGTTTGTCTATTTTTTTTTAATTAGCCTATATCATCCCACTTCTGGGCAAAGGCCTCCCCTAAGTTTTTCTATATAGATAGAAAAACGTTCGTAAAACGTTCGTTCAGCACTAAATGCCTAATATTAAATTATATACACAGGTGTGTGGTCTTTCTTTTAACTGAGGTAAATAAAGTTTACTTATGACTTGAAAAAAATGTCTTTTGTTTTATAAACAACTGTGCAGGTGTTTAAAGTTATCTAAAATGATGAATTAACTCAGGTGAATAACGTAAACCAAGCCTATTTCTGTAATTGTCATAATAAAGTTTATTTTTAGTTAACAAATTAAGTAGCATTTAGTATGTATAACCACACCTGCTGCTGTCTGCTTTAGCAAATATTATGGTCGTAATATTTGTAGTACAAAATTGCAGGCAAACCTCACCGCTTCAAGGGTGGTAACAACAAGTTATTACAACAATTTGCAATGTTTGTTTTAATTCATACGTTGAAGAGAATGCAGCTGACATTCCAACTGTTCCATTTCTGTTTTCTGAGACGCTGAAACCGCTTTGTCTTCATTGAATCTCTGAATCTCAAGAGTAGAATAGTTATGTTTTATTGCCAGTTTTAATTTTATATTTGTGGTTTTGCTTACTGTTGTACTTGATACGCATGACAGCTGCTATCGAAAAAATATTCTTAATTTACCGCACTTTTAACAGCGCAAATGTATGCATGCATGCATCTTCAAGGGCGTGGTCGAAAAAAAAGAAATGCTGATTATTATAATTATATAATCAAAACCTTTAATAATTAAATAATTAAAGGTTTTGATATAGAATAGTATCTATTGATTATGATTTTTGACTTTTACTTAGTATACAATTTATATACCTATATAATTATATTTAATATATACTCATTTTATTTTGAAATAGAAAATAACTCAAATATATATCAGATATTAAACCACCGATAGGATATTGAAACTGGCTGTTAAATAGAGTATAGTGATGTAAGCATAGATTTGAATAGAAAGAGCTGTCGCTGCCACGATCTACACCTACAGCAATTATACCTACCAAGTGAGTTCTACTCAAAGTGAAAGCTATATACAGTGCTCATCCGTTGGAGCGCTGAGGTCGGTATCAATCAAAATGAATACCTAGACGACTATTAGTGCAGCGCTTATGAATTGCGCTATGAAAGCGATACACCCTGAAACTGATCATTAGCCATGAGGCTAATGGCATGGTTTCTTATATGTACTTCGTCATGGCGTTTGACACTACTACTCGTATACTCGTATCAAACAAAAGAACCAAACTATGTTCGTGAGGTCATCCTCACGAACATAGTTTGGTTTTTTAATGCTTCCGTAGATACGTTTACAATACAATGATTTTTCTAATTTCTGCCTGTAAAATAGGGTGACGTTAAAACCAGTGACACGAAGCGAGATGCCATTTCACTGAGAAGTGTGCGCTGACCATAAACTCGGAAATTAATTTCCAGTGGAATTTTGACGGAAGCTTTGGAATCTGGGCTGTTCGGTTTGATTTGTAGCGCTCCCTAACATTGGGCTCATATTCCAAGAAACATTGACGTTGTGATGTACTCTTGATAATTGAAAATACGGGTTCCAATGTATGTACCTACTAGTATGTATAGTCGTAATGGCTGATGCCTCTAACGAATGAATTTTTAGGCCGCCTGAAAGCCTCCATCATGGTTAATCGACTTAAAAGCCGGGAGAATATAAATACATCAAATTCCTTAAATAAATTTGATGTGCCTCTGGCTACGCCGAAACATTTAATTTGATTTAAATTTAAAATAATTGGGGACATAGGGAACGTTGTGGAATGAACTTGGATGGGTCTTGCAGAGGACCGTGAAAAGTAACATGGAAAAGAAGAGGCCTATACCCAGCAGTTGGTGAAGTCAGGCTACGGATGATGATGATGATATACTTAACTTCCTACTTAATATTAAAAAAAACCATGTAATGTTAATACCATTAAATAAAAAAGTATATAGGGATAATCGTTAACCAACATGATTAAATAGTTCCCGATTACTTTGAAAGAAAGAAAGAAAGAAAGAAAAATCATTTATTCTTGTAGGACCTCAAGGATCACTTAAGTTTCGTTTTACATGCTAGGTGATTCTAATGCCTGTTCCAACGCGACTCCCTACACCGTTTACTGTTTCAACATCAATAGTAAATACATGGACACGGGGTTTCATCGCGTTATTTACCTTATTAAAAACTATCAACAGTAAAATCAAATTTGAAAAACCAAATATTCACATAAAAATGATTTCATATTCTAGGTAACCTCTAGAATATAGAAATTCAGTTTGGCATTTTGCCTATAGGTTTAAGTTTTATTACAAAGAAAATTGGATTTTCGAGGTATCGCGATACCGCAAACTGCATAGACTTCCACTGTCATCAGATAGAAGAGATTTATACTTGTAGAACGTGATTCAATTTCGCAATGAAGTTTAAACGAATTTTACGTTATTTTTTAAACCCCGACGAAAATAATGAGTTTGTATTGTATTTTTGTGAATAAGTATATATAATAGTTTGAATCATCTAAGGTTTGCAGATGATATTATTGTTATTGTTATAACTGAGTCGTCCAAACAACTTGAAAAAATGTTAAACGACCTTCACGAAATAAGTAGTAATGTCGGCTTGGAAATGAACACCTCTAAGACAAAAATACTTACTCACAAACAGAACCAAAAAAAAAATAACAATAAATAATAAAGAAGTAGAATAATATGTAAATTCATATATACATATAACTAGAAAAACAACTATCGTTCAAACCCAATAGAAACAAAGAAGAATCAATATAACGTGGAGTAAGTTCTGGAATTACAAAGAGATAATGAAATCCAAATTACCTATAGAATTAAAAACCCGACCGGACCAGTGAAACAACCCTATGGAAAGGTCCAACTGGATAAAGAAAGAAAGGGAGACCACAAGAAAGGTGGCAAGATGAGATAGTTGCTGTAGCGGGCAAGTCCTGGACTGAAAAAGCACAAGAAAGAGGAAATTGGAAAACTTTGGAGGAGGCCTATACCTTAATTAAAACAATTTTTTTTAGAATTTAAGTTAAATTTGTTATTTTATTTTATATTTTTTAATTAAGGGATAAATAAAGGCTTTTTATTTTTTATTTATATATATTTATTATTGTATTTTTGTGACATCAAAGATCCTGAACGGATGAACCGCTTTCGATGAAGGTTTTTTTTGTTTTTATGTCATGCATGTCTTTTTTGAGAATATAGGTACTTATTTGTGTTTCTTTTTTTAATTTATTATCCCTCTTAATTATTGATCCTTTAAATAAAAAAGGGAAAGCAGTACACAATTAGGTGTACTGCTTTCCCTTTTTTATTTAAAGGATCACTTTATTGTATCACAATCATTTGTGTTCGTGCAAATAAATCTCATTTATCAATCATTTTTTAGGTATTCTGCTCTGATAATAGAAAGAAAAGAAGAAAAAAAAACATTTCATTTCCTCAAGGATTACTTCGAATGGTCTTGCATGCTAGGTGATTCTAATACCTGTTCCAATGCGATATACTGACGGATAAGCAAACCAATTTACTTGTGCAAGAAGCTGATTAGTTGACAATTCTAAAACCAGGAAAGAGACATAAAGTTGACTGTATACTTCACACAATGTTTATCTAAGTTCCGCTCAAAACTACCTATAACTAAATATCTAAAATGTTCTTCTATCACTAGTTCTATCTCAGTACTTACTCCTTTAACACACCGCATCGCAATCCCTCTTTTTATGTCTATTTGTAGCACAAAAATATTCTAATTACCTAAATAAAATAAAACACACACTCAGCACAGGTCCATTAAACTGCTCAACTACCGTGAAAAGCACATTTCAAACTAAGTAATGAAAACAAATGTGAATTTTGACAGCTAATACCAAAACTACCAATTTTGAACTCGATTTAGCACGAGCTGGCACCTAATTAAAACTTTCGCTTTGAAAATATTTATTTTGCCCACGGGTATTATCGCAATTAGGCACTTTGACGCTAATCCCCTGGATAACCTATAAATAGCCGGAGAGGAAGATTAATTATTGGAAATGAAAAGTATTTATGAAAGCTTTAAATATGGGGCTAAAATGTTTGAGTTACTTATATCTATCTAATCGCTCATAATATTATAACTGTTGAATGTATGCCTCCTTATCTTCACTCCATTTTTCCCGATTCAGGCCCTCCGGTGACCTCTCAGAACGTTGCGTAACTTCAACGATCTTAGCTACGTCATGAGCAGTAACTATAAATCAGTTTTAAAAGTGTTTCCCAAACAAGTGTAATCGAGGACAGAAGCGTCATAATCATTAAATAAGTTTGCTTGTCAGACACAAAAACCACGTGTTATCCGCCCACTTGAACACACTTCGTTTGTTTTACTTATGTTAACAGATTTATGAACATCAAGACTAATTTGTTTGAAAGCAATTGTTTGAAATTCTGATTTTTGCTACATAATGCCCGAAGCAGATTAATAATGTGAGCTTTATCTTTCAGCAGTTTCTATTTAGTCTCAGAAACATAGTTCAATTATGATAAGGTACTTAAATGTTTAATACGTCACAATGGGCAAAATTAAAAAAAATAGTAAACCGACTTCCATTTCGTAAGGAGATTGCAACTTCCTGCATTCTCGAGGTGCATTTCTTCTTACTAACGAATTAGATCCAATGTACTTTAAAATATAAACACGTGCTTAATACAGAAAATGTGTATCCGAATACTTTATCTTTAAAAATTAAAAGTTCGAAAAAGGAGTTCCTATTTCATAAGCCTACGTCATTCAACTTTCCACGTCAACTCATATTTTTCTAATAACTTTCTCATCATTCTTATGAAACACGTCCAAAGTTATTGGACATTCTATATAACAATGGATGAACGAAGTTGCCAAGTTATTGCAGCCACTTAGCCGTAGAAAGCGAACAATCTGGATGGACGGAATTCCTTAGGAATATTTCCGCTGCGAAGGGGCTGATTCTTCTGCTTGAATGCGCCTAAGATGAACAATTTGGTTTGAATATGCACTTTATTGATGCGATTAATCTTTCGTAACATTGGTTTGATGTTCACTCAAAGGCAAACAAAGGCAAATACCTACGTAATAAAACGATGAAACTGTTAAAGTTGTAAAACTACAATAGTTGTGATATTGTCGTTGCAGCTGAATGTAACTTCAGACACAGATAATATAATACTATACTAGCTTCAGACAATGAGCAGGATATCTTTTGGAGTTGGCGCTTAACCGCGGCGCTTAACCGAATATCATAGTGTAAAAAATTTCGAGCTAAGCACTCCGGCTAGAGAAAGATCGTTTTCATTATAAAAATGATAAGGTTTTCATTGTACCACTGCAAACTAGGTAGGTACTACATTTTTAATGTTTGCGTTCTGTTAGACAGAAACATTGAACATAATTAAATAATGTAATTACGTTATAACATATACTTTAATTTAAATGATTTCACCAGTCATATTTATAAAATAAGCGAGGAAAAATTCAAACATAGGTAATCGTTTACAAGATATGAATCAACTAACTTCACAAGCGTCAACACGAAGAAAACAATGCACTTTTGAAAGTCCGTTATTTGAAGACAAACAAAGTATCCTTGTTTGTTCTACGTACTTCCGTCTCGACGACAAATACACATTGTCTGGTTTTATTTGATCTCGATATCGTTACTTACATTGTATTTGACCTAGGTGCAGTAAAGGAATAAAGCCCTTGATTATATAAAAAAAAACCTTCACCAAGAATGTAGGACTTTGCTATTTTTAGATTATTGTTTGATGACAAAGGAGTGCTAATAATGGTCATTTATCTCAATATTTAAAAAAAAACAGCATTTCATACCTAAAAAACTTTTTTAAATTGTAATTTTCATCAAAGCAAAACTTTTTCTTAAATAAAGCCACATACTACTACCATCACAATAATACACAAAACCAATAGTAGGCTTTGTGCATTATTGTTAAATATCCGTTTACAGCCATTACGAGTACCAATATTTATCTTTTATTCTTTTTGAGTGGACTGCCCCAACTGATAATAGTCCTTAGTATAATTGGTATCGGGGCTTCAAAACACAGCCTTGGCTCGTTAAATTCTCGTAACAAGATTTTACGTCAAGATTGTCTGCTACAAGTTTTTGAAAACTTACAAACACTGCTACAAACCTGATATCGACAACCAAATAATATCCAACTAACTATCCAGGTACTTTTTTAATTAAAAAGTCATCAAAATCAATCGTTTAGGAAGAAAAAAGATACACGGAACGAACACCGGAATTGTATGCAAGTGATTATGATCAAAATTATTTTGAAACTATTATTTTTATGACACTAATTAGTTAGTAACTAGCTTCTGCCCGCGGCTTAGCTCACGTCCATTATAAAACAGAGTATGAAGTGAAACTTTAATAAGAAGTTCCACTAAAGAGCTTCTTTGGTGTAGTGTAGAGGAATGGTCCAGCGAGTTGTCGCTACCCGGTGACGACACTACGGATGGTTCAAGTAAAAAACGGACATTGGTCATCGCTGAAAACGCTTTTATCTGGCTTACGCTTTTTAAATTGGATAGAAAATAGGGTTATGCGATTGATAAAGATATGAAGAGTTCTAGAATCGTTTAACAATAGCATATAACAATAGCATAACAATAGTAGATAGATATATATCATTTATAGATAGATAAAGACTTTATTGACACGCACATATTACAGCACATATTTAAATTTAATATTGCACTTAACTTTATAAAACGTGATTGTGTCAATAAAATAACAGTAAAAATAAAAAACAAATAAATGTAAAAAAGCAACACGATCCCCGTGAGTTCATCAATCGAATTTTCCAGAAAGATTTTCCCTTTGCAAAGTTATAAGTTCACATCAGAAGGGGAAGTATGATTAAAAACTTTTCCAAGTTCGAAATCGATGGCTTTGATGTTACCGAGATAATACTCGAACAGACACACAGAACTGGTTTCTACGGCGTTACTAATTTTGTTATTGAACCCTAAAATATTACGAGTTATGGAATATATTATTCTACTAGAAATAATCACACTAATATTATAAAGGTGAAAGTTTGTGTTTATGTGTGTAAGTGTTTGTGTATATTTGTTACTCCTTCACGCTCAAACGGCTGAACGGATTTGAATGAAATTTGGTACCAAGATAGCTTATATTTTAGATTAACACATAGGCTTTTGATACCGTTATTCCCACGGGAACGGAAGGTATATCATGTATTAACTTATTTATAGCGGGTAACACCGCGGGGGCAGTTTAGGATCAAATTACCACTCTGGTTTAGGTAATCCCTCTCAGTTTCATTATTTATTTTACTGTTAATTTCCCTTTTATGTTTTTGCCATTTTTAATGTCTCCGAAAGACAACGATGACTGCAACGATGCTGCGGCTCTTTCTTCTAAGTTTATTTTACAAGCTAACCTTATTTAGGTAAAGACTAAAAAAAAGCTAGGCCCACACCACCAGGTTCTTGCCTGATTCTTTCCCTGGTGTAGGGAGTCGCGTTGGAACAGGCATTAGAATCACCTAGCATGTAAAACGATACTTAAGTGATCCTTGAGGTCCTACAAGAATAAATGATTTTTCTTTCTTTCTTTCTTTCTTTCTACTGGCTATTTATCTAAACTACTGGTATCTTGTCATTTTCATATTTCACACGATTTTCCCTTGAGTTATGATTGGATATGATCTGCCTATTAACAATTCCAGAATATTTCAGAAGCATCTCCCGCGCAAACAAGCCGTGAGGACCCAGAGTAACCGGATTATGCTAAGCGGTGATGTTATAAACCGGTAGCGTTCCGGTTGAGATTTACGGATAAACCGGTATTCCGGGATAATGCTGGACTATGCGGTACATAAATACTTGATTCTGTTTTATTTTTCATGAGGGCTCCACTCCAGCGTAATTTAATATGATATTATAATTTACAAGCTGTCCCGGCAAACTTACGCCATAGTTCATCGCCATACCCTCCGAAGCACGGAAGCGCTCAGCTGGTACCGCTCAGAACGTTGCTTAACTTCAGTTCATCGCCATAACCTCCGAAGCACGGAAGCGCTCAACTGCCGCTCAGAACGTTGCTTAACTTCGACGATCTATCAAGAAAGTCTTAGCAAGCTCGCCACGAGCGTTTCAAAAATACGTAATTTACTCGTAACTTCATGTTCTTTTCTTTGAGTGTATCACAAAGTGCGTCGACCACTGGGGGCCTAAGCCACGAACCCAAAATATCCGGCAGGTTCCTCGGTTTCTGCTGAAACATCACGCTGAGTAGCGATTACTTTTGTCACTTTATTTATTCTTCCCATATTTTATTTTTTTCTAACCTATATTTTCCCACTTTTGGTCACACAAAGGTCTCCTCCAATTTTTTCCATCTTTCTCGGTCCCCTGCCATGTCCCACCAACCGTCCTGAAAGGTTGAACCCTCCTGAAACCTTCTCTTCTTTAAAGCGACAAAATAAAGATTATTCTATTCAAGTATTTTTTTTTCACTAAGTTTATTGTTGTGATTATACGTATCACAGCACTTCAATTGTTTTGCCTGCTCCGTCTTCATTAAGTGCCGCCACATCCGTCGCGAATCAAAACAATTAAATGCTGACATTGTTGTGCCGTCTTTAATTAAATAATTACATGAGGTTTATTTTGGCTTACCGCAATCACTGCAAAAGCTTAGCTATAAGCGGGGCGCGCGTTATTAACTTTATTATGTTGGGATCACGGTCTTTTTTTAAATGAAGTAAACATAGAAAATATAAATATTGTTTCTCGTAAAAACAAAGATGTATCAAGTGTTTCAGTTGTTTTTGTGAGAAAGAGTAACAAACATCTTTACATCCATACAAACTTTCACACTTATTATATTAGTGAAATATATCCGCTCACGCAAATTAAGTTCATCATTATCATCATCATCACCGTTGGGAATAGACCTCTCTCGCTTGTGCCACAACCTCAGAATACATGTTCTATTCTGAGGCCACAACCTTACTTATCCAGCTAGTCTGACCCGTTGTTTTGACTACGCTGTTTGCGCACACTACGCCACAGAGGACGTCAATTTTTTTTTAATTATAAATCTTACTGAAACTTTCCGGCGGGATTCGAACCCTATGTTCCTTATATTCGACACGATTTTTTTTTTCATAGTATATTGTCCTCGCTCAGTTTATTAAATACAAAGATAGGTGATCTACGAAAGCCTATTTTAAGGATACGGCCCTGCCAGTAATAACATTCTGTGGTTTGTGACCTTTCGGAAATTAAAGGAAATTACACATTAGCCGAGGAATGCTCATGACTTTGACTGCGATGAGTTTTCTTTAAAACTTCAGCTATCTGGCACGTGTTACATGCAAATTAAGTTTGTTTTTAAGCTTAAGTCTCTTAAGTTATGTAGATGTATTAATGCGTTCCCATTTGTTATTTATATTGTTTTCTTGCCACCTTTTTGTTATATTCAATTTCAATTCAAAATTCTCATATATCTGTTTCTTGAGACTTATGTTCGGTAATTGTCACTTTTTTCATTACAACAAAAAAAGTTGGCAATAAATTCTAAATACTTATAAGAAGTTTAAAATATTTAATAGGATTGAACTTCGATATAAATTTTTTTCTATATAAAATTCATTATGATTTGCTGTTAGTTATAGTTGAGCCCGATATTTTTGTTGGTATTCAAAGATTTCTATTTAATTTGTGCAAAAGTGTGCCTTTAATTCACTAGTACCATTGGACATTTTGACACTTTTTTTTTAGATCTAAGTACCATAAGTATCTCCAGTAGGTACCATCGATTGTAGGTACCAGAACAATGTCTACTTGTCCGATAGCCACTGATATAAACGTTACTTCAATGATGTGATGTGGGAAATTTTAGTTACTCATCCAGAATAAAATTAAGCTTAAATTCAAACTTTTAAAAACTTATATTATAAGTTGAAAGTCTAAAAGTCAGTCGTGCGGTAAAACGTAAATAATTAGTTTGCGAAACAAAACGCCTGTGATCAAAACTGAATTACGTTTTACTTTGATAGGAAAAACCAAGTTAAGGAATTAATCACAGTTGGATAAATAATTTATATAAAACTAGTTGCGCTCCGCGGTGTTACCCGTGGTTAATAGTTTCCGTTCCCATGGGAATACCGGGATCAAAAGTAGCTTATGTTTTAATCCAGGATATAAGCTATCCTGGTACCAAATTTCATTAAAATCCGTCCAGCCGTTTGAGCGTGAAAGAGTAACGAACATTCACACTTACCTACACTCTTACACGCAAACTTTCACCTTAATAATATTAGTGTGATGTTTTTTACTTATTTTACTTTCAAAACAAGCGTGAGTTAAATTGACGTACGGGTAATTACTCACGTAAAAATATCGTCGATTTGGATGCCAACAATGTTTCGATTCTTCCGTAAAATCTTCACCGGGTATGAGTAGGGTATGGTCACTCCTCGTGGTTGGCTCTCACGCCCTCACGCATTTTGTTAGACGATGTAATTTTTTACTTACATCGTTTAACAAAATAAATTATTTGGTGTAATTTACACAGCAGCAAAAGTTGGTAACTTTTCAACGTTATTTGCAAAGCGTTCTGTCCAACGAGCCGGTGCGGCCAGCCTCATAATAATTACGCTTAAAAATGTTGGTTAGCCGCCAAATTACATCAAATTCAATCGTCAAAAATGTTCAAATTATACACCTTATTAGTTCAATTTATTTGTTAGTAATATGCAATATATAAAACTGGGTTGGATGGCATTACTTACTGAAAATATACAAAATAGTTTTTCAGTCTGTGGTCCCTTCAAATTCTGGCTCAGACAATACGCGAATTTCTAGCCAATTTCTCCAATACCACTTACACGTAGTATTACAATTTAATAAGTAATACGCAAGTGATTTATCTCGAGATCTAACCAAGTAACAGAAATAAATCGGAAAGTTCCCTATTTAAATTCAATTGAAGTATCCCTTTTGTCAAGCGGAAGGGAGATGTATTACCCGAACCTGGCTACCCTTGAGTGACGTTGTTGTTTGTGAAATTACAATTTTATACATTCCCCTGTCGAAGGCAAAATACAGAATCTTAGAATTTATAGCACGTAGATATCTCAGAATTTAGCAAACTTTGGATCAGATGTTTGATCGTTTGTTTGAAATAAAGAATAGCGTGAATTATACGGAACAATAACTCGCGATGAAAGCTTATGTTGAACGTAAGTGTAATAGTTTGTTTTCGTAGTTTGGTTCTAGTGTTACGTAGCATAACGCAGTGAATTTTTTTTAGTTTCTTTGGAAATAATATTGTGCTTACGCATACTTAAACGTATAGCAAAAACATACAGTAGAACATAGAACCTTCTCCGTTTTTGAAGTCGGTTAACTAGTCAATAGACATTAATTCATTTACAATAACACGTACATTTAAAATATTTGGAAACATCATTAACATTGCAACAGATTTATGATACAATCATCAAAAGATCGTGCATTTCTTATGATCTACAGTAGTAGAGTTAAGATAGGCTGCAGTTAGCGACGTGGTCATGCAATCACAAGGAATTTGAATGTTGTGGACTAGTAAATAGAGCTTGAATCGCGGCTGACGAGCGGCAGCAGCGCGGCGGGTGCACTAATAATTCATGTCCAAAAACGCGCTCGTTCGTTCGTTCGTATGAGCAAGTGGCCAACTCTGTTGACGTAGTTTTTAGGCCACCTAAAGGCCTCCGTCATGGCTTAACGACTTTAAAAGCCGGGACCGACAATTTAACGTACCCTCCGAAGCATGGAAGCGCTTAGCTGATAATGACACTTGCGGTCACCCATCCATGTTGTGACCGCTCAGAACGTTGCTTAACTTCGATGATCAAGAACGTCTTAGCAAGCTCCGCCACGAGGGCTTCCAAAAAAAAAAAACGCGCTTTAAAGTCTATCCGTAGTGAGCGACACATTCTAATATTGGCATCTGATCTTATAATATTAACGAATTTACTGGACTTTATAACGTCATTTTATTATTTCCATACATTTCAAGTGCGCAGCGGCAAATTATGTCTAAAGATCGGAAAAGTTTAAATTGTGCTATATTTACTTAGTTGGTATTTTTTAACTTAGCAAGAATAAATAAATAATAAATTTATTTTCAACCATACATGTTTCACTGATAATGTTCAGAATACTTACCTGATAATTTTACCTGATACCATATACATACAAAAAACTCATTGATTGAGCTGAACGCGAACCCACAACATGCTTTGAAGTCGAAGTGCCATTAAACTCGCCTTTATTGTGCTCTTAATTATACGCTAATTATTAAATTCCACTAATAAAGTTCACAAAAGCGCTCTACTCGCTCCGCCGAAAATAATAGTCTAAAATTATTCCAAAATATGAATTGTACTTGATTTCAGGTGAATATTTTATCACCGCTTTAAAATACAAAGCATAATTTCCAATAGCTTCTAACTCCAAAAGTAAATTCATCAAAGCAAGTGTTTGAAATTCAAAGTCAATTAATAGAAAACGTGTAAACTTCAAGGAGAATTTGTACAGATTGGATTAATTTTGATGTTCGTAGATTATTTTGGATAAGAGTGTTGAAACTATTTTATACAATCAAAGCGCATATTTTTAAACAACAGCTGACTACTATAACTTTATGTCTATAAGGAGCTTTAGCTAGCCGATATACCTTCGAGAGAGCTGGTAGGAGGCGGCGAGGAACCAGAGATAGATGATAGACTAGCAGTAATGATGTATAATAGGTTGAGAAAAAACAGACTTCATTCGCAATTTCTTTCCTCACTCACTTATGGATTCGAGATATGGTCGCTAAAAAAAATATATTATTATTATTAAAATTATTATTAGGAGCTTATTATGCATAGAACACGTGTAGCCATGCTTGGTATCTCACTCCTTAACCATAATATACCCAACGTGGAGGTATGACGTCGCACGAAGGCCGGTGACGTCAGTATGGGTCTAGACTGAAAAGTCAAGGGTCTGGAAGGAGTGGCATATTAAAGAAGAATCCTAGGTAATAAAGGGCTGATGATGATGCGATGAATACATTAAAATATAAATATAATTGCGTCTTTCAGCTCTACCATTTAAGAAATACTAGACTTATCTTCAGCACCAGCGATTCTTGAATTAATGGTTGTTTTATCAAACCAATTGCTAGACACATTAGCCATTAACCCATTTACAACTATTAGACTGCTAGTGGTCAGATTAAACAACCATTAACGCCATCAGCCTTATCATTAATTCTTCAAGTTGATTGAAGACGCAGAATGGTTTAATTTTAATCTTACACTGATAAATTATGTATAAATAAGCTAGTGGCCAACTCTCGTGAAAGAGTTAAAAAAATGCTGTTGAATTCCTTTGCCATAGATTTTATAGTCGCGACCAACCATTTAACATTCCCTCGAAAGCACACAAAACGCTTAATTTTTTTTGCCACTTGACTAGAAGTGTAGTTTACGATTTTTCAAGAATAAGCAAGCTACTACACCATAACTGAAATTACATTTCATGTCATTCTTGATTACACGCAAATTTCAAAATTAACCCATTTCCAGCCCAGCTACCACGGACGTTTTGAAGAGCATAATGTGCAGAACCACAGTTACGGTACTAATCTCCACGGTCCACTCGCCTTAACTAATCAAACCAAATCAAATCAAATCAAAAATGTATTTGCGAAAAACACAGGTAACAATGAAAGGTTACCAATGCTACGAGTATATCGTCTAACTTGATTTCAATCTTAGATAATTAAATTATTTAACTATTACGTATCTACACTATTCTATGTTTTATTCATGAAATACAGGTGTGGATCGCAGTGAATAGGTAGAAAAACAATTGCAACAACACTACATAAATAGAAGTCTCCTCGAACGACGGTATTGAACAAAATAGTTTACAATTTGTTCCCCGTGTGGTTACTTTCTATTATTACGCAAGAAACGAAGACGTAGCGATTCAGTAAACAAAGTGCTTGATTGAATTTTATCTGCCGCAGTTTATAGTCTGATATTGCTTGCCCGTAGCGTTTACGTTTACTATAACAACTGCCTAATATACTAGGGCAAACTATGTCTTGTGCGTCCATTGAGGTACAATCTATAGAGCCACAATCAGACAAATAAAATGTCCGCGCCAAAACTCGGCGCACGCTAGGTCCTTGAAGTTAAGCGACATTTTGAACAGTCACAATTTAGATAAGTGAGGGCGACTAGTTTATTTACAGCGCTTTTTTTTGCTACTGAGTGCAAATCAGTCTCAGTTTTCGAATCTTTTAGAGTTTGCACATAAGGCACATATACATAAGGACCTATAAAATTAAATGTTCATACACAAGCTTCCGCCCGCGGCTTCACTAGCAAGTTACCTAACCGGATAACAAATAGCCTGTGTTATTTTAGGTTACTTTTGTATAGTAGGTACCTATACCTACCAAGTTTCAGTAGTTTTCGAGTGAAAGAATATGAATTGTATTTGAGCCTGAAATATGTCTTTCATTAACTTAAGCGTTGTAAAATTTAATGATGCTAAGAAAATACAATAGCTTTTTAGCATCATTAAATTTTAATTTTAATTTTAAAACAAAATTTCCAATTCCCTTAGAAGTATAATCCAAGATTAATATAAATTTATGTCACGTCAATGTCAAACGTCGACTTCCTAAAATTCAATCTTTTAATCCATAATAAGCACTAACAATAGCAGTACAAAGTTGTTGATTGATTGAGTAATTTTTTATTAAATTAATAATTACATATCGGGCCATTGTTATTTTTATTACAAGTAAAAATATTGTCATAAGATAGTAGTAAAATGTCAGGACAACATTTTCGTCAAAAAGTATATTTTAATGATTTTTAATCAACAGCTCGTTTGAGTTATCCTATTGTGTATTATTATATTATTCAATTTTACATATTCTCCAAAGCAAGAAAGCGCTCAATTGTTGCCACTATAGGTCACCCATCCAAATTGTGACCGTTCTCAATTGAGAACGTCGCTTAACTTCAAAAATATATCAAGAATGTTGAAGCAAACAACGTGACTTCTTGGTAGGTAAGAATAGTGTTCTAATCGATGGCTTGGTATAATTTGTCAAACGTGTGTCATGGCGTGTCATTTCATTAGTAGCGTGTAATATTAGTAACTACAAGTGAAAATTAAAAGTAAATGTTGATCCTATGAAAATATTTTCATAAATAGTGAAGAAAATCGTGTTGGCTTAGGGGAATAGAGCCTCGACTTTTAATCAAAAAGTAATAGGTTCGAAACAGTCGCGACCATTATTCATTTTGTAATTGTTTATCTCATTTAGGCCTCTATATTTTTACTAGATGATTTATTTATATATAGGTATAGCGTGAAGAGGCAATCTTTGCCTACGCTTAATGGGACTCTTCTGCCTGGGACATTGTTGGAGATGAAATAGGCTTGCCCAGCACCTAAACCATCTCCTAGCTTAGTCGGCCATATCCACAGGAAAGAAAAGGGTCAATACATGTGGGGCTGACTAAGCCGCGGGATTCCTCACGATGTTTTCCTTAACCGTTTATAGATCGTGTTAATGCGCATATAAACTTCTCGGAACGAAAAGTTCATTGATGCACGGCTGTGATTAGAACCCACAACCGAATAATATCTCACTGCACCTTTACCGTATCAAAGTTCTTTCCTGTTTTTAAAGTATTCTAGATACTTTATTCCGTCTGCGTCCTTCTAATGTGGTTCCCAAGTAATGTAGGAACTGCCAACAAAGAAGGAATGTAATTATACTTGTTTGCTACGCGCGAACTTCAAGGCAAGTATCAGAGTATGATATTTCCAATATCGGTACAAAGTTTCTAAGTGCTGGTCTCTCTTCGTTCTTTTATTGGCTTACAAGTAGAAATGTTCTTTGATTCGTAGTTTGAAACTTAGTTTCATATTAAATCGGAAATATTTTTCCGCATTTAGTGTTTTAACGGTGTTACATTATCTAAGCACGAACACCTAGAGACGATCCAAATTTATGTCAGTTACCTAGATATGTAATACACAATCCATAAATAAATACAATCTGTTTCATGTAAAATTACTATCTTCATGAAACAAATGCATTTTTCATGCACGCGCTGCGAACTAGCAGGTGCGCAATGACTGCTTTTTTGTTAAAAATGTGTAGTCATATTAAGCTCTAGGCTGTAATTTAACCCTATCCATCTAAAACAAAAAGTACCTATAAACATATAAGATGCTTCCTCACGCTGTATAAACAGATAAAAAGTTGTAGTATTCAATGAAGTAGGTACCTACTAAAAAATCACCCATGTGCGAGTCGAACTCGCACACTATGGGTTCTGTACCGTTTTGAAAAATATCGAGTTGTCGTTAAACATCGAGCAAAAAAATCACGTCGTCATCGGACGGAGCCCCCCTTAAATATTTATTTTATTCTGTTTTAGTATTTGTTGTAATAGCAGAAACAGAAATACATCATTTGTGAAAATATCAACTGTGTAGCTATCACGGTTGTCATGTTTTATGAGACACATCCTGGTGACAGACAAACATACATACCTACAGACGGACAGCGAAGTCTTAGTAATATTGTCCCATCTTTACCCTTTGTGTACGGAACCCTAAAAAAGGTACCTAGGTATTTATTACGTCACTAGCATTATATCTTTATTCATAAAGTTTCATATTCCATTTGGGCTCTCAAAAAAGTTACAAAACTTTTAGACTTCGCTTATCCAATTTCACCAGCTTCATTTCACAGCTTATCGTTTTGCGTTACCGCTTTTACACATCAAAACTTTTTAATTTCACACAACTTCGAAGGTCGTGTAAGTACACAGTTATACCCGACGTGTGTATCCATCAATTTGTTGAAAAAGCTTTGAAGTTCAGCTTTGAAGTCACCGTCTAATTTGTTAGCTGATCCTTTGAGATTCAACAGGTAAGTTTAATAATTCGAAACGGTACCTACCTAGTTAAGAAAGGAATTTTGTATTGGATTCAAGTGTTCCGTATAATTATCGTGTACGTCACATTTGTGATGTACGTTGTATGAATATAAAGTCTGCTTTCTCCAAAAAGGTTTACAGTTCTTTAAAAAAAAATATCTACATCTGCTAGATGATTTACACAGCATCACGACAGTAACTTATACCTGCATACACAATGGCCGTTGTTTAGACATGAGTGACTACCTACATGGCCGTTGCTTAGACATGAGTGAGCTTGCTCAGCATTTAAACAATTGATTGCTGCATTTAAAATCACATTTACAATTATGACATAATATAATACGAGTGTGATAGCTTACAAAACTTTCCTTCTTTCTAATGACAAATTGTGTAGAAAATAGGGGTTTAACTTTTGGTGCAAGTCATCCTTAGATTATCCTAGACTTATGTGATCTACATGTAGATCTTTTGTTTGTTTATCCTCATCTCCGATCCGCTTAGCTTAGCTCCACTCAGCTTAGGTGAACGATTAGGTTGAGCCTTTCTATCTTCTGAAACGTATAATAAGATATATTTTGTATTCACTTACTGATTTTTTGGTATAGGTACCTACTATGTAAATCTAAACTTTTAGATATATTTGGATTAAAAAAAATGCTTTATTTTATAAGTTTGGCTAAGTTTGCATGGATTTTATTGTCGTTTTATTATGAACTGGAAGATGATTATGGTAGTTATGGTGATGATGATCGACACTTTAAAAAACACAAGCACTTAAATAATCTGAATCTTGAGAAAGGATATAACTCGATTTACATACATTTTGTACAAGTAGTTCAGCAGTAATCTGGTTACCATAACATGGGCATAGATGACGCTGTGCGAAATTTCCAATATTTATTTGATATTCGAAGTCAAGCGCCCCGTTCTGAGTAACAAAGTAGAAGAGTGTCTTTTAATGTTATTACCAACTAAGTACAACAATTATATCAGTCCCGGGCCCCGTCTATAAAGTTGTTAAAACATGACAGAGGTCTAGGCAGCACAAAATCTTTGAGTTACGAAGATCTATAGATACCTACTTAGTTCATATAACTTGCTCGCCTTTGTACATGCCCTCGCAATGTGAATTTTTACTGTATTATTTTATTGTGTACAATACAATAAAGAAAAAACATTAGTTTACGCTATTTTGATTACGTGGGTAAATTTGATGATATGTGATAATTTTCTTTGTAATTCGGATTGTTTAATTACCCTGCATTATTCAAGATAAAAATGGCTCAATCCGCTCGTAAACACGAACGCATAATCTAGCATTTAATGTACACCATCAAACTGGTTTATATGAACCATACGTGACATACGTGGAAAATTTACAGACAGGATACTAGGTTATTAACACGTGTAGTGGCAGGGACACTCCGCTGTTCAGGTAAATAGTTCAGTGGCAGTGACAGCAATATACTATAGGTACATCCACTAAAATGAAATTGCAAGTTTCAGCAGTGATAGCGCCAGGAACACAGCGCTTGCGCGACCAGAATTTTACTTTGTTGCGCCGTAGAGAGTCACTATAAGTGAATGTTTTCGCAAAGTTGGGCTTCTGTATGTACTTGTTCTATTAGGTATTTATTACTTATGTGTTTTTTTTGCAACACCATTACTTACTTGTCAGAGCCTGTAGCTATATTACAAACGCTCGTATCGATTATCTTTCTATCATCGTTAATCCTTTTATTTGTCACTTCTAACCAGGTGACTTATTCGACTGAGAGTTAAAATTATTCAACTGAGTCGTTGAGCATTTATTCAATAACCACTCGGATCTCGGATCTCATCGAATCTTCTTAAAAGGGCAAATTGATGTTAGAAATTCTCGTTAATCAGTATATAGAAATATATATACTCAATTCGTCAATTTATATGTTATGTGTTATATGATATTCTTTTATCTAAACATTATCAAAAAATTATGCACTTGTGGACGCAATCCAGCATAATATTTGAACAAGTTTGTATTGTATATATTTGTATTTCTGTAAGCATCAACGCGGTGTCCCCAAGGCCAAGGTTAACTTTATTGTACACAAACGTCCAGTTTTGCATTACAAATGCACAAGATAACACATAGGTCCCTTCTTTATAGTAAACCAGCTGACGTCAGAACTTAAAGCAAATATCGAGTCGCACACCAATAGTCGATGCTCAGAGTTCCACTAAACCGCCCTCTATGTAAATAAAGTAAAGAAAAACCAATTAATCAAGAGCCCTGGGCCATTGCCATAAGACCAGCACTTACGGTTAATTTCGCACTGAGTACTAAGGCCCACGAAAATAAAGGACACTATTTTATTAAGCTCGAAACTAGGGTTGGCACGACGCCAAATTTAAGAGTGTGTTTGAACAGTACTGAATGTGTCGGTTTTTAATTGGAGATTATCGAAAAACGTGAACGTTGCCAAAATAATGTATTACTGTTACATAAAAAGTTTAGCCGTTAGTGTTGGTATAACCATGAACAAACTAGACTAGAGTTTTTATATTTAAAAGTGTAGTTGATACAGTTTATTATTAGCGGACACACAATCTCCGACACCAGTGTAAAACAATACCAGCTTAGAGCCTTATAAAAACTTTTCTAAAAAGTTAAGGTTACTTAATTATTTCTCTTTTAAATGGTTACAAAAGTCCAAATAAAATAATAAGGAATTTATAAAAAAGCAACTCATAGAATCTCATCAATAAAATAGTGAAAATAGTGACTTGTAAATTAGGAAACCAAAGGTAATTGAAAGTGCTGCGAAGGTATTTTTAAATTAAATATTTATTATTTATTTTTTTATTTTATTTATTCGGAAAACAAACAGTTTTACAGCCTGGTTATAAAACAATTAAAGTAAACTAAAAACCAATTAACATGTTTTCGCATATAGCAACTAAGAAACTTGTTAAACATAAAATAAATATTTCAAAAGAGAGTTACCCAATTCTAAGCTAATTTACTAACTTAAACCTTTCATAGATATATCAATCACAATCATCAAGAGCCAGCTCAAACCAACGCCTTGAAATAATGTTTGTAAAAGTAGACGGTTTTGAGTTGAAAAGATCTAACTCTGGAATGCCAACCAGTTCATTAAAGCTATTTGCCGATCGAATAAAGAACGAATTTTGGCGATAATTTAGACACAATAGTGGCAATTCTGAGTGTCGCAAAACCTAACTAAGCTAACTAAAATTGTTGCCGTCCCTTTCATAGCGATGGAAATAAAAAGGATGGCAATAATTTTAGTTAGTTTAGTTTAGCTTTTGCGACACTTCGAATTGCCCCCAATGTCTGTCCCTGACGAGTTAGCTAGTAATACCTACATTGTTTCCCGAAAAAGGCTGCTAACTATAACTATTAAGTTGTCAAGCTTAGCTTATTTTTATGGTGGACTTGGAATATTACTTACTAGCAGACCCCGCGCGGCTTCGCTCGCGTGTTGTACATAAACTTCGACACTGAATTTAACTCTTATAAAGGGTTTTTTTCGAAAAACCCTAAAACATGTATATATTTATTTTGCATTGTTAGTGTTGTAACCGAGTTTCGAGCAAATCGAACTACTCATTAAAAAGTTCCCATACAAACTTTGACACCACATTTTACCTCTTTGCAGGCGTTTTTTTTTAATTCCTGAAAAACATGTAAATTTATTTATCATTTACAATATTTATACTGAGTTTGAAGAAAATCGCTTCACGCATTAAAAAGTTGCATACAACGGTTTTCACCCCTTTTCAACCCTTTAGGGGTGGAATTTCGAAAAATCCCTTCTTAGTGCGCAGTTTTGTTTTAAAAGGAAGCTACCTTCCAAATTTCAGCTTCATAGCTTCAGCGGTTTGGTCTGTGCGTTGATTCCAGAAAAATGCTTATTGTTTTATATATATTGATGATTGATGATTATTACCATTTTATTTTCATTACATCCGACTAGAGACAAATACTAATGACAGCCCTACGTATAGTCAAGTGCGATGTGACTTATTTGAGAGGAAATAGCTGTGCGTTCATGCCCCTACATTTGTGGTGTCCTGGGAAAGTGTAACAATGACCCGGGAACAACATAATTTTGACAAATAATTTAACGTGAATCGTTAACTTTAATACTTATTTCCTTGTTAAATCTAAAATGTTACATACACAGCAGGAACTGCTCTCAAATGGTGCTCCTTCAAGACCTTTTAGCTTGGCAGTTATAATAATAATAATAAAGCTTTATTTAATTCCACACACAACAATAATAATAATAGTAAATTAATAATAATAAGTACTTAAGTAATAATAAGAAATTGATGAAATTTTCACATGCATTTTGTAATAAAAATTTATAAAAATTAAATCATTATTTCATCAGTCGTGTATGGACCCCTTTTGGGTAAAAGCCTCCTAAAAGCCTTTGGCAGTTATAGTCAGTCTTTATCATTTGATTTTCTTTTTACAATGCTCAGATAAAGATTACTCAACTGATTCCTGTGTACTTTGCATACGTAAATAGTTCTGCAACTACCTAGAATAAATATTTGTATTGAAATATTTATTTTAGTTCAGTTGCGTAGGCGCTTTAGTACGTTTCGATTAGTCTGGGATTTCAAGATGGAAATGGCTAAATCGGCTCGTAAACACGAACTCATTTCTAACCTTTACTGTCTAGGAATTATAGTGCTGACAACTGATGAGCAACTAAAACGAAAATAAGTTTTTTTATAAGTTTTTGATTTTTAGGTATATCTACTGAGTTTTAAGGCGAGGCCCAAATTATTTTGTCAATTTTGCGAATAATTACAATATTCACCTGCGGTGTATGAAACGCTTAATAAAAACGAGCATAGTACCTAACTTAAATTATTGACTTGAGCATAGTTGAATAACTTGGTAATGTTGAAGTTACTCCAACCCTAACCCTTACCTAATTGATTTAGAAGACTATTAACAAGTGATTCTTAGGTTAAGTGCTGATATAGATAAGCTTCTTTAAGAAAAAAATATTAGAATAAAAATGATTTGTAAACAATTAGAAGACTTGAAATTTAGCGACGCTCTGAGAGGTCACAATTTTGAGCGCTTCTGTGCTTCGGAGGGCACGTTAAATTGTCCGTCCCGGACAAAATCCGTCCTTTTGAAGTCGTAAGCCATGACGAAGACCTAAAAGCACCCTATAAACTCCGTGATTAGAGTTAGCCATGCGAAACATACGAGCTATACGAAATTACTTTTAATAAGATTTATTTTCAACATTAACATGCTTCAATAGTTTAGGTAGAAATAATTAAACCAATTTTCTATATCGGATTCATAACTTGTTGATAAGTTATCAAACACTCATCCAAATCCAAGCCAAACATGCATTATTAGTTTTCATCAAAAACGTGCGATAGTAACAAGTTATTTTTAGATGAAAATAAAAGTTACCTACATAAAACTAATCACATTATCCATATAGAATGCTTTTTTGTCATCACTCTTATAATGACGATGTTATAGATTGGCCGGTTGGGCTAGTAAGCTAGTAAAATCGTTCGTTCGTTCGTATGAGCAAGTGGCCAACTCTGGTGACGGAGTTTTTAGGCCGCCTAAAGGCCTCCGTCATGGCTTAACGACTTTAAAAGCCGGGACCGACAATTTAACGTGCCCTCCGAAGCACGGAAGCGCTCAGATGAACTGCCACTTGCGGTCACCCATCCAAGTAGTGACCGCTCAGAACATTGCTTAACTTCGACGATCAATCAAGAACGTCTTAGCAAGCTTCGCCACGAGCTCTTCAGCTAGTAAAATTGTAAGTCAACTATGCATTTTGGCTAACTAAAATAATGTACACTAAACGCGAAATTCGATTCTATTACTTTTTTACTAAGATGTCTACAGTAAGCACAACACAGAATACTAAAACGGCCTTATCATAAATCTGCACCACAAGAGCTTTATGAATGCTAAATAAATAATAAATAATAGTCAAATGGAAACGTGAAATCTATGTACTTATACAAAAATGTTTTTATAGTTTGTCTGATCGTTTCGTTTCTCATTAGCTACTTTATGCCAATCCGATGTTCGAAACCATTGCATGAAACTGTCGAGAGCCTTTTAACGTCGCAATTTGTCCAATGAAAAAGTCATGTTCGATACACCACTAGTCACGATCGGAAGATAGCTGGATCACTTGGTATCAAATAATGTACTATTTAAAAAAAACTGTGCAGGTTATTGACCAGATTTATTGTATTGCATAATTGTGGTGTAACGTCATGATCGATTTCAAAAGAGAGAAATAGAAACGTTTGGTTGAACATTCTTATATCAGAAACCACAAGTCGGATTTGAAAAAAAAAACTCCATTTGATAACAGATTTTTTGAGGAGGGTCAATGGACTTTCTCATCGAAAAATTTATATGCGCTTTAACACGAGCTTTTAACGGTGAAGGAAAATATCGTGAAGAAACCAGTTAGCTCTCTAACAGCGTCGATGGGCTTGCAACCTGTCACGTATGGAAAGTTAACTGCAAAATGTGGGCATGTACCAAATATGTATTTGAACTATACCTCTGACTACCCCCTTAGATATCTTCAAAAGGATCTAAAATTGCCCAAAGATCTGATAGAAATGTCTACCGCTCCCTGGGATACAGTCATGATCATATTTCTTTTTTTTTATTAAATAGCGGTTGAAACCGCCGTGCACAGTTAGTAATATTTACATATGAGTCAGCTGTTCAATGCCTGCGCTATGTACATGTGCGCAAATTGACGCGTATTCAGAGTTTTACCCATTTTACTGATGGGATTAAAGCGATTTGTACGGAATAATGCATAACATGTTCCAATTCTGGGGTACCTCATATGCTTCCAATATGCTAATATTTTTATTACCTATAAAGACTAAATACCTATTTTATTATAAAGACTTTTACATAAAGAGATAAAATAAAGAGACAAGGCAGTTTAACAAACAGGTTCTCTTCGAACATAAAATCCTGGCTATACCACTGATTGTCAATTATCCACAGTCTTGAAAAAAGATAGTGGTAGCAACATAATGAGCGTCTTGGAAAAGATAAAGCAGACTGCAGTGATATTAAAGAAACAAATGTAGCTACTTCTTAAAGAAAAGAAGCTTTGTCATTGTAGTGTTTTAATGCACTGAAACTGTAAATAATCTATATTTCATATTAGGTTATATTTTAGCAAGTGTTCACTTATTTATATAAAATTTTATGTTTCTATCAGTGAGAATCTGTAATTGGCTTTCTAGAGCTATTATTGTATCTATTTCTGTCTACTTTAGCTGTTGGTTTTCCGAATAATAAATAAATAAATAAATAAATATATCTAGCTATTTAAATACTATCTATTCCTTTTTTTTAAAGAAGTAAAAATATAAATGGTATAACACGACATCAGGGAGAGAAATATATTACAAGGAACTATTGTAATGCCAGAAAAGAGCCATGCCAGTAAATTACTCACATCTGTCTTGCCGATCTCACTTAGATCATCTTGTCTCGTCTAAAAGATACTTTTTTCAGACACAGTTCTTTTTAAATGAAACAGATGACTTGCATCTTTATGTTTCTTTACAGCTAATAACTATTTTACTCTTACACAATGACTATTTGAACAGTTTAAACTACCACAATAAAAGTAAGTTGATCGGTACGTGTTACAAATTGGGTTGAAATTACCCGTTTCCTGTGATCAAGAAGAATCAAGGCAAGACAGTTTCATTGAACACATTTATAGGAATCAAAGTCTAATAGATTGATTTAGATACGTGCTAGGCAAGGAGAAAATAACTTCTTGCCCGTGATTGTACCTACTGTAAATTATATTTTATTGTAAGTTTAGATTGAACATTTTATGTTACATCACGCAGTGTGAATGTTTGTTACTCCTTTACGCTCAAAGGGCTGGATGGATTTGAATGAAATTTAGTACCAGGATATTTCTGGATTAACACAGGTTACTTTTGATCCCGGTATTCCCACGTAAACTGGAATTTTTTACCGCATAACACCGTGGGGCGCAGCTGGTAGTCAATATTTTTTTTAGGTTGTTTTTTATTGCATTAATATTTCATTAAGGTCTTTTTAAAAAATAGAATGGCATGTAATAAAAAATGCGAAATCTTCTTCACACAATTATCAGTGTTGATGGATCAATAAAAAAAATTTATTTCTGTAGAAAAACCAAAAAATATATACGAGTAGGTATACGAGTAAGCATAATTAGTGTGGGCATAGACAAATAATCTCTGGTGTGGGTTATACTTTGTGTTATTCATAATCTTGTCATTAAGTAGATGATATACCGATGCAATTTTTGGGTGGTGATAAACATCACTCTTCGATTTGTATGCTGTGAACAGATGGTTTTTGCTACTTTTGTTAAAATAGAATTCTCTCAACAATTTTATTTATTTCAGACAGTGTTAAATTTATCATGCTTTTATTGCACTGTTTTACAGCTGTTGTTAATGAGATGTTGCATGTGTTTTTATATAAAAACGATTGTTAATTCATGATATCCAATATCAATTTTTTTTTATAATGTTGTAGTGCATCCTAATAAATGTTTAATAGGTACTTACCTATTTTAACGTGAGTTAAGGTTGATCACTAAGCTTACTTGCAATGTAGGTATGTAAATTTCTACATTGTAACTCATACTTTTACGTATGAATTCATTCTGTTTCAACGGTACAAAAGAAATGTTTAAATTTATACGTTTTTGTCATCTTTGTAATGCATTCTCATCGAGAAACATGTGTGCATTTCAATTCAAGTTAACGCGTTCAGTGTCTGTCCTTAACGTGACGTGTGCTACAGGTGGTTCTGCAACGCTCTGATTCGGAGAGCAACCTGAAGCTGTGGCAGGGTAAGGGTTAAATAAAATCTTGTAAAAAGTATCTTAGATCATGGTGACATAATAAAGTGGTATAATAACGTTGTTATTGCAATGAAAACATGCTTCTGCTTTAAAAATCCGAGTTTATCTCTTTTCGCAATACTTGCACGGTCATAAATTCTCAACTCCATAAATCAGGGAGTTTTGCTGCGCTTCCCTGCCTGACACATACAAATTTTTAGCATTGACGAAAAACGGGTCAGACGGGGAATGGGATAGAAAGGCATCTTTTTAAATCATAACATTAGTAAAATATGATAACGTATCTCTAAAATGTTTCAAAAGTTGTGAGAATAATTTTATTTGGAGAAACATGCCTACATTTATGACATAGATTTTTTACTTGAAAAAAGTCTTAAGATTTTTTTATTTATCTATTTAAGTTTTACCCAAAGTATACTTAGTATGTAAAATGTATCTTGTCTAAAGGCTCGTCCCTAAGTTTATGGATCATAGTTGTCATATCATTCTACTCCTCACGTTTTTACCACCATTATTTTTCGCAGTGCGACAGTGAAGTTGTCGTTGAGCCTACCAAGGATTGTGTACAGCTATTTATTGGAAACATCCACCGAATCGCGTTTGTTTTCGCTGGATTTAAAGGCATTCTTCCCCACTTGTCACTCAAACCCATGAAATATTTCTTGTAGTTGCGATACATTCGGATTAGGTTGAAACGAGTAAGGCTACGGATCCGTGAAATTGACCAATTGTTTTATAAGCATTCACATCACGCTCGATAGAATACCCACTCCGATCTTTAGGCATTGAAGATACCGAGAAGGGATTCAGAGGCATATTTATTGGTACACATTATTCATCTCAGTTATTACGAAGTGGTGGATCTAAGGTTGCGTGTTCACCAGAGATGTGCTATGCAGTTAAGCGCTGCGAGAATGCGTAGCGCCGTGGCTGTCAAACTATGTGCATAAGAGCGGTGCGAGAATGTGTAGCGGGCCCTTTTCATATGAAACGCATCAATACATTCATAAGTGTGAAATTACAGTGGGAGCGGGCGGGGCGGATGAGCGGGTGACGCGTCGAGCGGGTCACGC